>JAVIAB010000001.1:52799730-53227230 GCA_032433765.1 Megaustenia siamemsis
CAATCGACATAGCCGGTAAAATAGCCACAGTGACACTCGGAATCCTCTCCAGTTGAAGTTATAACAACCTTGCAGTAGCGGTGTTAATCATTATCGCTGATGCGAACCCAGGTGCAGACATGGCGCCCTACAATGTCAGTGTTGGTAAGGGTGGTTATGTCCTCTTCTCCCATAACTGCAGGCAGTTCACCCTGTTCGTGGAACACCTACTCGCCAAGATATTCTACAAGCCTCACACGATCGAGGGCTCCAGGAGATGTCTTGTGTGGAGTCGATGGAATGGGAACCATAGCCACGGACTAGAGTTGGCGTTGGAAGGCTGGCAAAATGGCCTGGTTCTCGAACATTGGCTTCTCGGGAATATTAACTTTTGACATAAACAAGCCAACCGGTTCGGTCTCTGGGTAGCACTCGAGCCACTTCTACCGATCCGATCTTAGCCTCAAAGTGAGTCATTATTTCCAGGAATGTCCAAGCTCTGGAAGGTTGCCCGAAGGAACTTCTGTTTATTTGGTTGGTTGCTGTATTTGTTGATATTATTACACAGGTGCTCAATGTGTGCTGGTCTGACTTTTCTCTAATAGTAGATATTAGTCTACTATGAGTCAACGGCTAATAGTAGCTATAGCTTGCCAACAAAACTCTTGTAGGATACGCGAGTTTACTTGTGACGAGACCTCGAATGTGGTAGCCAAAGCCGGGGTAGCCCTGACAAAAAAATACACATTAGTAATTTTCTCAATTTACTGTGAGCGCTCTTTATCTAAAAATTTACTATTTGGAGAGAGAGAGAGACAGAGAGAGAGAGAGAGAGAGAGAGAGGGTTGATTCGCGCCATTGACATGCTCTCGCTAGTGGCTGAGGTTTAGACCCATCGTTTGACCTCCAAGCCACTAACAAGATGGGTCTAATCAAGCGAGACCTACCCTAATAGGCGTAAACTTGTCCTTCATGGTCAGGAAAAAAAAAACTTAATAAATGGCTATTTGTTTGTCACAGAGAGTCAATAGTACATTTGTGGATCGCAAATCGATCGGTTTTATATTTTTGTGTGGCCCAAAATCCCCAGTGTACATCCATTAAGTGTCGCTTAATTGTTGGTTGAAGATTGAGTTACTCTGAGATTTGTAACATCACAGTATTTTGTGAAACTCAAGGATAAACTGTATGTCAGGAAATTGATCGAGAGAGCGTACACGTAGAAAAGTAAACAGTGAAGGATCCCTTCGAGCCTTCTAAGGCGTATGGCCACCATAGCGCTATTTTTCAATGATCACGGCAAATTATTAGGTGATGGGGTCTGTATCAAGCCCTGTACTCGTATCATAACACAAATCAGAGTTCATTGGGAGATACAAGTACAAAGCTTAGTGCTACGATTGTTGCACAAAACAAATGTCCATCTCCCTAATACTAGAACTGGACTTTCCTTTCATCCCATGTGGTAAATCCACTTCAGAAACGTGTCAACAAACTTTCATTCACACGTTTGTAATTACTTTAAAATTCGCTAATGTCTTTTCAACGGCTAGTACAAAACATAAGTGTTCATAATATCAATACTCAGATACAGATTAGGTTTCAATGGTCCTAAATAAAATACAAATGTATCAATAATATTATATATTTTAACTAGACTATTCTTGAACATAAAGAATTTGCACGTTTAACAATGTTGTCATACGTTGTTAACAACTCTTTAATGTAAACAAGTTCATTTTTTATCGCTACCACATATATTAGATTTAAAAATAAATAATAAATATATTGTGTTTAAATAAAATATATACAATATTTTTTTTCTTAATAAAAGAAATAAAAAAGTGCTACAGGAGCGACAACAATGAATGCTTGTCTAAAAGAGACGATTATTTTTGTCAACTAATTCACA
Source organism: Megaustenia siamemsis (assembly GCA_032433765.1). Taxonomy (NCBI): domain Eukaryota; kingdom Metazoa; phylum Mollusca; class Gastropoda; order Stylommatophora; family Ariophantidae; genus Megaustenia; species Megaustenia siamemsis. The sequence continues at coordinate 52,801,622 of JAVIAB010000001.1, forward strand.
TGTATCGACCTTATATTTAAGGAATCTCTCGTTCTGTATTGTTTTGGATAAACTGAGACAAAAGCACACACATTTTTGAAGTACTTGGAAGAATCAACAAACAAAAAGAAAAAAATAAGTTCGAATCAGTAATAACCAATTGATCTTGGATACAGCGCCTTGCTGCAAGATGCAACGAAATTGGCAGGACAGATTGCCCCAAAACAGTCCTGGCAGGTTATGTGCGCAAGCCATACATTAATAGAAAATAGCTTTGATCGTATCTCAGGGATAATTTACAGTCAAAATTGTTGTTATGTTTTCTATTATATGTGCAAGTTAAACACGTAATTAATGTACACATTAAAACATTCGTTATTAATAAAGAAAAAACCAGAATGACAATCATAATAGGAAAAGTAGTTTCAATTTTTTGTGGATTGAATATAATACATTTTTAAAAGTCACACAAAAAAAAAAAAAACACATGTTTAATAATGATCAAACTACGATGAAAATGACAAGTATAAAGCACATGAGAACATAGGTATTTTTTTTTTACAAGACTTGGAATAGAAATGGATTCAATGAATAACAATGAACAAGACGGGAAAATGTAATAACGCAGGAAGAAAAATAAACATTATAAAATCACTAAAGCAGGGCTAACGGGAGCATATGAACGAGATCTACGAGAATCAATGCAGCAATTGAGGACACTGAACTTTATTATATAAGATAAAACGGTCAAAGAGCTAATGTATTTAAAGGACGATTGTAGAACTACAGACAAATAAGAAGAAGACTAAAATAATTGTTTACAAAAATTATGTTGCTGTATTCTTCGAACGGAAGTGAAAATTAACACAATGATTTATATCAAGAAGCAAAATGCTAACCATGAGAGAAGAAGTGATTATTACAAAACATTTTAAAAACTTTTTTTAAAAATCGAATGAGAAAAGCTGATTCAAAAAAGTGAAGATGAACAGTATTGGACACGTAAATTGAATAACAGTAGTCTACCTATCTATTGACCTTTCGAGCCGTAGCCGGCCCATGGTATTCTCAACATTCTTCTGTAAAACCACATTTCTACGTCCTCAAGCGATTTTCTTGTCTGCTGTCCTATTGTCCTTGATTCACATCCATATGTTAAACTGTCCCTACACAGCATTTAAGAATTCTTTTTCTTGCTGCTATTGTCAAAAATGGGATCGCACAGTATCTTCCTCATTTTTTGGAAAGCTTCTATTGCATGTGTTATTCTACATATTACCTCTGTTGCACATCTACCAACTGAGGTTAATAATGTTTCCAGATATTTCATTTTTTTTTTACCTGTTTTAATATTATTCCACTTGTCTTTATTGTGCACTGCGGTGATGGCTTTTTCTTTGTTGTTACCCTTACTTTTGTCTTTTTGCTGTTAAGACTGAGTCCCTTATTTTTGCTTTCTTTCACAATCATATCTAACGTTTCTTGTAACTTAATTTCGCTCTTAGCTATTAAGACTGTAGTATCCGTATACCTTAGATATTATGACCTTTGATTACACACAACTTTACACACAAAGTTTACCAAAAATTAAAAATGGTGAAAATATCAAGCTTAATCTCCAACAGAAAAGTCTACAAAAAGAGATGCACCACGCATATTAAGGAATAGAACTAGACCGTCAACTGAACTTCTATCTCTCTCTCTCTCTCTCTCTCTGCTATCAGGACTCAATCAGAGTAGGATTCCAGACTCTCTCACGAAGTTAGCTGTCTGTTTAAGTGATTCGATTGTCCCATATAGTTTCTCTTCCAGGGAGGTGGGTGTGGACCACATTGCTCTTCTCATGTCTTTGTACTGGGCGCAATCATGTAGAACATGTTTTGTAGTCATATTGTCCAGTGTACAGTGGCATAGACTGTTCGCACCTGTTTTGAATTTGGTGAACATGTGATTTCTCATTCTACACTGAACCTGAAGAAATATGTAGAACACATGACTACGAAGGCAAACTGAAGATCGCAACTTATGAACAGGCTTTGTAGGTAGAGAATAATAGAACAAAGAAGTATGTGTTAGCACTCGGAAAAATTGACAGACACACAACAATAGAAAAAAACGAAGAACAATATATGGTCCGAAGTGGGATCGAACCCGTACTCAGTGGCACCGCGCCTTGCCACGAGAGGCCGAACGCTTGGCACACTGCCACGCAGCCAACTAAAAAATTGGCTATTGCAGCAGTGTCTTGCACGAAAGGCGCTCTCAATGACTATAGCATAGGGTAACGATCACAGACCGGAAATAAAGAAATAAATTGTATATTTGTACTTTCCTATTAATGCAAGTATCTCCCAGTAGGGCTGAATACTTGTGTTGTAGACAAACATTTATTGGACGAAACAGCACGAATAGTAGTTCCCAGTGGTTGTATACTGGGTACAAATAATAATACATAAATATTATTATATGGGGAACTTCCGAGGCGATAATAGGGAATAATAGAACAAAGAAGTATGTGTTAGCACTCGGAAAAATTGACAGACAAACAACAATAAAAAAAACGAAGAACAATATATGGTCCGAAGTGGGATCGAACCCGTACTCAGTGGCACCGCGCCTTGCCACGAGAAGCCGAACGCTTGGCACACTATTACCTACTTTGTAGGTAGAGCAGATGAAGAAACTCTTAGAAACCTCTGTCTGTGTTCTATTCACTCTATTTTGGCACATGGTAGCTCGCTACTGGTAGCATGTAACACATCAACCTTCATGCCACTTAACAGGATACAAAACAATGCACTACGGCTCATCGATGGCGCAATGAGGTCCACACCGAATGCATCATGTGAAATAAAATGTAGAACCTTTAGAAATTATAAACTATACGCCAATATGATGCTATGAAAAGCAATTACACATACTGGCTAAAGACCCTCTTAGCTGAAAGTTAGTGTATAATTGGATAACCGAGTTAATCAAAAAGACTTCAACTTTTGACTTTTCAAGATGTCAAGAACAGAACACCTACCTGGGAAACGTCAACTAACATCACGTGTCATTAAAGAACTGTCACCGAACACAAATGACATAAACCCACAAATTTGTATAAAAATATATGACATAATACATACAAATGCTCACCCGGTATCAATAACAAGTACCACAACAGAAACAATCGATACTACTCCAGATGGCTTGACGCATTTATATATTGATGGTATAGCCACAAAACAACTATCAAAGCTGGATATGAGATTTTAATACATTATCCAAATAGAACTACAGAAGAATTATGTCGCCCATGTGGTGAAGCTTACAACAATTACGAAGCAGAAGTAACAGCCTTAGAAACAGCAGAGTACCATTTGAATACTGTTTTTTTTTAATTCCATGCCACCAAGAAAAGAAATATTGTCATATGGCAATAATATGGACATAATTAACTATAGTCCGTTCAGAAATTCATAATCACACCTGAATTAGTTTTGCGTGATAACCAATAGACTATTCTTGGCATGTTGTAGTGTAGACAGAAAATATCGTCACAGTTTCTAAACAAAGGCGAAAAGCAGAATACTAAACTAATCGCTTCATGCCTTCAATGTTTAAGAATGAGCAATTAGATTGGAAAAGTAACAAGCGCTATGCTATGGTCATTGCTGTTAAATCAAAGAACAGAGAGGAAATATTGTCTATACTGGACTACTACTAACAATTTAAATTGAATAATCAACAATCTTACTGGTTATGGATGGCCCCGGTATCACTGCAAACGAATTAAAATCCATAATTGCTCAACCGTCAGTGCCAGTGGAATCATCAGAATTACTAACTCATCTCCCAATCAAAGAACGGTAAGCTGTAGTCCCCATCATAGCAGTCTCAGCACACGCCAAAAGACATAAGGCGAAACCGCATAGAAAGTGGACACGGCCAATTGTTACCTGTCATCCGATATCCATCATCGTATCGGAACATGATCAAAACGGATGAAACACACAGCTCACGGTGTGCACAGAGCACTTAACTCTGTAGCTCCTGCAACAAGCCGGACTTGGAATATGAGGAAACTGCAACAAGGAACACTTTTCGGACATAGCCTTCAATGGTTCCTGCCGCCTATCCACCATATTGCCTGGAAGTTCACGTCCTCCTGAAAATGATGATCGTCATAGTATTTAAATGTATAGCGCTTGATGATGTTAGGGCATCGTGTTTGACTCCAACTCCGAACATACAAAACACAGTTCACCGTCAGATTATCCCCGTTGCACACCAAACAACAGATCGAAAGATTAGTGCATGGTCGGTCTAGGGACACACTATGAGGCATTATGATGACGTAGCACGCACAAAATGTCTGCGCCCATGGATTCTTGATTACTCTAGTGGATGCAGTCAACAACGAACAAAACATGGTGCAAATCAACAATCATCATTATCAAGTACCATGCCTGCTGGCGTAGGTGATCATGTCTCTCCACAATTTTCGATCTTGATAGTTGTTTGTTATTTCTGTTGTTGACCTTCTGCCAGGCCATTCTCTTAAGCCTTTGTAGGTAGCTCTGTTATCTTTTCTCTTTACTCCCCTCTATCTCTTTGACCCTCTATTTTCCCAATTGTCACAATATATTACAACCATCCCCTTCTCATTAAATTGTCAGACAATTATTATTCTTTCTTCCTAATATTGGAAATTGGTTCTCCTTTTGCCTTGACCTCTTTCAGAACGTTTTTATTACTCTTTTTAGCTGTCCAAGATATGCTCAACATACTTCTGTAAAACTACTTTTATACAGCCTCCAGTGATTTTTTTTTGTGCCTGTTGTCCCCCTACTCATCATCATCATCATCATAGAGAGCCGTCTCCGCAACGAAGGTTGGCTACCATGGAGCGCCATTCTGCTCTGTCTCTTGCTTTGATTGTGCAGGTTGTCATAGGCGAGTTGTCCTATTGTACGTAATTCCCATCCACATGTTAAAACTTGCTCTACATAACATTTAAGAATTCTTTTTTCTTGTTTCTATTGTCGAAAATGCATTACACAATAGCTTATTCATTTTTCTATATATTAATACATTATTATTTCATATTCTTTGAATATTTTAATGTAAACGTCATGCTATTTGTTTTTATGACAGTAAGCTTTAAATGGAGCATTGCAAAGTTACAAAAATATCTTATGCTATTCACAAAGGCAAGGTGAATGAGAATACAGGAAATGCAGTACACAAAATTAGAGACTAAAGGGTAAAATACAAAGGGGAAGAAGTTAGATTTTCAAAAAAAAGTAATGAAAAGGATGGTGGTTGGGGGAGGCAGAAAGAAGCAGGTGAGGACGAAATCTTGAGAGGAAGAAAGAATGTCAAGAAGTGAAAGATAGAAAGATGAAAAATATAGAAAAAGACATCAAGAAAGAAGAAAGAAATAACAGAAATAACAGAAATAAAGAAATGAAAAGTAAAAGAGACACAAACAAAGACAGAAGGTATATCTTCCGTTAGACATTTGCTTCTTTTTGGAATTATAAATATAAAATGACAACAAATAAAAATGAAGTGTAAAAAAACAAGAATGTTGATATAAACCTGTACATTGTGGCCCACTATAGTTATCCTTGCAGGAACATGCTCCTGTCGCGTCATTGCACACATTGGAGCAGTGCTCCGAGCAGGTAGTAATACAACCTGGCCCATAAAATCCATCAGCACAACCTGTAAAGGAACATATTATTGCACTGAGTTAACCGTAAAACTACATAATAAAACGATAGAAATAAACCTATTTGAAGCTCTTAGATTGCAGGAATTTAACCTCATTCTTGTACCTAATCTTCTCCTTCTTCGTTCCACAATTCTATGGGCCCTTGGGGGGTCACTACTGATACGTTTTATGTAACTAGTTCTTTGAGTTTTTGTAGTCGAGACCTATTCAATGTTAGGTTATCGTGTAATCTAGATCTATGTCTGCTTCACCTTCTTCCTCCGTTCACAATTTCCTACAGAATAATCTTTGACAGACAAGATGTTCGACTACGTGTCCAAACTATTTCACTTGGTCTTTCTTCACAACAGTCAAAAGATCATCATTTATAACAAATGTTTGCTATATCCTTTTGAAAACTAGTTCATTCGTAATAAGATCTGAATAAGAGATGCACGAAACCGAACGATAACATTCTATCTTTATAGTATGTAAATTACTATGTAGCTCTACTGTACGCTTTAACTGTTCCAATGTTTCGTAAACGTAAAGAAAAATGTATGTAACAATAGTTTGCATCAGACTAATTTTAGAGTCAAACGTGATGTTTAATTATTTCAAATAGATGTTATCTTTGCAAGTTCTATTGTTGTTTGACATACTCTAGTCCATATTAAAGGTTCAGAGTCTTCACCCCTGTGTAAAGAACAAGGAATTTAAAACAAATTGGCTGTTACAGTAGCAAACAAATACAAAGTCATTCAACAATTAGAAAACTCTGTGAAAAAGATAACGTCAGAAAAAGACGTTTATGACAGCAGAAACCCTGAGGAAAATAAAAGAAAGAAAGAATAAGAAAATGGACATAAATAAAAGCCAAATGAGAAGTGCTAAAGCTGCAAAGAAAACAGAAAACTTACAAAGAGGTGAACAAAGAAGTGAGAAGATGCATTAAAAGGGATTAGATGAAATAGATAGATGAACTAGCTTAACCACCAATGGAAGTGGCAATCAAAGGAAATATGAAAGATCTGTACAACAGCACAAATAAATTAATCGTAACATGCAAACAGATCAATGTCTTCATTATACATAAGAAAGCAAATCTGCTTAGTAATCACATAATAAATGAAAAGAAGCAAAGAGCATCTTGAAGAACGTTTGAACAGTTGGCACCAAATAGCCATCCAGATATACTCCAAGCAGAAGAATAATTTGCAAGTTAGTTCTGGTAAGCTAAGCTAGGAAGAAATAATTGAAGCCATCAAGCTATTAAAAATTGGTGAAGCCCAGGACCAGATGAAATTCCTCCAGAAGTCATCAAAGCAGATATTAACACCTCTACTACGATTTTACATACTTTACTAGATAAAATATTGGAGAGGGAAGAAATACCTGAAGACTGGAAAGAAGATTAAAACTACCGAAATGAAGTAAAGACGTATAGAGGTGTGCACACATTATAGGAAGATTATGCTGCTATCAGGACCAGGAAAAATACTAATTAGAATCATTCTGGACTTTCGGTCAATATGGTGGATAAGTGGCATGAACCATCGAGGCTCAATCTGAAAAGTGTTTCCTTGTTGTAGTTTCCTCATATTCCTAGCCCAGCTTGCTCCCGGAGTTACTGAGCTTAGAGCTCTGACCACACCGTGAGCTGTGGTTTTCATCCAGATCGCATTTCGATGTTCCGAATGCTTACGGTGAATAATGATATCATGTGTCTCCTCACACACATCTGTGAATGACCCCCTAGTGCTCGTTCTGTCAACCTCATTTCTTTGGTCAGTCTACTCGATGTAACGCGCAAGCAGGGCTTTCCTTTTTCTCTCAGCAGATTTGTGTCATAACTAGCGTGTCCTATGGTAATGTAAATTTATTATTTCTATATATTTTGTTTTCAACGTTACTGGTTTGTGCTTATGGTAATGTTAACTTTTACTTCTGCTTCATTTGATTATTTATTTAGTTTTCAACATATGTTGATTTGATTTCCGTAGCTTCTTTCCAGAACCATAATATTCATTTAGCATCCTTGATTTGTTTCATTGTTTGATAATAAAATAACACGTTAACGATATATACTAATTTAAATCGGTTACATCATTGTATGTTAATTATAGTTTCTTAAGCTTGGTCGTACTGTTACTAATATACATCGTGTGTGACTTGCAATTATTAATGTTAACTTTAACTTGTTTTGGTATTTTTCTTAGCTTTTGTGTTGCGACTGAAATAGAATAGCAAATAATCTAAACGATCAGTCCAAGAGAAAATAAGAGGATCACCTGCCAGTAAATAAATTGCATTATTCTGTATTTTAAATGTACATTTTTTATGATGAACGAATTTAAAATCTTAAATTATGTTTCTTATTGTCTTAAAATCATATATTGTTTCCTTCGCTACTATCAAACAATTTAAAACTGTTCAAGCGCTTTAGTAAATTTCCGTAAAAGTAGTCGCGTTGGGAACATGCCTTACTTGTATACTAGTTAAAATTGTCATAATCGCAAACATTTTGTTGATTTTTTATTCATTGTAAAAGATGTAATTGTCAAATCTTAGATTATATGCACCGCTTTACTGGAATAAGTGTTCAGGCCTTTTATCCAAATGGATCAATGAATTTTAACTGGAAAGATATGACAACTACTGTAAAATCATCGCATTACATAAAGTTCACTAACCGCGTATTGACAAGATCTGTCAAGGTTTTAGGGAGAAATCCACCTGGCCCTGAACAACGAGTATTGACTATATGTGAAGCTGAAATATTTGGAGGTAAGTCGTTGTGTGTACTCACATTTGTACCTAATGGTGTGTGTTTGCTGGAATGTCCTTAAAGGAAAAACTCTGCGGCTGTGAACATGATAGTGATTAATGAAACAAAAAAAACAAGAGATAGTTCAATGGTACGCAACTAATCTTTGTTAATAGATAACATTATCAGTGCTCACCAAATAATATTTAGAGCCGCAGTAATTCAGTGATTTCTGGCCTTTTCAAAGCCACCATGTTGTCACATTTCATAACACCAACGAGTAATAGAAATAACTAATACATTTATTACCAATTTGTATTGGTATTGACAATTAATAGAATAGTCATCATGATGGAACAAATTCAAAGACGATTAGAGGCCACAGAGATGGGATTTCTCAGAAGAAAGTTGAAAGTTCCCTGGACAGATAAAAAGACCAATGAGGAAGTTCTCAAAGAGGCCAACACAAAAAGGGAGCTCTTAAAAAACATCAGAAAAAAGCAATCAACATTTTTCGGGCACATCATGAGAAGAGGAAAGTTGGAATGCTTGGTTACAACTGGCAAAATAAAAGGAAAGAGAGATCGCGGACGACAAAGGGAGAAAATACTGGATAGCTTGGTGTCATGGCATGGAAAACAGTCAACAACAGAACTGATACGATGCACTGTAGATAGAAGATTGTGGAGGGACATGATCGCCTACGCCAACCGGCAGGGTACATGACGATGATCATCATGATGGAGCTACAACATCTTCCATTTCTGGCATATTCATCATCCAACAAAATGGCTGAAAGAAAGAGAGATCGCGGTCGACAAAGAGAGAAAATACTGGATAGCTTGGTGTCAAGCATGGAAAACAGTGAACAATAGAACTGATACGATGCACCGTAGATAGAAGATTGTGGAAGGACATGATCTACGCCAACAGGTGTGGCACATGATGATGATGATTGACAATCAATAGAATAGGCATCATGTTGGAGCTACAACATTAACATATGTTCTTATATATTCCATTTCTGTCATATTCACCATCGAAAAAAATGGCTGGTCAGTGTTGATAAGTCTTTCAATCGCACATAGAAACCGTATCATCAACAAGGATTTATTTTTAATTGATATTGAAGATTACAGCTGCTGTGAATAACTACTTTAAGAGAATGAAAGTAGCGATTGCTAATTTCAAACGATAATTATTTTCTACGTAGTTGTTATAATCTTATTGATCAGGACTCATGCAGATATATCTTTTCGTATGATAACCCCTGTATGTTCATAAGTGAATTAATTATGCTTCCTCTACTGTATCAATCTTTATTTTATATAAGTTATTTGAAGACCAATTCAAAACTCTTTGAGATGTGTAGTATAGCGGGAGTGATTTGAGTCACATTTGGACCATAAATTAGCAAAGATATATAGTAGGCACCTTTAGTGCAAAGGGAATTAACCATGACCTCTCGTGCCGGGGTGTAGACTCTTCGTATCAGTGACCTGGAAGTGACGTATTTATGTTTGGGGTGTGCTGACTTTGGAGTTCTTGATGTACTCGTGTTGACCGCATTGTTATGTAAATATGTTGTCTGCTAATCTCTTGTGTTGTTTAATTTTTTTAAATGGAGGAAAGCATCATCCGGTGCTCTTTTCCTGCTCTCTCTGTGGACTTTCCACTCTCCATCGTATTTTTTAGCTTCACTCATATATTTCCTTCCATTGTAACACTTACTCATTCTCTCCATTTACTCCTATCATCTCTCCTTCTCTCAACTAGACTTCTTTCTCACTCTCCTCTCTCTCTTACTCTCCTACCATTCTATCCTTCTTCTTCTCTCTCTCTCTCTCTCTCTCTCTCTCTCTCTATCTCTCTCGTTCCTAACGTTCCGCCCTCCATCGTATTGTTAGCTTCCCTCATAGATTTCCTCCATTGATACACTTACTCATTGTCTCCATTTATGCCTATAATCTCGCCTTCCTTCTCCTAGATTTCTCTCTCTCTCTCTCTCTCTTCTATCCCATCTCATACCATTCTATTCCCCATCCTCTCTCTCTCTCTCTTTCCCTCTCCGAGCGTTCCACCCTCCCTCGTATTTGTAGCTTTCCTCCATTGTAACACTTATTCATTCTCTGCATTTATTCCTATCATCTCAGCTTCCTTCTCCTAGACTTCTCACACCTATCTCTCTCCTCCAATACTCTCCTAAACTTCTCGTCTACCATTTTATCCACCCTTCTCACTCTTTTTCCTCTCCTAGAGTTCCGTCCTCTCTCGAAATTTTAGTATCCCTCCAGTGTAACACTTTTGTATTGAATAGCAATGAAAAAAGAAGAAATAATATACTCAAAAGGCTCTCGACAAATTTTTAACACACCTAGTTTAAACATATCAATAAAATGGAATAATCCTTTATTGATAATCTCTAACATGCTTACTTTAAGAGAAAAAAATAAAATATTCTTACAACGTAAAATATACTCTCAACAAAGGCCGCTAGACTAAACAGTAGTATTAAAATAACTTCATTGAATCAATCGCGCTTACAACAAGAAATCTCACATGCGACTAGTTCAATTATAATCTGGTAACATATGTGGATGGCGTATAAATTACCCAATCAGAGAGTGACTATACCAAAACCAACTGATAAATTTATTAACTAATCAGAGAAGAGTAATAGTATGTGGCGCCGAGGTAAGAAATGACAGACATCTCGATTAACCAATCAGAGATGAGGATTACTGTTACCATGATCACTGACCTTATTTTCCACTTGAACTGTGTCGAGTCTGAGTCGACTGTGGATCGAAACTTAGGAATGGTGGTAGTGACACTTCATCATCCTCCGAGGCATATGCACATATGTAGCGCCTGTCGGTCATCGGTCGGGAAGGATAATACGGGTGGGGGCAACGAATGACAGACAACTGTAAAGGAGATCATTAAAAGTCAGAAAACTTAGTGCCAAACCACAAAATTTCGGCTCATAGTCGCAACTGTGGATTCAAACCCTAAAAATGTAGGCCCAAAGTCATAATATTAGACTCAAAAGACCGAACACTTTTATCCAAATCCAATAAGTTAGTCCAAATAGCACAGTTTTAGCTCCAAATTAAAAAAGTTTGGCCATATCGCAAAATTTTAGCCCCAAAACACAAACAATTTTCCTTTCATTGTCAATAAGTTGAACTCGACCCCTAAAAGTCTACTCCCATAGTCATATTAGTTAGACACAACAAGAAGAGAGTTATATTCAAGGTCCAAAAAGCTAGTCCAAATCGCAAAATTTTAACACCAAACCACAAAATTTAGTCTCATAATCAAAAAGTTGAACTCGACCTCTAAAAAAAATTAGCTCCAAAGATAAGAATTTACTTAAAAATACATCTTTATGATTTTCACCGACCGCCAACCATTTTTAGGGATACGCCTATAAAATTGATAAAAATAGTAAACTTAACCTATAGGGTAACCCCGGACTTTATTTTAGGCACCCCAATTTCAAGATTTTACTTTAAAAATAACTGTTTATTATTTTTACTCCCAGCCATTGTATGGATGCGCCTATAAAATCATTATAAATGGTATATTTACACTCTAGGCTTATACAAACTTTATTTTAGACATCCCCATATCAAAAATTTACTTAAAAAATTCAATTTTATGATTTTTACCGACGCCCATTTTTTTCTGGAAGCGCTTATGAAATCATTAAAATATTAAAATTAAACTACAGGATTACTGAAAACTTTATAAGGTAACTTTAAGTTACCTAGTTAAGTTAATTAGTAACTTTATATCGTATCTAAAAAGATACGATCCTATTAAAAAATCGGGTAAAAAAGCAATTTTTTTAAAAATTGAACTTTACTCCTGGCCATTTTTATGGCTACGCCTCAGAATTCATAAACAAATTAAATTAACCTATAGGATAAACTTTATTTTAGACAGGATCATATTTTTAAAAACCGGGTAAAAACACCTAAAACATAGTAGTGATAAAGGTTGATATAGCGGTCGGTCACAAATAAAAAATATTGGTGGTATACTTTTTATATAAGGGGAAATGTTGAGGTCGGTCCAACATAAAAAATGTTGGGTACACTTTTTATACAGAAGAAATGTAGAGGTCAGGTTACCTTTGCGGTCAACATCCACCTGTATCACTACTATATATACGTGTTTTTTACCAGCTTTTTATATGATCGTGTCTAAAATAAAGTTGAAGTAAACCTGTAGGTTAAATTACATTTTAAAAAATGATTTCATAGGCTTAGCCATAAAAAAGGTCATGGGGTAAAAATCATAAAAAGTTTTTTTTACCCGATTTTTTATATGATCATATCTAAAACAATGGAGTAATCATATAGGTTACATTTATTATGTTTAATAATTTCATAGGCATATCCATAGAAAATGGCTGGTGGTAAAATCATGAAAGTGATATTTACTTAAAATCTTGATATGGGGATGTTTTCATAGGCAACTAAAAAAATGGCTAGGGGTAAAAATCATAAAAAGTGATTTTTTAAAGAAATATCTGTCTTTAGAGCTAAATTTGTTAGATTTCGAGTTCAACATTATGATTATGAGACACAATGTTTGTGTTTGGGGTTAACATTTTGCAATTTGGACTAACTTTATGGACTTTGAATATAAATTTCTGCTCGTTGTATCTAACTATTATAACTATGGAACTAAATATTTGGAATTCGAGTTCAATTTTTTTATAATGAGACGAAAATTGTTTGTGTTTTGGAACTAAAATTTTGCAATTTGGACTAACTTTATGGGTTTGGATATAACTTTTTGGCCTTTTGTGTCAAGTCGAGAAGTCTATGAGAGGAAGAGGGAGAGAGAGAGAGAGAGAGAGAGAGAGAGAGAGAGAGAGAGAGAGGGAGAGAGAGAAGTGTAGGAGAAGAAGGGGAGATGATATGCTTAAAATGTAAAAATTAGTAATGAGTTTCATGAAAACCTTCTGAATGAATCCTATCTTATCTAATCTTTGAATATCCTCTAATATTCTCTCTGAAATCTAATCTCCCCAAAACGAACCAACGCTTCCTTCAAAGCTGTAGAAAACACAGCATAGGTCCAATAATGGGTTCTACTAGAAGATTTCTGCCATGTATCTTGCCTAATTCAACTTTTCTGCCTTTGAGATAAGCTATAGCTTGTTTCATAACTCGTGCCCAACTTTTAAAATCGATAGCTTTTTAACCACTTGTTGTAAGTTGTTCAAAATTTGCATGTAAAGTTATAATGATTAGAACCCAACAGGGAATTGATTTCATTAAAAAAAACATTTGGTTATTATTGTTGCTTATTTGATTTATATAAATTTATAACGACCATTGATGTAGTCAAAACTTAATGTTTACAGTATTTTAAGTAAAAAATGGCAAGTAAAAATCCATACACGATAAAATTGACGCGTTTCACGTGGTTTTTTGACACAATTAGACACTTGTAAAAAACATGACAAATTGTGTGTTCCATTTCCGTTCATTCATAGGTGAGACGTGGAACGGTAACATTTATCATGAGTCTTAAAATGAAAATCTGCAGTTTACAAAACATCGCAATAAAAATGTATGACTATTTTTGCAAAGAGGCTAAACGAGGAAGATTATTTCATTTTTAGAAAACCCTGAGAATAGGACAAGACACATTTTGGATTTATCTAAACGGTCATTTAATCGCTGGATTCAAGCACGTGACCGTCAATGTTCAAAATATACAAAAATACAAAGAAGAGCAAAATTGTTGGATAATTTCGACAGTGAACTTATTAGAAGTGAAGTTCGCAAAATGTTGGGTATGAATGAAACTGTTACAATAAGAAAATTAAAAATTTCGCTGAAAAAGAACAACAGTATTGAAATATCAAAGTCTACATTATGGAGGAATGTGAGAGCTGCAGGCTTTACATTCAGAAAGTATTCCAATGGACGAAACATCATCTGTGAGAAGCCACATATAGTAGTCATGAGAAGCAAGTACTTACGTGAAGTAAAAGAGGTGCACAAGCAAGGTTATGATATTGTGTATTTGGATGAAACATGGATCAATGCTCACCACACTAACCAAAGGGAATGGCAGTCATCAGATGGAAAGATTAAGAGATTAATACCTAGCAGCAAAGGACAGCGCTTGATAATTGCTCATGCAGGTAGTCGACAACATGGACTAATACATAATGCAAAGCTTATTTTTCTTTCAAAATCCATAGACAATCGGGATTATCACTCTGAGATGAATGGTCACATATTTAGACATTGGATTGAAAATTCTGTTCTCCCATCACTAGATCGACCATCTTGCCTAATAATGGACAATGCAGCATACCACAACATTGTTGCACTTGAAGATAAAGTCCAGACGTCATCCAGTACAACAGATGCTATTAAGATATGGCTCACAAAGGAGCACATACAATTTAATAACATGTACTTAAAACCTGAATTACTATCTCTAGTAAAGCAAAAATAAAGGACAAAGATTTTTCAAATAGATAAGATTATCCAAGAGCACGGTCATATAAGTTTGAGGCTGCCACCTTACCATGCTCATTTAAATCCAATAGAACTAATCTGGGCAAAATTAAAAGGACAAGTGGCAGATGAAAATACAACATTCCAAATGTGCCTTGTAAAGACTCTTGCTAATCTCGCTTTATTAAATATAAACACAGATTATTGAGCTAAATGTGAAGACCACGTCTTAAAACAGGAAGAGGAATATTGGAAAAATGATGGTTTGTGGAATATTCAACCCCAAACAGTTATTAATCTTTTAGACCCGTCTGATTCAGAATGAAAGTATATAGCCCCCACAATGTTGGCCGCTATATTACCTTAAATTAGTTCAACAAACGGTCCTTTTCAGGACCACGAACTATGAAATTTGGACATACAGGTACACCTTGATATTATCGTCCGTCCTCGAACTGAGAAGACAATAATTCTCCTGGTGTTTTTCCTTATTCAGTTATTTCCCCATTACGGCCACGCCTTTACCTAGTGAAAATTAATCATAGACCAGCAACTACGGTAATTTCTATTATTTAGGGGTTCACAATTTACAATTTTGACAAACATCAAAGAAATTCGCCGCTTTAAGAAAACTGCAGCTGCAAGATATTTGTTAAATATACATTTAAAGGGTCTTTTGCATTCTAATAACATTTGGAAAATTTCAACAGTATTTAACAAATGGTTTCTGAGCAATAGCGTTTTGAAGTTGGGCAAGTGATTTGAAACGAGCTATAGCAGCCAACACTGTGTTGCATGTTTACCTAGACTTTAATGTTATCCTTTAATCTAGACGTGTGCGTTTCTTGGGCCGCACCAAAGGAAAATAGGTACATTGTTTATATTCAAATAATGTCAATTATATGACGAAACAATAAGAAAGATAACCTCTTCTGAGATGAAATTATTCAGACGAATGACAGGAAACAAGATCTGTCATGAAGAGCAAAGAAAAAATGTAGGAATAGCCCCCACTCTAGAATTTATAAGAAAACTACAGATAAAATGGTTTGGCCACGTGACACGGCAGAAAGATCAAAAGGCAACACGAGCCCTCAATAAAAGTTGCGAGAATACCAAACCCAAGGGTCGACCATGAAAAAGATGGATCGATGGAATATTAAAGGCACTAGGAAACATAACAACAGCAGAGGCGAAAAGAAGAGCAAAAGACCGCAAACTATATCTCCCCTCGACGTTGAAAGGCAAATGAGGAAGGACAGAAGAAGAGGAAGAAGATGATGTAGAGGAATGACGAAACCAATCACGTGGTGGGAGAGATACTACTACAATTACAACTAATCGGCATATAATGAGAATACATAATCACTGTGTTGAAATAACGTTAGTAATTATTTAATCATCGTCCCTTATTACAATGCCACCATTAATAGTTATTTGTCTTTTGTTTCATCGATAGTTTTTGTTTTGTGATTTTAATACGTTTCCTATATATCTGCATGTATATTCTTCGTATCATTTTACTGCAAACTACAATTATTAAACAACTTGTGTAAAAGTTAATCACTGCTTTGTCCAGAAACAATATGTCCTGAAGGAACATGGGGACTGTGGTGTGGTTACAAGTGTCCGTGTAGCAATGACAGTAAATGTAATCTAGTCACCGGTGTTTGTGCTGCTGGATGCAGTCCAGGATACTATGGTATAAAATGTTCGTCCCCATGCAGTAACCGATGTCTGGATGGAAGATGCGGGAACCGATTTGGACGTTGCATTAATTGTATTCCTGGCTACTTTGGTGATTATTGCGAAAACGGTAATGATCTGACCTGTTTACTTGTGATCTATCTATCTATCTATCTATCTTTCGTTCGCTCGAAGTATTGTCTATGTCAGCAATGTCGTTTCCTGTATGAATTTTACTGTCTTTTGTAATTCTTGCAGTGGCCCATATAGTTTTGTCTGTAGTGTTGTATCTATGGGCCAATGGATTTTCCTCAGTCTACTATATTCAGTGCAGTCTTGAAGTATGTGTTCAGCAGTCTGGGGTGCCTGTCCACATGTACAAGTAGTTGATGTGCCGATATTGAATTTTGTATACATGTGATTATGGAGTCGATTGTGTCCTGTTCTTAGGCGAATAATGATAACTTGTTCATATCTATTCATATTATGAAAGGCATCCTGATTTGGGGCTTGTGGTCCTCTGATTGATTTGATTATCTGTTTCGTATGATGGTATGTAACTGGTGTATTTAGTTGTGTGCCTGTTGAACATTCCTTTGCCAACTGATCTGCTTTCTCATTTCCTGGTATTCCACAGTGAGACGGGATCCACTGAAGGGCAACCCTGTGGTGCTTGCAGAGTTCGGTCAATAAGGTCTGCAGATGTGGTAATTTTCTGGATTGTAGTGCCTGGAGTACTGATCTTGCATCTGGCAAAAACACTACAGGCTGTGGGCTTAGATTACTGTTCAGCAGTTTTTCTATTGCCAACTTTATTGCTTGTATTTCTGCATCATAATTGTGACAATATTTCCCTGTTGCTATTTTATTCATATCCCTAGTCTTATTTGGGTACTCTATATATGCACCTGCTCCCCCATTCTTTATGTCTTTTGTCGGCTTTTTTCCCCTTATAATCTGGATTTTTATCCTATATAATCTGAACATGCGGACACAAATAGCACAATTTTCATTAAAGGGAATTGACAAAATACAGGGAAGGGGGGCTATCTAATTTAATTATGAAAATATTATATTGTAGAAATAAATGTTCATATAAGTAATTGGATCTGTTATCTGTTTGAGACCAATAATAGAAGAAGATGCCATATTTTGGGAAGACACTGAACCAGTCGAACGCATTTTAGCTGTTATAACAGGCAGTTAAGATTTTGGAAAAGTTCAGAAACCACAGGTCTTAACTTAATAATTAACACACTTCGGTATTTATTTATTGCTAATTTTTAATAGTTTGTGCTGATGGATTCTATGGGTCAGGATGTAATGGTACCTGCTCTGAGCACTGCTCAAACGTGTGTGATCACGTGTCCGGAACTGTTCCTGCAATGGCAACTATGGCGGGTCACACTGCAAACGTTTTGTCTGCGGTTTCTTGTCTAGTCGTCTAATCGTTTGCTTCTCTCAGACTTTATTAATCTCTATATTCTTCTACCTTTTTTAGCTCCCAACGGAGCTTAGGTCTTCAACAAACACTATCCAAGTCGTTCTGTTTTTTTGCCGTTCTTTTAAAATCATTCTATGTCTTCCCCATCATCTTCATCCCTGCTTCTATCTGTCTTCTCGAAGAATTCATTGGTCTTCCTCTTTTTCTTTTCCCCTGGGGATTCCAAAAAGGGCCTGTTGTGTAATACTCTCAGTTGGCTTCTGTAATGTATGTCTATCCAGCGCCATCATCTCTGTATCCACTGGTATGTTACTGGTACATTTCCATAATTCTATGTTAGTGATTTTATTCTGCCATTTCCATCCTTGTATTCTGCGTAAGCATCCATTAATGAAAGTCTGTATTCGTGATTATCAATTTTGTTGTTCTCTGTGTTTCACAGCCATATAAAAGGATCGACTTAACATTTGAGTTGAAAATTTTAATTTTTGTATTTAATCTAATTTCTTTGGATTTCCATATGTTTCCCAGTGCAATGAAAGCTCCTCTTGCTTTTGATATCCTTATTTTGGTATCATTTTCAGTTCCTCCCTCTTTATCTATATTACTGTCCAGATATATATAAGATTGTACGTCAGGTAGAGGTATTTCTCCTAGTTTTATTTGTTAATTGCCAACTGTATTTATTCTCATATTGTTGGCCCTATCTCTATTAATCTTCAGTCATAGCTGTTGTGATCTTACTTCAAGTATGCTCATTCATTTTATCCTACATCTATAGACGGCTGTGTGATAAGAGAGCTATGTCATCATCGCAAAGTCTAAATCATCGAGTTGTTTGGTCAGTGACCACTGGATCCCATTTCTGTTGTTTTGAGTTATTTTCATAATCCAATCTATGGCCAGTAGAAAGAGAAATGGAGAAAGAAGGCATCCCTGTCTTACTCCTGTTCTTATTTCAAATGCTTCTGTAAGCTGTCCTTCATGTACCCCACTACATTTCGTTCCTTCATACATTGTTTTATCAGTTTAATAAACTTTATGGGGATTCCGTAATGACTCAGCAACTTCCAAAGCATTCCTCTGTCTAAACTATCAAATGCCTTTTCGAAATCTATGAATCCAATATAAAGTGGGGATTTTAGTTCTAAACTTTGTTCAACTATTATACGTAGGGTAGTTATTTGATCATCTGTTCTTCCTAAAACCTGCTTGTTCATCTCTAAATGATTCTCTATAGCCTCGTTTAGTCTCTCCAGAATGATTCTGCTTAATATTTTTCCTGGCACTGATAGTAGCATAATTCCCCTATAATTTGTGCACTCCTGTAAACTTCCTTTCTTTGGTAGTTTGATCATATAACCTTCTTTCCAGTCTTTAGGTATTGCTTCCCTCTCCCAAATTTTATCTAATAGATTATGTCGTATCTTGGTAGAGGTGTTAATATCTGCTTTGATGGCTTCCGAAGGAATTTAATCTAGTCATGTGGCTTCAACATTTTTTAATAGTTTGATGGTTTTATTATTTCTTCTTTGCTTGGTTTTCCACAGTTAACGTGTAACTTTTTTCTGTTGGTATTATATCAGAAGGATTATTTGAGCCGGGTATGTTCAAAAGTTTTTCAAAGTGCACTTTCCATCTCTCCATTTGTTCCCTTATACTATTAAGCAGATTTCCTTTCTTATCTTTAATAAAGGCATTGGTCTGTTTGTATTTTCCACTTCATTTATTTGTGCTGTTGTACAGTTCTTTCATATTCCCTTTATTTGCTGCTTCTTCTGCCTCTTTAGCTAGTTCATCTATATATTTCCTCATAGCCCTTTTAATGCATCTTCTCACTTCTTTATTCACCTCTGTGTAAGCTTCCTGTGTCTTGGCTTTATTACTTTTCGTTTTGGTTTTATTTATGTTTGCATTCTTGTTCTTTCTTTCTTTAATTTTTGAGCCATGTAAAAAGACCTACTAAAAGTAATCCTGGAGGGGAAAATACAAGGTAAACGAGGCAGAGGCAGAACAAGACTAACATGGACTAGTAACATCAAAAAATGAACAAACCAGCTTATGACAACCTGCACCATCAAACTAAGAGACAGATCAGAATGGCGCTCCATGGTAGCCAACGTTTGTTGTGGAGATGGCACTCGATGATGATGATGCTTTTTTGGACTGACCTATCCTGCTTTGTCATCTCTATGGTGGGTCCTATTTTCCCCAAGTATTTGACGCATTGCACTTGTTTTAGATGTGTCCTGTTTATTTTTATACAGCATGGTGGTGACAGAGACAGATGACGAGATTTGATAAAATATATTTAAAAGAATTGAAAACTGCTAGAACAAAAATTCAGATAAGAGGAGTATCTTGGTCTACGCCCTATGGACCGGCTACGGCTTGAAAGATCAACAGATAGATAGATGTTGGTGATGATCGTTTTTTTTCGATAATCATATCGAAAAAAAACGATCATCACCAACTTCTATCTACATTACTTCTGGTTTTTTACTATTCAGACTGAGACCTTTATTGTTGATTTCTTTTTATATTATGTCTATCATTTCTTGTAGCGTATTCTCTGTCTCTGCTATTAAGACTATATCATCCACATATTGCAAATGGTTTATGTTATGACCGTTGACTTCAGTTCCGTTATTGTCTACTAGTGATCTCATAATATATTCGCTGTAAATTGAAAACAGATCCGGCGACAGAACACAACTTTGCCTGACTCCCTGTTTTATATATTGGAACTGTCCTGGTTGGTTGATGACTAATGCTTATGTCTTCTGTATTTTGGAAGTACATGTTTTTTTTATGATGCCCTTACCCTTGCCATAAATGTTCAATTTCTCCAGTATATTGATTATTTCCATTTGCGTTACTTTGTTAAAATTTCTTCCTGTCAATGGTGTCAGAATAAATATTTTGACATACGTTTACTTGGCAATATAAAATGGTAGTTTGTAGTTCTTTTCCTTCTTGGCAGTGACTGTACTAGACGGAGGTCGCAACTATTGTTCCTACAATTGAGGTCATCTGCCTGTCAACCAGTGGGGACCATAATCGGGGTTACTTGTCGGCTACCCCCACAACTTGATCTGTTTTTCCTAAAACATGATTTTTCATCTCTCAAATGTTTCTCTATGGTCTCTTTTAATATTTCCAGAATGTTTATGGTTATGGTTAATCGAAGGCCCCTGTATCTCTGCAAACAAATTAAAATCCATAATTATTAACCGCCCGTGCCAGTGGAATCATCCGAATTAAAACTAATCTCACTGAAGGATACAACCAAAGAAAGGCAGCTGCAGTTCCCATCATAGCAGCTACACACACGCCAAAATACATAAAACCAAGAGACACCGAAAGTGAATGCAGCTGAACCTGTCCTTCGACATACGATATCATCATTCACCGTAAGCATTCGGAACATCGAAATACGATCTGGATGAAAACCACAGCTCAAGGTGTGCACAGAGCTCTAAGCTCAGTAACTCCGGGAGCAAGCTGGGCTAGGAATATGAGGAAACTACAACAAGGAAACACTTTTCAGATTGAGCCTCAATGGTTCATGCCTCCTATCCGCCAAATTGACCGAAAGTCAGAGACTTCTTTCTTTTATTTTCCCCAAGGTTTCTGCTGTCATCGACGTCTTTTTCTGACGTTATCTTTTTCCCAGAGTTGTTTCCATTCATATATTCTTTACCTTTTTTTCAATGGTCTTTAATATTTATTGTATTTTCTAATTGTTGAATGACTTTGTATTTGTTTGCTACAGTAACAGCCAATTTGTTTTAAATTCCTTGTTCCTTAAACAGGGGTGAAGACTCTGAACCTTTAATATAGACTAGAGTAGGTCAAACAACAACAGGACTTGCAAAGATAAAATCTATTTAAAATAATTAAACATCACGTTTGGCTCTAAAATTAGTCTGATGCAAACTATTGTTACATGCACTTTTCTTAACGTTTACGAAACATTGGAACAGTTACAGCGTACAGTAGAGCTACATAGTAATTTACATACTATAAAGATAGAATGTTATCGTTCGGTTTCGTGCATCTCTTATTCAGATCTTATTACGAATGAACTAGTTTTCAAAAGGATATAGCAAACATTTGTTATAAATGATGATCTTTTGACTGTTGTGAAGAAAGACAAAGTGAAATAGTTTGGACACGTATTCGAACATCTTGTCTGTCAAAGATCATTCTGTAGGAAATTGTGAACGGAGGAAGAAGGTGAAGCAGACATAGATCTAGATTACACGATAACCTAACATTGAATAGGTCTCGACTACAAAAGCTCAAAGAACTAGTTACATAAAATGTATCAGTAGTGACCCCCCAAGGGCCCATAGAATTGTGGAACGAAGAAGGAGAAGATTAGGTACAAGAATGAGGTTAAATTCCTGCAATCAAAGAGCTTCAAATAAGTTTATTTACCCAGTTTTATTGTGTAGTTTTACGGTAAACTCAGTGCAATATTCTGTTCCGTTACAGGTTGTGCTGATGGATTTTATGGGCCAGGTTGTATTACTACCTGCTCGAAGCACTGCTCCAATGTGTGCAATGACGCGACAGGAGCATGTTCCTGCAAGGATAACTATAGTGGGCCACAATGTACAGGTTTATATCAACATTCTTGTTTTTTTACACTTCATTTTTATTTGTTGTCATTTTATATTTATAATTCCAAAAAGAAGCAAATGTCTAACGGAAGATATACCTTCTGTCTTTGTTTGTGTCTCTCCTACTTTTCATTTCTTTATTTCTGTTATTTATTTATTCTTTCTTTCTTTCCTGATGTCTTTTTCTATATTTTTCATCTTTCTATCTTTCAAATTTTGACATTCTTTCTTCCACTCATGATTTCGTCCTCACATGCTTGTTTCTGCCTCCCCCAACCACCATCCTTTTCATTAAAAGTAAAAAAGTAAAGTACCCATTCAAGGCTGGGTGAACCAGGAAGCCGTGGGTTGGGATCGAACCCTACCCCTTGTCCGTTGTAGTCCAGTTCACTAACCACTGACCTATCGCGGCTCCCATCCTTTTCATTACTTTTTTTAAAAATCTAGCTTCTTCCCCTTTGTATTTTACCCTTTAGTCTCTACATTTTTGTACTGCATTTCCTGTGTTCTCATTCACCTTGCCCTTATGTATAGCATTAGATATTTTTGTAACTTTGCAATGCTCCATTTAAAGCTTACTGCCATAACAACAAATAGCATGAAGTTTGCATTAAAATATTCAAGAATATGAAATAATAGTGTATTAATATATATAATTAGTAATATTCTATTGTATATTATATATAATTAATATGAATTAGTTATTGTGTAAAACAATACCACAAACAAAGAATATGAAATAATAGTGTATTAATATATAGAAAAATGAATAAGTTATTGTGTAATGCATTTTCGACAATAGAAACAAGAAAAAGAAGCGTTGCGGAGACGGCACTCGATGATGATGATGAGGACAAAAAAAAAATCACTGGAGGCTGCATAAATGTAGTTTTACAGAAGTATGAGTATATATTAGTGCCTTGTCGTCTGCAAATAGGAGCTCGTTGATCTCCTCTGTCAGAGACAGAGGAGATCAACGAGCTCCTATTTGCAGACGACCAGGCACTAATACATGAAACAATAGAAGATCTACTAGAACACTCAAACAAACTCAACATCTTAGGAACAAAATACAACATGAAAATCAACATAAACAAAACAGAAGTCATGAATGTCGCCAAAAATAAACAGAACATCAACATAACTATAGAAGGCAGACAACTAAAACAAGTAGAGGAATTCAAATACCTAGGAAGTCTAATGACACACGATAATTCCCAAACAGCTGAGATAGAATCAAGATGCAACAAAGCTTGTCAAATCATCGGACAGTTATCACCACTATTGTCCAACAAGGAAATAACTCTGGAGGCAAAACGAGCACTATACAATACAATCTTCATCCCAACGTTGTGTTACCAATGCCAGACCTGGACCCTAGATGAAAGAACAATAAGAAAAAATAACCTCTACAGAGATGAAATGTGTTAGACGAATGACAGGAAACAGTCTGAGAGATAAGATCAGAAATGAAGAACTGAGAAAAAAGCTAGGAATAGCCCCAGCGATAGAATATATAAGGAAACAACAGATAAAATGGTTCGGCCACGTGACAAGGCAGAAAGAACAAAACACAACACAACGAGCCTTCAACAAACGTTGTGAGAACACCAGACCCAAGGGTCGACCACTAAAAAGATGGATCGATGGAATATTAGAAGCACCAGGAAACATAACAGTAGCAGAGGCGAACCGAAGAACAAAAGACCGCAAATTGTATCTCCCGTCGACGCTGAAAGGCAGATGAGGAAGGAAAGAATAAGAAGAAGAAAAAAGAATAAGACAGAAGTATGTTGAGCATATCTTGGACAGCTAAAAAGAGTAATAAAAACGTTCTGAAAGAGGTCAAAGCAAAAGGAGAACCAATTTCCAACATTAGGAAGAAAGAATAATAATTGTCTGACAATTTAATGAGAAGGGAATGACTGTAATATATTGTGACAACTAGGAAAATAGAGGTTCAAAGAGATAGAAGGAAGTAAAGAGAAAAGAAACAGAGCTACCTACAAAGCTTAAGAGAATGGCCTGGCAGAAGGTCAACAACAGAAATAACAAACAACCTATCAAGATCGAAAATTGTGGAGAGACATGATCACCTACGCCAGAAGGCATGACACTTCATCATGATGATTGTTGATTATTCAAATTAAATTGTTAGTAGTAGTCCGGTAGAGACAATATTTCCTCTCTGTTCTTTGATTTAACAGCAATGACCATAGCATAGCGCTTGTTACTTTTCCAATCCAATTGCTCATTCTTAAACATCGAAGGCATGTAACGATTAGTTTAGTATTCTGCTTTTCGCCTTTGTTTAGAAACTGTGATGGTATTTTCTGTCTACACTACATGCCAAGAATAGTCTTACAGGGTTAACTCAGGAAGGTGTGGTATAATATGTAGAAGACACATTGTAAAAGTTTGATATAAGGAAGAAATCTAAAAGGGTGACAGAATGACAAATTCTAGAGTCGGAGACGAGTTAGTAATATTGAGAGTTAATAGAAATAGTATGTTGACTAGAGAATTATGACCGATTTTGGTTGAAATAACTTTTTCGTGAAATAAGTTGCTAAGTACAAAGGACTGTTTAGGAAATGTTGATGTATTTTCAAAAACGTGTTTCTTCATCCTTAGTAAGAATGGTTCAAAAGAATATAACAATGTACATAGAACAGACTTCATTATCAAAACATAAACTTACAGAATGCCTCTTTAATCTGACAACACCACCAGAAAAGATATGCTGGTATCAGTTAAACATACATATGGTCAGTACGGTGACCCCGTATCATTGTGAGGAAGAAAAAACTGAGGTTATATGAACATTTAATACGCTCATCGATGTTAAAAAAATCATCACAGAAGGAACCTTGAGGGTGTGCAGGGTAGTGATAATTGTGAAACAATTAGAAAAGATGAGATCACAGAATGGGCGAGCCTCTACACTCCAAATCACAAACATCATTAGAGAGAGACAACTGAAGGTTATAGTAGCGTCAGTTGATCGCAGCTTTATAACACAAGCACACATAAACACACTTACGCAAACGCACACATACGCGCACGCGCACACCCAAACACGCACACACACCTACACACGCACACACACCTACACAAATACATCACGTCAGGTTTAAGTTGATTATACAAGTTAAGATTAAGTCGATGCCTCAAGGTTTCATAAGGCTACGTTCTACACTCACTTTCGATACATTTTCTTTCAAGGGCGTAGACACTCTCACGATCATAGCGGTAGTGTAAATGCTACATTTTAAACTGAATGAATGCATACGATTTTACGCAAAAAAATATTGTTAATGCAGTAGCTGTGACCTTTATTCAATATGAAACTTAAAAGATGTGGAGGTAAAGTTAAAAAAAAAAACTTCTTTCTCTATTACTATTTTTATATGTGGTATATAATAAACTCTAAATACATTTAACAGATATAGCGGAATACAAAGCGTCGTCAGTCAGTACAAAATCATCGCCGTATTTTGTAGCAGGGGCAACCCTTGCTGTAGGGATCTATAGGAGTCTTCTTTTCTGCATTTGAAAGAATCAACCACATCAGATGGATGAAAGGAGTAATAAAATGACATCAATCTGTTCACATTATGTTCTATAGACATTTACATTTGTTCTTTTCTTGTCTTTTGAACACGCATTTTCATATTTAATTTACTTATGGTTGCACAACTCAAACAAATTACAATTGATCACTTTGTTAACACTATGAAGGGAGACATTATGAAAAAGGGAAAACTGGGAAACATCAAACAGGAAATGAAAAGAACGAGTTTACATTTATTGGGTCTGTGTGAAATGAGATACACTGGATCAGGGGAGATATTTTCTGATGAACATAAAATCATCTATTCTTGAGGTACTGAACACCAAAGAGGAGTAGGAATAATCTTGGATGCAGAAAAAGCAAGAAATGTGAAAGGCTTTTGGGCAATATCTGGCACAGTCCTATTAGTGAAATTGAATGATAAGCCAATAACTATTAATCTCATACAAGTTCATGCAACAAAAGCTGACACTCTAAAGGAAACAGTTGATAAGTTTTACTACGAGCTTACTATGCTACTTAGTCAACGAAAAGCACAATAATTATAGGGAATCACAATGCAACATTAGGAAAGGAACGAGTTGAAGAAGTAGTTGGTTATTATGGTTTAGGCGAGAGTGTAATAAGGTAATAAGAATGTGTAATAGTGTAATGTGAATGTGTAACAGTGTAATGAGAATGGAGAGATAATTATGGGTTGTTAAGAAAAGGGGAGAGTAAGACTCACCAGACAGTAAACAAGGTCAGAATCACGCATACAGATAGAATATTAAAGATGAGATGAGTCGCCGAGAGCAGCCAAACGTGAAGAGATAGCAAAGAGATAACGACGCAGTAAATACGTGGGGCGTAGCAGGTGAACTAAAGTTATAGTAACAAGAAGAAAAAAGATCATTATTAAAGGGTAAATATTGTAGAGGGTTGTAGAAACACGGAAAGAGGATTATTACAAAGGATTGTAAAGGTTTTAGACAGACAACGATTTTGAAATGAGCATTATAGAGTAGAAACATGTAGGTAGAACAGGAGACGGGCTAACAGAGGGAACAGCTCAGAGTAGTTACCTTTCAAGTAGGAAACATAACGATGAGTTCGTAAATCCCTTCAGAAGAAGCATTAATTTGGGATTCATGATGTAAATAGTAATGTGGACGAATGATAGTAACCAGACTATTGGTTAGTATTTGTGATGTACCCGAGAAGAAGAACTGATAGATCTTTGTAAATTAGTCAGTTAATGTTGTTTATTACTGTGACAACTAGCACAGTGTCCACGCCGACCAGAGATAATGTCTTTTGGGAAGGACTGATTCAGCAGATGCGTGTAAATAAACGTAATTGCAGTTTTGTTATAATGAGATTTCTTTGCTGATTAAGTTGTCTGTAGACGTGATTAAAACGGTACCGAGAGAGCTAGTTGTCCTAGATGCAATCATTATATCAACCACAACGCGAAGTACCTACGAGATACGGCAAGTCAGCAAGGTAGAAGTGATTACAGAAGTCATTATTAGTCAGAGGTCAGCGATTCGAATAAAACAGTTTAGAATTTTTAAGAACTTACAAAAAAATACCTGATGAAATTCATATTGTTGGGTGAAATACAAGATAAACGACGCTAAGACAGACATGCGCTAATGTTGAGTGACAAAACAAAGATAAAAACAGAACAAACTTAGACAGTGTGCACCAAGAAGACATGAGACAGGATGAAATGGCGATCAATGGAAACGAACCTTTGTTATGGAGATGGCATATAAGGATGCGCCGAACGAAACCAAAGCGGTTTATACATATCAACAGACAAAAAAATACATTCTATAATGTTTGTTTTTGTCTTTAATCATATTATTATTTGTGTGCATAATTTGTAAATATATAAAGATACGCGAACATTATTAATAAAGAAACAATAAAAAGGCAAATTTGAGATTCGAAATAGAAACTAATTCTTGTAGAGATCGAGCACACTTTTTGCATTTGGGGATCTCTCAAGCGAGTACTTTTTTGCACATGTTCAGAGAGACTAGGATCGATATAAAGGTTACAAGTAGCCTGAGGCAACATGTTAACAATGTCCTGTAAATACACGATTTTTAACTCTTGTTGCCATTTTTTGATTTGTTAACTTCAGAGAACGTTAATTGTTAAATATTGTGTTTATAATTGCCATATTTATGTTTGACAAGAATCGGGAGTTTACTACTTACGTTTAAATTTGTTTTATTTTAAACCCCTTTAAGTTTTTTTTTTTTAATTCTCAGATTAGATTATGAATTGGCGCAAGGAGATACACAATGGTGAAAGTAATGCAGTGAAAGTTGAACGTGAATGTTATAGCTCGTTTCAAATCATCTGCCCAACTTTAAAACGCTATTACTCTCTAACCGTTTGTTAAAAACTTTTGAAATTTTCCAAATGTTATTAGAATGCAAAAGACCCTTTAAATGTATATTTAACAAATATCTTGCAGCTGCAGTTTTCTTAAAGCGGCGATATTTCTTTGATGTTTGTCAAAATTGTAAATTGTGAAGCCCTAAAGAATAGAAATTACCGTAGTTCCTGGTCTATGATTAATTTTCACTAGGTAAAGGCGTGGCCGTAATGGGGAAATAACTGGATAAAACAAAACACCAGGAGAATTATTGTCTGCTCAGTTCGAGGACGGACGATAATATCAAGGTATACCTGTATGTCCAATTTTCATAGTTGTGTGGTCCTGAAAAGGACCGTTTGTTGAACTAATTTAAGGTAATATAGGGACCAACATTGTGGGGGCTATATACTTTCATTCTGAATCAGACGAGTCTAAAAGATTAATAACTGTTTGTGGTTGAACATTCCACAAACCATCATTTTTCCAATATTCCTCTTCCTGTTTTAAGACGTGGTCTTCACATTTAGCCCAATAATCTTTGTCAATATTTAATAAAGCGAGATTAGCAAGAGTCTTTACATCGCATATTTTGAATGTTGTATTTTCATCTGCCACTTGTCCTTTTAATTTTGCCCAGATCAGTTCTATTGGATTTAAATGAGCATGGTAAGGTGGCAGCCTCAAACTTATATGACCGTGCTCTTGGATAATCTTATCTATTTGAAAAATCTTTGTCCTCTGTTTTTGCTTTACTAGAGATAGTAATTCAGGTTTTAAGTACATGTTATTAAATTGTATGTGATCCTTTGTGAGCCATATCTTAATAGCATCTTTTGTACTGGATGACGTCGGGACTTTATCTTCAAGTGCAACAATGTTGTGGTACGCTGCATTGTCCATTATTAGGCAAGATGGTCGATCTAGTGATGGGAGAACAGAATTTTCAATCCAATGTCTAAATATGTGACCATTCATATCAGAGTGATAATCCCGATTGTCTATGGATTTTGAAAGAAAAATGAGCTCTGCATTCTGTATTAGTCCATGTTGTCGACTACCTGCATGATCAATTATCAAGCGCTGTCCTTTGCTGTTAGGTATTAATCTCTTAATCTTTCCATCTGATGACTGCCATTCCCTTTGGTTAGTGTTGTGAGCATTGATCCATGTTTCATCCAAGTACACAATATCATAACCTTGCTTGCGCACCTCTTTTACTTCACGTAAGTACTAGCATCTCATGACTACTATATGTGGCTTCTCACAGATGATGTTTCGTCCATTGGAATACTTTCTGAATGTAAAGCTTGCAGCTCTCACATTCCTCCATAATGTAGACTGTGATTTTTCAATACTGTTGTTCTTTTTCAGCGATACTTTTAATTTTCTTATTGTAACAGTTTCATTCATACCCAACATTATGCGAATTTCACTTCTAATAAGTTCACTGTCGAAATTATCCAACATTTTTGCTCTTCCTTTTGATTTTGTATATTTTGAACATTGACGGTCACGTGCTTGAATCCAGCGATTAAATGACCGTTTAGATAAATCCAAAATGTGTCTTGTCCTATTCTCAGGGTTTTCTAAAGAATGAAATAATCTTCCTCGTTTAGCCTCTTTGCAAAAATAGTCATACATTTTTATTGCGATGTTTTGTAAACTGCAGAATTTCATTTTAAGACTCATGATAAATGTTATTGTTCCAATTGTGTCAGAAAGCCCACGTGGAAAGTGTGCAAAAACGTCAATTGTACCGTGTATGGATTTTTATTGCTATTTTTAACTTAAAATACGGTAAACATTAAGTTTTGACTACTTCAATGGGTCGTTATAAATTTATATAAATCAAATAAGCAACAATAATAATCAAATGTTTTTTTTAATGAAATTAATTCCCTGTTGGGTTCTAATCATTATAACTTTACATGCAAATTTTGAAAAAATTACAAAAAAAGATTAAAAAGATATCGATTTTAAAATTTGGGCGCATGATTTGAAACGAGCTATAGTATGTTTTTTGACGTTGTAGATAGTTGTTGATATTGATTGAGCATGGTTCATTCTTAAATAAAATTGTTGCATATCGTTAGATGTTTATTAGTGTTGTTACTTTGTCTAACATTGCGTTGAAAATAATGTTTGTTCTTTTTTTATCAATTTTCGTTGCAACCAAGAACATTTATCATGGCTCCAGTAATAATACACTATCTTATTCAAGAGCAGGTCTAAATGTTTCTGTGTACAATCATTTTAAAAGATTGTTCTTTTTCCCCATTTGATAGAAAACATATAAGATTCTAGGGTTTTTTCTACTCTGTTTATCTGCTTTGTGATGCCATTTTACAACCAATGTCAAAATGTGTTGAATCTTGGATCATGTGGTGTCTTCCATTTTAGCTAATTGAATTGTATGTGTTAAGTTGAAGATGGTGCACGTAGTTTTTTGTTTTCTCGTTTCACTCAACATCGATGTTCAGTCATTGCGAGTTAGTTATTAGTCATACTGAACAAAGATTGGAATGGTGTGGATATTTGACCAGAATAAAACCTAATCAACCAGCAGCTCGAGCATATTACATTTAAACATTAAGTTATCTATCTATCTATCTATTGACCTTTCGAGCCGTAACCGGCCCATAGGGCGTAGACCAAGATACACCTTCTCCTATATGAATTTTTGTTCTAGCAGTTTTCTTTTAAAGATATTTTATCAAATCTCGCCATCTGTCTCTGTTCTGTGCAAGCAGTTCTATCTCATTGAGGGAGCCGATTCCTGCTGCTCTTGCCTCTCTCATCAATGTTCTTCTCAGTGTCTCCCTGGGTCTTCCTCTTTTTCTTTTACCTGTTGTTTCCCATATGAGGGCTTGCTTTGCTATTCGATTATTATCTCTTCTCATCACATGTCCAACGTATGACCATCGTCTCTATTAAGTTATAGAGCACAAGTGAAAACCAGAAGGAGATTGATAGATGGAATCAATGAGACATTCATTAAATTCGGAACGATATTAGTTGAAGTCAAAAAGGGAGAAAGTCAGTGACATCTTCCAGCTCTCTGCGAGAGCAATGCAATTGCAAAAGATGATCTGCCAAGATGAGGTCGTCCATTTAATTCTAGTTGTTCCAGAACATACTACATCATCAACCTAGCAAATACTGCTAAACTTACTTGCTATCTTTACCAGGTCATCTATAACATGCACATTGTAGAATGTATTCAGATCGGGATGTCAAATGCTTTGCAACAAATTTCTCAACAACAATTCTATCTTCCACTCTGACAACTCTCATTCTATTGTATGACCTCTTAACACCATCACATCCTAAATTACTACTACTGTATTCATCATCATCATCGAGTGCCGTCTCCACAATGAAGATTGCCTAACATGGAGCGCCATTCTGCTATGTCTCTTGCTTTGATGGTACAGGTTGTCATAGGCTGATTTGTCCATCTTTTGATGTTACTGGTCCATGTTAGTCTTGTTCTGCCTCTGTCTCTTATACCTTGTATTTTCCCTTCCAGGATTACTTGTATTAGACTTGTGTCTTTTAATATGCCCCCAAAAATTAATTTGTCTTGTTCTAACTGTGTTTAATTAGAGAAATCGCAAATCAACCACTAATATCTTCAGTAATAAAGGAAAGACACTGGTCATATGTTGGACATGTGATGAGAAGAGATAATAACCGAATAGCAAAGCAGGCCCTCATATGGGAAACAACAGGTAAGAGAAAGAGAGGAAGTCCCAGGGAGACACTGAGAAGACCATTGATGCGAGAGACAAGAGCAGCAGGATTCGGCTCCCTCAATCAGATAGAGCTGCTTGCACAGAACAGAGACAGATGGCGAGATTTGATAAAATATCTTTAAAAGAAAATTGCTAGAACAAAAATTTAGATAGAAGAAGGTGTATTTTGGTCTACGCCCTATGGGCCGGCTACGGCTCGAAAGGTCAATAGATAGATAGATAGATAGATAGATAGATAGATAGATAGATAGATAGATAGATAGATAGATAGATAGATAGATAGATAGATAGATAGATATAGATAGATAGACAGACAGACAGACAGACAGACAGACAGACAGACAGACAGACAAGCAGACAGACAGACAGACAGACAGACAGACAGACAGACAGACAGACAGACAGACAGACAGACAGACAGACAGACAGACAGACAGACAGATAGATAGATAGATAGATAGATAGATAGATAGATAGATAGATAGATAGATAGATAGATAGATAGATAGATAGATAGATAGATAGATAGATAGATAGACAGATTAGACAGATTAGACAGATTAGACAGATTAGACAGATTAGACAGATTAGATTAGATAGATAGATAGATAGATAGATAGATAGATAGATAGATAGATAGATAGATAGATAGATAGATAGATAGATAGATAAATAGATAGATAGATAGACAGACAGACAGACAGACAGACAGACAGACAGACAGACAGACAGACAGACAGACAGACAGACAGACAGACAGACAGACAGACAGCCAGGACAGACAGACAGACAGACAGACAGACAGACAGACAGACAGACAGACAGACAGACAGACAGACAGACAGACAGACAGACAGACAGACAGACAGACAGACAGATAGATAGACAGATAGACAGATAGACAGATAGATAGATAGATAGATAGATAGATAGACAGACAGATAGATAGATAGATAGATAGATAGATAGATAGATAGATAGATAGATAGATAGATAGATAGATAGATAGATAGATAGATAGATAGATAGATAGATAGATAGATAGATAGATAGATAGATAGATAGATAGATAGATATATAGATAGATAGATAGATAGATAGATAGATAGATAGATAGATAGATAGATAGATAGATAGATAGATAGATAGATAGATAGATAGATAACTGTGTTTAGTAGTTCTCTTTTCATTTTTAGTTGTTTTAAGACTTCATCGTTTGTTTTCTTTTCCTTCCATCCAATTCTACCTATTCTTCTATATATCCACATTTCAAAGGCTTCTCTGTTCTGTTTTCTTGCCTAATGTCCATGTTTCTGCACCATATAGGAATATTAAGAAGATGTAACATTATGCTATTCTTGGTTTTAGCCCTGGTGTTATTTGTTTTGATGTTAGTATGTTCTTCATGACATTAAAATTACTTTTTGCCATTCCTATTCTTTTGTTTATTTCATTTGTACATTTTCCATCACTGGTTATAGTATGTCCAAGGTAGTTGTAGCTCTGAACTGTCTACAGGTCTAATCCTTCAATTTTTATATCCAATTGTGGGTTTTCAGTATTTACTTAGTTTATGATTACTGTTTTAGTTTTTTTTATATTCATATCTAATCCATATTTTTTGCCTGTCATGTTTATTTCATTACGTAATTGTTGTCGATCTTTAGGATTTAGGAACTACTGCATTGCCTGCAGAATTTTCAAATATAAACTATTGAATGGCTAGAGGTACACTTTACATTTCACCAACCTTCACTTTCTCTTCTCCGATTACTGAAAGCTTGCAATCATGTTGTATTAAACTATTATCTTTCACAAAATATACACTTAAGTACTTGTTAGTCGTTTACTCTACCGCACACCCAAAAATTACTTACATCTTTTGTTTACCGGATTTTTGCTACCCAATGTTTTATATCAGCCATTTTGCGTATGTGAGACAGTGACTCATCCATGTAGGATAATGGAAGGTAGAAGATCTTCAGAGGATGAATAAAGAAACGATACGCAGTCGATGAATGTTGGGTGACTTTGATTTTACGGAGAGAGTGCATACAAGCTTCAGCCGAATCGGGGAATCTCAGACGAATGTTTGCTCTGACCATCACAAGTTACGCGACGTGACGGAACGGACGGTAGACTCCCGTCGAGTAGGTACACGGAGTAGTGTATCACTAAGACTGGACCGGAAACATCCTTTGAAGAACCGAGCCGAGGGAAATAAAAGCGAACTCTTGTGTCGGCAGACGCCTTGAAGCAGATAGACGACCGGAGATGAAAGGGTTCGAAGAATCGAGAGGCCGCATGTAACAAAATATAAACCAATAGAGGGGTTATTAGAACAAGGTTAGATAAGATTGACAGTTGTCGACTGAACTCCTAAAGTGATTAAAGTAATAAGACTATGGACATAGTCAAGAAAGGCGGAGTTACAGAAGCAGTGACGGCTAACAGACGTAGGTTACGCCGTATCTATGGCCATGGGGGAGTGGCCACATGAGACTAAAAAAACGCCAGGCACAAATAGAACAGGGGAGACAGATAGGAGAGACGAGGAGGGAAGCCGGGAAAATGTAGTGAAGGAGGTAGATACCTGCCTCAAGGCAGATGTTAGAGTTAGGACTTAGAAAATGTAAAAGTACGTTTAGAGAATATTGTGACAAGAGTTGGACTTAGAAAGTAGAATAGTTTAAAATAGTCCAACTGTAGCAACTAGAGTTTAAGCCAAGATATTAGCAAGTTCCAAAGGGAATTAGACTTAGAGACTGAGAGAGAGATAGTCACACACAGAGAAACGTAGATACGCATGTAAACTTAGAAACTTACATCATTTTAGACTTAAAAATCACGGAACTGAAAGAGCATAGACTTAAGAACTTTTTACGATCAAGGGTTACTGACATGTTATCATCGCCTATCGGCTATGTCACGTAACGCAATTGTTGTAAGAGAATATAATATGAACCAGAGACTTTGTCAATCCATTGTTATTCAGGTGAAGATCTTCAATAAAGACTTTGTTATATATGTTCAAGAAACCAAGATGAGTTATGCATATTTCTTGTAAACCAGGTGGAGACATTCAATAAAGACTTTGTTTATACTTGTTCGAAAATGCTGATGAGTTGTATATATTTATATGTGTGTGTCTACATTATGAAATGAAGTCGACAAGTCAGCGAGAAGATATGAAAGAACGTCAACAAGTTAGAGAACGAGATAACAGTCTATAAGAAGATTCTTCAAGAAGTTAGAAAGTTGCTAAAAGTAGATTCCTCAACGCGAAGTAGACTCATCGCCGCATAAGAAGAGCATTAAGAGAAAAAGTACTGCCACATATGTACGAGAGTTGAGCCTAAACCTGTACATGTTTATTTAGCATTGGTCGAATATAATCCCATATCCGTGGTTATTGTGAAAGAGAGTGTTTGTTACTACTTGAATTTAGAACTGAACATCGTTGAATGCTCTGCAGTCATTTGTTTAACGTTTCTGAACATTCGAGAAATCATATTTATTATAGTCTAAACTACAAGTTGTTGCAATCCCTGTTCAGTCTCCTCATCAATAGCTGTGTCGATTTCTACAATGTAATAGTTGAGGATCTTCAAACCGTAGCTTTTGTGTATGTCTGTCTTCCAAGCCATAGATACATCGCCAGCCATTCTATCGATTATGTATTCCCACAAAACCCTTGCATAATCTGAATAACTATATAACATAATGATAAGATATACACAGAGAACTCTACACATATTGATATATTAAGACAAGCATGCATCCTATCTCCGCGACTGTTCAATTTTGTTGCAAAGTTGGACGATTGACTGGCATTTTTCGTTAGGCCTGTATGTTTACACTTAGACCTTAACTGATATTAACCAATTAACTGATTATTTACAAAGCAAACGTTACACAAGAAATATAACTACCTTCAGAACCGCACAAAAAATAATAACTACCTTGTTTCAGTTCAACAAATTCTAGAAGTTGAGAAGAAGAAATTGACATTGTATTCTGTCTTATGCATGTCTTCCTCAAGCTGTGGTGCTGTCACTCTTTCTGATATGTGCACAATATTCAGCAAATTAATTGGACACCGACCTTAAATTTTATAAATAATGTAAGGTTCTACAGCATTATAAATGAGAAACTGTGTATATAGAGCCAGATCTTTGAATAGCGTCATGGTTTGACTATACATGTTTGCTTTACCGAGGTGGTTTAAGATACCCATCACAGCCACTAACAGTTTTGATACTGATATCATATCTTCATATGCAACCACTAATATCAGTTGACTATGAACAACCTATTCTAACTGCTTCAAATCACAACGAAATTCTGGTAGATACTGTGATTGCCAATTGTCGCCAGCACTTTAATGACACTTCCCTTACTACAGCCTGCGGTTGTTGAAAAACATATGTTGTAGTGAGGGTCATTCAAACTTTAGCAAACAACATTCTGAACAAATACACGAAAACCATAAATGAAACATATAAGTTAGAACAAGCTGCAACCTCACAAAGGAGAAAAATAAGAACATTTAGTCAGTAGTCGCTTTCGTCAGAATGAACAGTTCTGCACATACAGTTTTTTTTCGTGGAAATTACTATTTATTTTATTTTCCAAAATATCTTTGCTCTTATCTTTCAGTAATTGATGCTGTTCATAAGTCGTGTGTGGAAACAATATAATTGAAATAGTATTGTATACGCCCCTGTAATGCATTACGCTCTTTCTAAAACGCTCTTGCGTTGCACGCGTGCATTGACGGTGCATTACGTTAAATTTAGATTTACTCAAATTAGACAAGAGGTTACAAGACAAATATAAAATCACAATTCAGAATCGGTAGAATTCAATAGAGAAGATACAAAGCATAGATGATCAGTGGGGAAAAGAATCAATGCAGCAAACATCAACAGAGTTCATACCACACGTGAGAACCAATTCAATAAATAAATTGATCACAGATGAAATTTTACAGGTAATGGATACATAAAGAAGAGATATATATAACAAAGATGAGTATAACAGATTAAATAAAGAAATTATAATAAAATACCATAAAACAAAAAAACAAATACATGGCTAAAACAAAGATGCAAAGAGATTGAAATGTAACAAAATAAAAGAGATGTCAAATCTACATACAAAGAAATTGAAGAATTAACAGGAAGAAAAACATAATAACAAAACTTTTTAGGAGCAACGGAAGGAGAATTGATAATTGGACAAGAAAGCATAAGGGAGCGATGGACAGAGTACATTAACGATATTTATGATGATAACGAACAGAAGTAAATATTAAGAAAAAAGGGGAAGAACCAGAAATACAGAAATAGTGGAAAACGTATTGCGCAAAATAAAATTAAGAAAAGCCCCCTGGACCAGATAATATATATATATCTCTCTCTCTGCGATCAGGACCCAATCAGACTAGGATTCCAGCTCCTCACATGAACTCATCTGTCAGGTTAGGTGTGTTACAAACAGAACATCACAATTAGAGTCTGCCAGATCCACTCTTATTGAACACCCGTTAACAACGTTGCACTGTGTTCTGCGCCAGTGGCCCAGTGCATCCGATTTCAGCCAGCATTTTATTCATGTTTGCTTTCCTTAGCCTTTGATTGTCCCCAATCTTCCTGCAAGGCAGCAGGTGATCTTTTCTGTAGGGGGATTCTGCCCTTAGATGGTCGGCCCTCCCAGGTTTACGAGCACCATCTGCCCAAGTCACTAGAGGTGACTAACACAGACATGCACACACAAAGATATGAGATGTGACAAACACATATATGCACATAGCGATACGAGGCATGACTAACACTGACATACATCAAGATATATGACACATGACTAACATAAACATGCACATAAAGATATGAGATATGACTGATATAGACATGCACCCACAAAGAAATTACACATGACTAACATGGACATGCACACAAAGATATGAGACATGACCAACAAAGATAGGCACACACAATGATATGAGATGTGACTATAGCCGTGCAAACACAAGGATATGAGATGTGACACACACAGACATGCACACACAAAGATATGAGATATGACTAACATAAACATACACACAGAGATATGAGATATCACTAGCCCAAACACAAAGATATGACACATGACTAACACAGATACACACTAAGATATGAGATATGACTAAACACATACACACTTAAAGATATGAGACATGATTAACACGGACACTCCAAGATATGAGATATGACTAACATGACACACACCAAGATATGAGCCATGACCAGCACACACACACACACACACACACACACAAGCCAAGATATCAGCCTTGGCTAGCAATGAAACACACCAAGAAATGAACCATGTCCAGCACAGAAAGAAAATATCCAGTACACATTAAGGTATCCATATGCTTGGGTTTGTTGTAGTCAGCAGACTCTTCTTAACGTGGGAATCATCGACATACGAGACGCCGGCCCCCATGAACTGTTAACAGATATCGTCCAAACAGTTGTACGGAGATTTGAGAGTGCAGTCTGACCCGTAGAACGTTCCCATGCATGAACAGATCCCGGTTGACTGTTCACAGGTGTCGTTGAAACAGTGGTCAGGACATTTGAGAGTGCAGTCTGGCCAGTAGTACGCTTCCTTGCGCGTACAGTCTGCTCTTTCTGTGTCACATATGATGTCACAGCCATCAGAACACGTCTGTTCGCACTGTAGCCCAAAATTACCATCAGGACAAGTGTCATCACAGGTATAGCCAGGATGTTTGCAATGTTGGTATTTTCCGGATTTTCCTCACATAAAGAACTGACACTAAGACAAGACCCGGAGCAGTCGTGTCCATAAATCCCATGTGAACAGTTGAAGTGTCACGTACCGATGATGACGGTGCAGCCTTTGCTACTCCCACCACAAACTGTACAAAACGACGATATAGATAATATAACTAAAGAAGAGATGCCTTGGGTGATTTTGGAATAGCAAAAAAAACAGAAATGTTGAGCTATATATACAACAGCGAATATACACCAGGCGACCTGCTAAAATCAATATTCATAGCCCTAATAAAGAAATCTGGTGCTATTTAATGCGATGATCGTCGCGCATTAAACCGTATGAGTAACATGATTAAGATATTACTAAACATTATCATGTGAAGAGTGTGAAACAAAATGTCCACAAATTATTTACGAACAGGATGGTTTTGTTGGAGGTAAAGATACAAACAATGCAATATGTATCAGAAGATCTTTAGTGGAAAGAGCCAAAGAGTTGAAAACATATCTATACCTATGTTATAAATTAAATCAAAGCATTTTGACGAAGCGAAGTAACGCATCAAATAATAATCACAATTTCAGAAGGCATAGATGTAAATAGCGAAGATTTTAGAAAGACAAAAAAGAAAGATCATGTACTGACAACAAAAAGCCGCATTAAGAGCTGAAAATCAATTACGAATATTTCAACAAATAAAACTGGTGTTAGGCAAAGTTGTGCGCTGTCACCAGATTTATTTAATATGTATATTGAGATTATTTTAAGATTCATAAAGAGCATGCCTGGAATAACAATTGGAGTTCATAATATAAATAAACTAAGGTATGATAATGATAAAGTATTGATCGCTAAGAGTGAAATTGGTTTAGAAGTAATGTTAGACATTATAGTGAAGGAAAGCACACAATAAAGGGCATTAAAAGCAAAAAAGACAGAAGCATTTGTAGCAACAAAGAAAAAGACGTCACCGTAATGAACAATAAATACAGATGGGACTATATTAACACCGGTAAATTAATTTAAATAAATGAAAACTATGTTAACCTCAGATGGTAAATATACAACAAAGGTGAAAGGCAGAATGGCTAAGGCAAAATCCTAATGACAATGAAAATGACTGTGCAATCCGTTATGAAATAGGCCAATGGAAATAAAGAGCATGCAAGAATCCTGCAACACCTTGCCCAAAAAGGAAAGTAACAAAAATAAAAAATGGATAACAGACAAAATATTAGAAAAAATGGAAGAAAGAAGACAAGTGAAAAACACTGCCAGATACAAGGATATTGACAATGAAATACGGAGATAGTGCTAAAAGGCAAAAGAAGACTGGCTCAACCAAAGATGTCTAGAAATCGAAACTATGGATAGTAAACAAAACTTAAGAGAGATGCACACAGAAATAAAGAGAATGACGAATAAAGACAAAAAAGCTGCAGGAATCGGATGTATAGCAAACAAAGAGGGAAGAATGCTATCAGACAACAAAGATATAATAGATAGATGGCAAAAATATATAACAGAATTATTTCATGACAAAATTGACAAAAAGCAGCAGGGCCTGAAAATATACAGATAGAGATAATACAGGCTCTAGAAGAGTTTGGCGTCGAAGTGATCGCAGACATATGCAATGACATATACAATACAGGATACATACCAAACGATCTAAAAACATCAACTTTCATTGCTTTGCCTAAAAAGAATGGTGCAGTTGAATGCAGTGACTTCAGAACAATGCGCCTAATGAGCCAGGTAACAAAAATGTTACTAAAAGTTATACAGGGAAGGATTCAGAATAAAATCAATACTGAATTAGAGGAGCAACAATTTGGATTCAAGAAAAACAGTGGGACAAAAGAAGCCATATTCAGCATGAGAACATTGATTGAAAAGTACACAGAAGTAAACAAACCAATATATCCCTGCGTTATAGACTACACCAAAGCTTTCGATAGAATACACCATAACCAACTTATAGACTGCCTAAAGGATATAAATCGAGACGACGCAGACATGCGACTAATATGTAATTTGTACTGGGAGCAAACAGCAATAATAAGATATAACAAGGAGGACTCTACACCCATGGACATAAAAAGAAGAGTAAGACAAGGATGCATCCTATCACCAAGCTTGTTCAATCTATACACTGAGCAAATCTTTAAAAACATCTCAGAGATACCAGGCCTAAACATTAATGGAAAGATAATCAATAACCTAAGGTATGCTGATGATACTGTTCTACTAGCAGAAATTCCTAAGGACCCACAACAATTGCTTAATGTGATAAACATAACAAGCAAAAAATATGGACTAGAAATGAATATCAAAAAGACTAAAACTATGATCATAAACAAAGAACATTCTCAAGACCTACAATTAAATATCACAGTTGAGGGAACACACCTGGAGACAGTCCAGAGTTACAACTACCTTGGACATACTATAACAAATGATGGAAAATGCAAAACTGAAATAAACAAAAGAATAGGTATGGCAAAAAGTAATTTTTATGAATAATATACTAACAACAAAA
This sequence comes from Megaustenia siamemsis, assembly GCA_032433765.1. NCBI lineage: Eukaryota > Metazoa > Mollusca > Gastropoda > Stylommatophora > Ariophantidae > Megaustenia > Megaustenia siamemsis. Next base: position 52,843,361 of record JAVIAB010000001.1, read on the forward strand.
CAAATATCAGCAGGACTGAAACTAAGAATAGCAAAATGTTACATCTTCTCAATATTCCTGTATGGTGCAAAAACATGGCCATTAGACAAAAAAAAACAGAACAGAAAATTGAAGCCTTTGAAATGTGGATTTATAGAAGAATAGTTAGAATTGGATGGAAACAAAAGATAACAAACGATGAAGTTTTAAAACAACTGAAAATAAAAAGAGAACTGCTGAACACAATTAAGACAAGATAAATTAAATTTTTGGGGCATGTTAAAAGACACAACAGCCTACTAAAACTAATATTGGAAGGAAAAATACAAGGCAAAAGAGGCAGAGGCAGACCAAGACTAACATGGACGAGTAACATCAAAAGATGGACAAGTCAATCTATGTCAGCCTGCACCATCAAAGCAAGAGACAGAGTAGAATGGCGATCCATGGTAGCCACCCTTCGTTGCGGAGAAGGCACACGATGATGAAAGAAAGAGCAATTGTTTTTTTCAATATTAAGTAGAAACAGTCATCATTTATGACCATGTAATAATAAGTAAACAGCTGGAATATATCACGCCAATTCGGGAAATTGAGGAGTAATGGCAATAGCGAGAAAGAAAGAAAAACTAAACATCAAAATATATAATACGACTCTGAAACAAGTAGATAATTTTAAATATCTGTGTAGCACCTTAACACAAGACAATAATCATGAGACAGACATATATATAAGGTGGAACAAAGCATGCCTAGTTATAGGCCAAATATCAACACTATTGGAAAACAAAGCAATAACTACGGAAGCAAAAAGGATAATATACAGATCAATGTTTATACCAACTCTGAGATACCAGTGCCAGAATTGGGCGCCGCTCGACTCTAGAACAATAAGAAAAATAACGACCACCGAAATGAAATGTATCAGAATAATTACAGGAAACAGCTTAAGGGACAGAATAAGAAACACAGACCTGAGAAAGATACTCGAAAATGAACCAGCCATCGAATACAGAAAGAAACAACAAATTGATAAATTGGTTCAGCCACATATAAGACAAAACGAACTAACAATGACTCAAAGAGCCATAAAAAAGCCAGATTAAGAGGAAGACCGTGAAAGTAATGGATAAAGGGAATACTAGAGTCACTAGGAGGGATATCACCAGAAGAGGCCAACAGAAGAGCAAAGAATCGCAGATTGTACACAAGTGGAGTGTACTGAGATTCCACAAAAGTGATCACTATCCATGCGTCCTCCTAATTGAGAAAGGCAGAAATCTATCTATTGACCTTTCGAGCCGTAACCGGCCCATAGGGCGTAGACCAAGATACACCTTTTCCTATATGAATTTTTTGTTCTAGCAGTTCTTTTAAAGATATTTTATCAAATCTCTTCATCTGTCTCTGTTCTGTGCAAGCAGTTCTATCTCATTGAGGGAGCCGATTCCAGCTGCTCTTGCCTCTCTCATCAATGTTCTTCTCAGTGTCTCCCTGGGTCTTCCTCTTTTTCTTTTACCTGTTGTTTCCCATATGAGGGCTTGCTTTGCTATTCGATTATTATCTCTTCTCATCACATGTCCAACGTATGACCATCGGCAGAAATAGAGGCAAGAAAAACAAGCTCCACATAATCCATTATGAGAACACAGACCAGGGCGCCGTTAGCGAAATTAGACATAGGAAACAGGGCGCCCCTCGCAGGAGACAGGAGAGATGGACGCAGTCGCCGTGGTAGAACGAAGAAGTCGAAGAAGCTTGGCGGAACTAGAGACAAATGGCCAAGAAATGGCAAAAAGCCAGAAGGAATGGAAGAACACAACCTGAGCTCTTGAAGCGTCTGAAAGAAGAGGTCAACCAAGACATGATATACTTTTAACAATGTGCTAATCAAGCTAAGGATGCCAAAGTGGGATGATTTCTGTAAAGAAAAGTGTGCCCAGAAACATCGCTAGCTACATTGGTACTGACATGAGTGGCACAACACCGAGGCATACCGGACTTTCAGAGCACAGACCAGATATGGCACAAATATGGTTAGAGTAAAGGGAAGGCCCTACTTGCCCGCTACATTGAGCAGACTGACCATAGAAATGAGGCTGTAAGAATGAGGATAGGGGTGTCCCAGAATCATCACAATGCAGAACACAGCTGGCAAGCTACTGGAGAAAATAATTGTCCGTGTCCTCATTTGGCACCTTGAACAGAAACCCGCATTCAGAGGAAAAAACTCGGAGGCTCTATATATATATATATATATATATATATATATATATATATATATATATATATATATATATAAGAAAGAGACGTGGCTCAAATAGGCAGGCTCCGCCTATGACGTCTTCGAATGCTTCCACAGACAAGAGGAGACATGTGCTGCTGCTATAGATCTGGAGGATGCATACAACAGGGTGACATTTCAATACCTCTTGCACATGCTCCTCAAACTGGCGGTGCACCCCTTCCTCATTAGATGGATCGCTGCTGCGCTGTTTCAGAGGAAAGTGATACTCAGATGCGGAAGTTGGTCAACCGAGCCAACATCCATATATTCAGGGCTTCCACAAGGCTCACCATTGTCACAAATTCTATTTAACGTGTACACAATAGCGTTCACGGAACAACAGCTGGATGGGAGGGAAGAACTATAACTTTTGCTGATGATATTCTGGTATATTGAAGAGACAAAAGTGAAATCTCCTCCACAATGCAAAAGAATTCGATCGCATCTCTTCCAGGTTTGTTTTAGGTTAGGATTATTAGGTGCACATCCTAATAAAGCATCAGTTGCATGGTTCTGATTTAACAATCATATCGTTAACACGGAAACACCGGAGGTAGCAATAGGAGCTGATGAGGTGACCAGGGACAAGGTGAAAAGTTACCTTGGGGTTAAGTTTCATCGCAGCCTGTGTTTTCGGGACCACGTCAATCCCGCAAATGATTGGCCGCCATGAAGGTCATGGCTGCTGCCAACATCGAGCAGCGGCTACTTACTCTTCTGTTTCAGGTTAGTCCTCGCACCAATCGAGTATGCCATGGCAATTCTTACTGTCAGTAAGACCTAAATAGAAAAGCTGGAGAAAATAGAGAATGATGATATGCGCATTATCTTGAGGTGTACTATTGACACTCCCTGTGTCGCAATGGGTTATCTTCTTGACTTTCCAACCATGGATGACAGGATCAAGATCTGGAAGGAACGAAAATACCTGAAGATAAATGCAGATAAAGAGCACCCATTGCATCATGAGCTCAACACAGGGAAGGGTATCAGGCTAAAAAGAGGCAAATCATGGATGGGACGAGCAGAAGATGTTATCAAACTGGTCTGTGGACTTACCAATATCAACGATGGCGAGGTGGATACCGGTGCCTCTTTCGGGACATTCTCGTGTATTGTCACACAGGAAATATAGGGAACAAAGCTCAGTCGTGGGCAATGCGTATGTCAACGGTTTCATCTGGGATAACACTTATGAGAAAGATGCAGTCATCTATACATGCGGATCTGTAATACGATACCAAAGGTGTGTATGGACATTTACAGCACCCTCGGCAGGCAGAATAGTCAAGGAAGACAGCGGTGCATACGTTATAACCGCAAGTAGCATGAGGATGGAGATGATGGCAGTGACCAAGGCATTCATTTGGTTAGAGTCACAAAACTACACCCACGCCTATATTCTGAGTGATTCGATGAGTATGATAAGAAAAGTGGAGGCGGGCTCTGTACGTATGTGATGGGTAGATTCATTGTAGAAATCAAAAATACGTAAAGTCACCTTTCTATACGTCCCAGGACATGCGGGAGTACGGGGAAATGAAAGAGCGGACAGGTTGGCTATCTGCGCTATTGTTGAGGACGGTCAACCAATGGACCGTGCGGACATTCTCAGTGCCTCCGGGAAGTGGGAGGGACACATGACTCCAGCTGACATGAAGTCACAAGGAGATGGAAGTTAAAATGGTCACAGCTTGAAACGAGAACCTTAATGGGCGTGTAAGAAGACTAATTAACCAAAACAGAACTGGGGTCGTCAGTCGGTGGACACTGCGATTATTGCTGAGGAGGAATCTGATCACATATGAGCATGTTCGGTGTGCAGTGATGATCACCCGCAAATAACTCCATAACTCAATAACTCAATGATCACCTACGCCAGCAGGCATGGTACTTGATGATGATGAATGACTTTGCATGTTTGATTGCTTCCAACCGTCTGTCAAGACGTCAAATGTCATATATATATATAAATTAGGGTGTTCGTAAAGTCGCACTACATTGTGTATATAGAACGCATAAAAAAAATAAGTAAATGCCTTCATAAAAAAATATGCTTAAAATGTCATTAAATTAGTTACAATAGTTGTTGCTTTGTTCTAATGCTGTTGTGAGCAATCTGGAAAGTACCAATTATATAGTCATTGCAAAAGGTGTTGGAAATTTCTTACACGGACTCTTCATATTGTCAAAATACCTTCTGTAACGTGTCTATTGTTGTTTCTTGAATGATAATTCTGATTGATTCTTTCAGGTCATCAATTGTGCGTACATTATTTTTGAAAACATTTCCTTTCAAGAAACCTCATAGATAATAATATAATGGATCTGGAGAACGTGGAGTCAAATTGCATGTGATATTATATGATTTGAGAAAACTTATTCCAATCATGCAGTGATGCTCTAAGTGTGTGTGCAGTTGCACCATCTTGCTGGAACCACGTTTCCTCAATTTCATGTCCATTCAGCTATTCTAAAAAAGTTTCCAGTATGTCAGTACGGTACCGATCGGTATTAATAGTGTTGTTGAAGACAATTGGTCAAATTAAACGTTTTCTACTGACGCTACACCATACTCCAATTTTTCCATCGTGTAGAGGCACTTCATGAAAGTCATTGGGATTAAAGCTGGTCCAAATGCGATTATTTTGGCTATTAATGCATCGAGATAGATGAAACCATGCCTCATCAGAGAAGAATGTTACATCAAGAATCGATTCGTCTTCTTCAGCTAAAAATGTTTTAAACCACGTGCTGTAGTTGACCATGGATTACGGGCGTAATATCGACCACATTACACAACAAATCATGTGCTGAAAGTCTGCAAAATATATGGTGACTAAAAGTATATTTCCTTTGCGCCACTTGGCGTAAAGGGGCACTTTACTTTTTTCCAAATTTTGCTTCATTTTCAGGCCAGGGCACACGGATGTTTGATTTAAAGAGTTTGCTGACAGACCTGCCAGTTTAGCTGATGTTGATTCATCACCATCATCGAGTTCCGTCTCCGCAACGAAGGTCGGCTACAGTGGAACGCTATTCTGCTATGTCTCTTGCTTCGATGGTGCAGGTTGTCATAGGACTGATTTGTCCATCTTTTTATGTTAATCGTCCATGTTAGTCTTGGTCTGCCTCTGCCTCTTTTACCTTTTATGTTCCCTTCCAGGATTACTTTTAGTAGGCTGTTGTGTCTTTTAACATGGCCCAAAAATCGCATTTGTCTTGTTTGAATTGTGTGCAGTAGTTCTCTTTTCATTTTTATATGTTTTAAGACTTCATCGTTTGTTTTCTTTTCCTTCCACCCAATTCTACCTATTCTGCTATATATCCACATTTCAAAGTCTTCAATTCTCTGTTCTATTTTCTTGTCTAATGTCCATGTTTCTGCACCATACAGGAATATTGAGAAGATGTAACATGTTGCTATTCTTAGTTTTAGCCCTGATGTTATTTGTTTTGATGTTAGTATGTTCTTCATGACATTAAAATTACTTTTTGCCATTCCTATTCTTTTGTTTATTTCAGTTGCACATTTTCCATCACTGGTTATAGTATGTCCAAGGTAGCTGTAGTTCTGAACTGTCTCCAGGTCTATCCCTTCAATTTTGATATCCACTTGTAGGTTTTGAGTATTTTGTTTGTTTATGATCACAGTTTTAGTGGGTTTTTTTATATTCATATTTAGTCCATATTTGTTTGCTTGTCATATTTTTTTAATTAAGTAATTGTTGTAGATCTTTAGGATTTTCTGCTAGTAGTACAGTATCGTCAGCATATCTTAGAAGAATTGATTATCTTTCCATTAATTTGTAGGCGTGATATCTCTATGATGTTTTTAAAGATTTGCTCAGTGTATAGATTGAACGAGCTTGGTGATAGGATGTATCTCTGTCTTACTCCTCTTTTTATATCCATGGGTGTAGAGTTATCTTTGTTATATTTTATTATTGCTGTTTGCTTCCAGTATAGATTACATATTAGTCGTATGTCCATGTCATCTAGATGTATATCTTTTAGGCATTCTATAAGTTGATTGTGTCGTATTCTATGAAAAGCTTTGGTGTAGTCTATAAAGCAGGCATATATATTGGTTTGTTTACTTCTGTGTACGTTTCGATTAATGTTCTTATGCTGAATATGGCTTCTTTTGTCCCGCTAGTTTTCCTAAATCCGAATTGCTGATTATCTAATTCAGTATTGATTTTATACTTAATCCTTCATTGTATAACTTTTAGCAAGATTTTTGTAACATGGCTTATTAGGCTTATTGTTCTAAAGTCACTGCATTCAAGTGCACCATTCTTTTTAGGCAATGCAATGAAAGTTGATATTTTTAATTAATTTGGTATTTATCCTGTATGGTATATGTCGTTGCATATGTCTTTAATCACGTCAATGCCAAAGTCTTCTAGTGCCTGTATCATCTCTCTATCTGTATGCTGTCAGGTCCCGCTGCTTTTCCCTTTTTCATGTTGATTATGAAAGGGAATAAAGTGAGTTGAACCGCTGGCCGAAAAATAAAGACTCAACAAGTGACGATAACAATCAACACAACATTATTGTCGTTAGTCGCTGCACAATGAAGTAAATACTTCGTAAGATATCTCAGCACGTATGAATTTTGTGTCAAGTCGACCAAGTTATACTAGACTAAGCTGAATTGCAAGTACTCTCGACAAATTTTGTTTACGTCATCAGTCAACATAATCGTTAAATAAAATCATTGTGAGAGTCATACACTGAAACGTCACAAGGTTACCACTGGAGATATGATGATGAGTATAATGTTTCTAACGGTAATGTCGTTGAGGTCAGTCACGTATGCACGATCAGTGTTTGATGAATATTGACGAAAATGAATGTGTATCACCCCAGGTTCCGTTTTAAAGTAATTGAAACAAGTGAATGTAAAATAAAGGTTCATTTCAGGAAGCAGTGGCCGCTTGCACAGGAATGCACTGAACTCGGCGAATTGCAACACTGAACAACGGGTGACAGTTTTAAAATGGCCGTTAGACTTAGCAGGTAATGTTTTTAGTATAATAGTAAATAGTTAAATCAGTGAAATGGAAAATAAAATGATATTTTTTTCGCATAATAAAGATAAGAAAAACGAGAAAAAAGTCTTTGTGAGATGACTACAATTTTCGTTTTGGTTCCAAAATAGAGAAATGTATTTCTCCTGTTTGGTACAAATTGATGAAATCGTTGATCAACCGTCTAACAAGCCGTCATTGTAAAGACGCATTTGTTAACGAAACGGTGGACACGGGGAACAACATTGATCATAGAGGAAAACGCAGCAGGAATCGGCTCCCTCAATGATATTGATTTGTGTGTACAGAATAGAGACAAATGGTGAGTTTTGATAAAAGATCAAGTATTACGTATAGGAAAAATAACTAAAACTGGAGACTGGATTATCTCGATGCAACACGCCGTTATCGAGACAGAGCGATTATGAGTTCAAATCCTGCTGCAACAGTTGCGATTTTTATTTGTAATTTCTCTCTGCGGAAACCACCCCAATTCTCAGCAACGACTCAAGACATGAAACGTTGACTTACTCATTGACAGAAGAAGAATATGAGTACATTCGAAGACGGAGCGGGGAGAGCTCTGTGTACATGGCTGCCAGAGATAAACGGATTAACACACACAATTCAGTTCCTGGTCTCTAAGGACGTCGCTAGATGTAAGAGCTAGCGAAAGCAGCAACAACAAATACTTAAAAAAGTATCTAAAATGTATATCATAATTGTAATGGATGACTTCAATGTCAAATTAAAAAAAAGACATCACGGAAGTTGAAAATGCAATGAGAAAAGAATTAATTGACACAATAAATGTGGACATAAATTTAGATGTCCCCAGTTTTAAGGAAGTAGAGCCGGTTGTAAGGCTCATTGGCTAACAACAAGGCTGTAATTGAAGATGATATATCATCCTAGATGCTAAAAGAAATGGATCGCCATTAACAATGACAACTGCTAAAAATGTTCAATACAATATGGGAAGCAGAAAAGGTACTACACAGTAGAAAAGAGATATAACTATTACAATTCTAAAAACGCCAATCTAAAAGATTGCAATAACTGTAGAGTGGTGTATCTTCTTTCACTTGCCTCCAACGTATTGTGTAAGATTATTATCAACATAATCGAAGAGGTCGAGTACACTGCTATGCGTGAAGAAGAAGCATGCATTAGAAAAGGAGAAGCCTTGAAATCTGAGGTCCATGTCTTGTGAGAGTAATAAAATAAGGGTTTTAACATGGCATGAAAAGAGATGGGTTTTGTATACTTCAGCTGAGTGCAGACATTAATCGGTTACACTCGTCCGATTTTGAATGAAAATAATTCAGTGTAAAATTGTCCACAAAATTTAGAAAACCCACATGGCTCATCTCAAGTGAGCAATTTGTTCTCCTTCTTCTCCTCTCCCTTGCTCCTTCACCTGATCCTCCTCCTTCTGCTCCTCTCTCTCCTGCTCTCCTTTTCCTCCTCATTCACCTCCTTATTCTTCTTCTACTTATTCTTCTTCTTCTTAAGCGATCACATACTGCTATGCATTTAGACATTTAGATTAGCTTAGGTCATAAACGAGACTGTGGTTTTGAAGTCATCACCGATTACCCAATACGGGCCATACTGTGTTGTTTCTGTGGACCACATTTGTGTTCGTAGGATGTTGAGAGGAATGCAGTCTGCAGTGTATTCTCTGCAGTGTATTCTCTGCAGTGTATTCTCTGCAGTGTATTCTCTGCAGTGTATTCTCTGCAGTGTATTCTCTGCAGTGTATTCTCTGCAGTTTGACTGGCTGCTCCGCAGTCACATATTACAAGGTCACTGAATCATGTCTTGTGCAGGTATCATCTGAGGTCACAATGACCTGCTCATATCTGCTGAACTTGTTTAAGCTGTCGTGTTCTGGTTCATATTTTTCGCATAGCTCTTTCCATTCTGTTTTCCTGGATTGTTTCGGAATTTGTTGTTTTTTTTCTTTGAGGCTCTAGGGTTGTTTGGACTGTAGAAGGACCCCACATATTTTATTATAATATTTTATTACTGATTATAATAGTGAAATATAAGAATAATATCGGTTACTTATAGGTGGTATATCTGTTTGTATACTTATATTTTGTATATTATTATATATACTATTTTATATATATTATATAGTGATATATATTGTATATTTATATAGGTGGTTATAGTTATATACTACATACCCGAAGATCTACTAAAATCTCTCTTTGTAGCCATACCGAAAAGTCAGGCGCCACTGATTGTGAAGGCCATCTGACTATTAGCCTCATGAGCCATATGATGAAAATATTACTAAGAATCATCATGAGGCGTGTAAGAAGCAAAATAAAACCAGAAATAAGCGAGGAACAATGTGGATTTGTGGAAAGAAAGGGCGCCAATAATGCAATATACATATTAAGAACATTGATAGAAAGATCTATAGAAGTAAAGAACTATCTATATATGTGCTTTATAGACTACACAAAAGCATTTGAAAAAGAAATGCATGTGGAAATAATCAATATGCTGGGGAAATTAAACATTGTTGGCAAGGATTTGTGAATCATAAAAAAACACGTACTGGCAACAAACAGCAGGCATACGAATTAACAGCCAAAAAGGACAATTTCAACTTATAAAACAAAGAGTCAGACAAGGCTGTGTTGTGTCGCCGGATTTGTTTTCACTTTACAGCGAACATATTATCTCTCTCTCTAATATCAGGACTCAATCAGAGTAGGATTCCAGACTCTCGCATAAAGTCAGCTGTCAGGTTAAGTGTGTTGATCGCCCCTACAGACAGAACATCACAATTAGAGTCTGCCAGATCAACTCCGATTGAACACCTGTTAAAACGTTGCACTGTGTTCTGCACCAGTGGCCCAGTGCATCCGATTTCAGCCAGCATTTTATTCAGGATTGCTTTCCTTAGCCTTTGATTGTCCCCAATCTTCCTGCAAGGCAGCAGATGATCTTTTCTGTAGGGGGATTCTGCCCTTAGATGGTCGGCCCTCCCAGGTTTACGAGCACCATCTGCCCGAGTCACTAGATGTGACTAACACAGACATGCACACACAAAGATATGATATGTGACCACACAGACATGCACGCAGCGATACGAGGCATGACTAACTCTGACACACATCAAGATATATGACACATGCCTAACACAGACACGCACACAAAGATATGAGATATGACCAACATAGACATGCACACACAAGGATATGATATGTGACATACACAGACATGCAAACACCAAGATATGAGATATGACTAACGTAAACATGCACACAAAGATATGAGATATCACTAACCCTAACATGCACACACAAAGATATGACACATGACTAACACAGATACACACTAAGATATGAGATATGACTAAATACATACACACATAAAGACATGATTAATACGGACACACCGAGATATGAGATATGACTAACATGACACACACCAAGATATGAGCCATGGCCACACACACACACACACACACGCACGCACGCACACACACACACACACACACACACACACACACACACACACACACAAAGTTAAGATATGAGCCATGGTTAGCACAGAAACACATCAAGATATGAGCCATGGCAAGCACAGAAACACATCAAGATATGAGCCATGGCTTCACGGAAAAACACCAAGAAATGAACTATGTCCGGTTTCCAAGATGGCGGATCTAGTCCACGTCCTCTCGATCGCTGCAGAAAATGCACCAAGGTCTGATTAATTTCGGATCTTCATTGCACTTTTCTGCGTAAAGTCAAAATGATGATATGCTTGATACATCTGTGTCGCTAAGGCGAGGTCGTAGGTCGACAACAGTCCGTTTTTTGACGAATCAAGTGTTGTGAGTGAGACATTCCTCCGTCTAGACTAGATCTGTGCTTTACGTCACATTAGTGCTGTTCAAGACCGTTATTGGGATTCTTTGACGCAAGTTATTTCCACGTTACACATTAATGTAAACTACTTCGTCAGTCGCAGTTTTGTCTCTTTGGGGAAGTTGCTTCGTGTTTTGTTCGTCGTAGACTGTTTACACTTGAGTAATCAGACATAAGTCTAAAGGTATCGAGATTATGAGTTTGGCGACATTGTGTCCTACGTCATCGTATTGGTTCCCTAAACCGGCCGTGCGCAAATCTTACGGTCTGCTGTTTGATGTGCAACAAGAATAATTTGACGACTGACTGTGTGTCTATATGTTCGGAATTGGAGTCATCAACGATGGCCTAACATCATCAAGTGCTACGATGATCATCATTTTCAAGAGGACGTGACTTACCGGTATATGGGGATAGGCGGCGGGAACAAATGAAGGCTATGCATGAAATGTGTTCCTTGTTGCAGTTTCCTCATATTACAAGTCGCATGTCTGTGTTAGTCACCTCTAGTGACTCGGGCAGATGGTGCTCGTAAACCTGGGAAGGCCGACCATCTAAGGGCAGAATCCCCCGACAGAAAAGATCAACTGCTGCCTTGCAGGAAGATTGGGGACAATCAAAGGCTAAGGAAAGCAAACCTGAAAAAATGCTGGCTGAAATCGGATGCACTGGGCCACTGGCGCAGAACACAGTGCAACGTATTAACGGGTGTTCAGTCAGAGTGGATCTGACGGACTCTAATTGTGATATTCTGTCTGTGGGGGCGATCAACACACTTAGCCTGACAGCTGACTTCATATGAGAGTCTGGAATCCTTACTCTGATTGAGTCCTGAACGCAGAGAGAGAACTATGTCCAGCGCACAGAAACACATTAAGGTATCCATATGCTTGGGTTTGTTGTAGTCGGCAGACTCTTCTTAACATGGGAATCATCGATATACGCGACGCAGGCCCCGATTAACTGTTCACAAGTTTCGTTCAAACAGTTGTCCGGAGATTTGAGAGTGCAGTCTGACTCGTAAAACGTTCACTTGAATGTACAGTTCCTGGTTGACTGTTTACAGGTGTCGTTGAAACAGTTTTCCGGACATTTGAGAGTGCAGTCCGACCCGTAGTTCGTTTCCTTGCACGTGCAGTCTGTACTTTCCGTTTCACATATGATGTCACAGCCATCAGAACACATCTGTTTGCACTGTAGCCCAAAACTACCATCGGAACAAGTGTCATTACAGGCGCAGCCAGGATATCCACACTGTAGGCATTCTCCGGATTTTTCCTCACACAAAGGACAGACTCTAAGACAACACCCGGAGCAACCGTGTCCATAGATCCCATGTGAACAGTTGCCGTGACACGTACCGATGATGACGTTGCTGTCTTTGCAACACCCACTACACACTGCACAAAACGACCAAGAATGCCCGTCCAGACAATAGGTGTCTGTAAGTGCTTGCACCTCACTCACCGTCAGTGCACTGTAGGCATGCACAATTGTCGGTGAGAACTCAATATTAATGTGTGCCATTGTCGCTTGTGTGGTGACTACAATAGTGTTCACATAAATATTTGGGTATGATATATCATTATACTGGAACACTACACCGCCACTGTCAGAGAAAGTCTTTAGATTGGCATTCTTTACCCGAATCAAACTGCTAGCTCGATGATAAATTCGAATGTTGTGAGTCTTCTGGGGCGTGGCAAAGTTCAGATACCAGTAAACAGAATTGGTTCCACTTCTCAATTGTGTGTGTGTGCAGTCACTGTCATAGAGATTGGTCTTAGTTTTGCCATTAACTGCGGTGCCTGGTCCACGTCCGTCCCATGTATAACAAGCATTAAATGTGTCGGTCTGGTTTGTGTTCTGTTTGAGAGCCACATTCCGACCCCCACCAATGTAGATGGAGCAGATATTTGCAACTATCGACCCTTCAATCCGTAACTTGTTGATCAGACCAGCCCCAGAGCAAAAGACATCAATCTCGTGCGAACTAACTACATATTTGAACATATTATGAGATCAATAGTAGACAAACAGGGAATTGAAGTCAACGGTCACAACATAAATAATGTGCGATATGCGGATGGCACAGTCTTAATAGCAGAGACAGAGAATGAACTACAAGAAATGATAGACATAATTGTAGAAGAAAGCAACAAGAAAGATATCAGTCTGAATAGTAAGAAAACAGAAGTAATGGTTATTGAGTTATTGAGTTATTTGCGGGTCATCATCATTGCAATCCGAACAAGTCCATAGGTGCTCAGATCCCCTCCTCAGCAATTCCCTCAGTGTCCAGCGACTGACGACTCGAGTTCTATGTTGGTTGATAAGTCTTCTTACACGGCCACCAAGTTTCTCATTTCAGGCCGTGCCCATCTTAACTCCCATTTCCATCATCCGAAGAAGTGATGTGGATCTGTGTTTGTCGAAGCCCTGTGCTCTTCCCACATCTCGAAGGGCATTTATGATGTCCGCCCGATCCATCGGTTGCCCGTCCTCAACGACAGCGCAGCTAGCCAACCTGTACGCTCTCTCATTTCCCCGTACTCCCGCATGTCCAGGGACATAGACAAAATGTGACCTTACATATTTTGGATTTCTGCAACGACTCTACCCATTGCATGCGTACAAAGCCCGCCTCCACGTTTTTTATCATGCTCATTGAATCACTCAGTATACATGCGTGGATGTAGTCTTGTGACTCTAACCATTTGAATGCCTTGGTCACTGCCATCACCTCCATTGTCATGCTACTCGTGGTCATGACGTATGCACCACTGTCTTCCTTGGCTATTCTGCCTGCCGAGCGTGCTGTAAATGCCCATGCACCTCTTTCGTGTCGTCTTACAGATCCGTCTGTATAGATGACTGCATCTTTCTCATCGGTATTATCGAAGATGAGACCTTTGACCTCAGCATTAAACCACGACCGGGTTCTGTTCCCTACTTTTCATGTCGAGTGTGACAATACATGAGAAAGTCCCCTTGAATGACGTAGGCACCGGTATCCACTCCTCACCAACGCTGATATTGGTAAGCCCACAGACCCGTTTGATGACATCTTCTGCCCGGCCCACCCATGATTTGCCTCTTTTTAGCCTGGTACCTTTCTCTGTGTTGAGCACGTGGTGCAATGGATGCTCTGTATATGTACTAATCTTCAGGTATGCTCGTGCTCTCCAAATCTTGATTCTGTCATCCATGGTTGGAAAGTCAAGAAGATACCTCATTGCTACACAGGGAGTGTCCAGGATATACATCGCAGGATAATGCGCATAGCTTCATTTTGTATTTTCTCCAGCCTATCAATTTGAGTCGTACTGACAGTAAGAATGGCCAGGGCATACTCGATTGGTGCGAGGACTAATCCCTGGAACAGAAGAGTAAGTAGCCTCTGCTCGATGTTGGCAGCTGTCATGACCTTCAAGGCGGCTAATCCTTTGCGGGATTTTGTTATCACATGGTCGACGTGGTCCCGAAAACACAGGCTGCGATCAAACTTAACTCCGAGGTATGTCATCAACTTGTCCCTGGTCACCCCATCAGCTCCCATTCGTACTACCGGTGTGGTCGTATTAACGATATGATTGTTAAGGGAGAACCATGAAACCGATGCTTTATTAGGATTAACCAAGGCACCTGAAACCCCACACCAGGAAGAAATGCGATCGAGTTCGTCTTGCATTGTGGAGGCAATTCCCCGTCTGTCTCTTCCCTGTCGATATACCAGAATATCATCAGCAAAAGTCATAGTTCTTCCCCTCCCATCCAGCTGTTGCGCCGTGAGCGTTATTGTGTACACGTGAAATAGAACTGGTGACAATGGTGAGCCTTGTGGCAGCCCAGGACAAATGGATGTTGGCTCGGAAGACCAACTTCCACATCTGAGTATCACCTTCCTCTGAAACAGTGCCGCGGCGATCCATCTAATGAGGAAGGGGTTCACCGCCAGTTTGAGAAGCATATGCATGAGATATTCAAATGGTGCCCTGTTGTATGCATCCTCCAGATCTATAGCATCAGCACATGTCTCCTCTCGTCTGTGGAAGCCTTCGAAGACGTCATAGGCAAATACTGCCGCATTGAGCCATTTCTCTTTGTTATATCTATAACCTCCAAGTGTGGATGTGAATACGCGTTTCTGTTCAAGGCGACAGGTGAGGACGCGGGCAATTATTTTCTCCAGCAGCTTGCCCGCAGTGTTCTGCATTGTGATGATTCTGTAGGCACTGATCTGAGAATGGTCCTTGTTTGGCTTCGGTAGCGGTAGTAAGTAGCTGTGTAACCACTCCTCCTTAATCTGGCCACTCCGAATACTGGCATTAAACGCATTGGCCAGTGTTGTCAAGTCGTCATCAGCTAAATCGCTTATGTCATCATACCGAACACCATCAGGACCAGGAGCAGTGTTGTGTGACCTTTTAAGTGTCGTGCGAATGGTATCGGTTGTGATTGTGAGATCTTCTTCCAGCCCTACATCCTTACACAAATTTGACAAAGATCCCCGTATCCTCATTCTTACAGCCTCATTTCTTTGGTCCGTCTGCTCAATGTAGCGGGCAAGCAGGGCCTTCCCTTTGCTCTCATCAGATTTGTGCCATATCCGGCCTGTGCTCTGAAAGTCTGGTATACCTCTGTGTCGTGGTGTGCCATTCATGCACTGATGAAGGCGCCAGAATGTGGCGAGCGATTTTTCTGAGCACACTTTTTTACAGAAGTCATCCCATTTGGCATCCTTAGCCTGCTTAGCGCATAGTTTAAAGTGCATTATTTTTTGGTCGACCTCTACTTTCAGACGCTTCAAGAGCTCAGGTTGTGTTCTACCATACCTTCTGGCTTTCTGCCATGTCTTGACCGTTTATCTCTTGCTCCGCCAAGCTTCCTCGACATCTACATTCCACCAGGGTGGCTGCGTCCATCTCTCCTGCCTCCTACGAGGGGCGCTCTGTTTCCTATGTCTAATTTTGCTAATGACGTCCTGGTCTGTTTTCTCGTAGTTGAATGTGTGGAGCTTTCTTCTCTGGCTTTTATTTTCGCCTTTCTCAATTAGGAGGACACATGGATAGTGATCACTTCCGTGGAACCCCAGTGCATTCCACCTGCAAACCGGTGCGAAGGTGGAAGACACCAGTGCCAGGTCTATGACACTATCAGAGTCCCCTGTTCGAATGGCCATTCTTGTTGCCCTTCCATCATTCAAGCACACTAAATCGGCCGATATCAGTGCGTTCTCTAGGTCTTCTCCCTGTTTGTTGGTTATGACGTTACCCCACTGGTTTCCTCTAGCATTAAAGTCTCCGCAGAAAATGACATTCTCTTCATCGAACTCGAAGAGATTCTGCCATTGTTGTGTGTTCACCTTCCCATTACAGGCATACACATTAACAATCACGAAATGAACTGGGGTCTGCACCCTAACCGCATGTACCTGCAATTCTGCATTGTCCCACGCAGACATATCAACCTCAGCTGCCACCATATTATTGTGCACAAGGATGGCCTGCCCAAGGTGTCGTCTATTGTAGAAACAATGAAAGCCAGGAGTACTTACTGTCCTGTCACCAAGAAGAGTTTCTCGCAAAACCATTATATCGGCGCCGCACAGTAGCTTATCAAGAATGGGCCGTCGTTGATTAATGGACCCACAATTCCAATAAGTAACGCGCACATACTTTAGGCCTAGCCTCTTACACTTTGACAGTTTAGTGCCACCCCTCTTGCCCCGTCGTGTTTTCCTTCTTCGATGATGTAGTTTGGGTTGCATCTGAAAACTTACACTTACCGCGTCGTCTTTGATGAACGTCGCTGAATGTCGATGCTTTGGATGGTCCAGACTCACGTCCACTTGCTCAGTCGCACGGTCCAGAACCCGTTCCACGTTATAAACTGGCCAACTCCAGTAACTTGCTCAGCAGCACGCGGATACACTGTGAGCTTTCTACAAATTAAATGACTTACGCGTCCTTGACAACAGACCGGCGTAAACAAACCGCCATTTTGACGCGTTCAATAGTGCAACAAGGCTGAGTGATGAAATAAGGAAATTATAACAAAATGCAATGAATCAAAAGAAGCAAAGTGATTTACATCAAATAGAAAGCGCGTACAATCACATTATCTCTTAAAAAATAAATAAAAACAAACAAATAAACAGGAAATTTCACTGGAAAACAGCACTTATCTGTGAGTCTTATGAAAAGGCCAGTTAACAGGGCGCCATCTCGGTGCGTCTCCTTGCAGAGTAATGGTTATATCGAAGAAACAATAATCACCAGCATGCAGCATAAAAATAAACAGGGCAAATTTGAAACAAATGCAACGCGTCAAATACTTTAAGCACAATAATAGCTTCAGATGGAAGATGCACCACGGAAATAAAAAGCAGAATAGGTCAGCCAAAATAGCATTTCAGAAAATGAAATATATCTTCTGCAACAAATCTATGTCAATAGAAATAAGAAAGAGTTCATCGGTGCTATGTAGCACCAATTCTGACCTATGGAAGTGAATCATGGACAGTAGACAAGCAACTGAAAAGACGATTAGAGGCCACAGAGATGGGATTTCTCAGAAGAATGTTGAAAGTTCCCTGGGCAGCTAAAAAGACCACTGAGGAAGATCTTAAAGAACCTAACACAAAAAGGCAGCTCCTAAAAAATATCACAAAGAAACAATCAACATGGAGTTTGCTGTTTTCGACTGGCTTTAAAATTTATATTGGGATGCTTTTTTTTTATTCTTATAGATTTTAGGGGACGGAATTGTACACGATGCATTTTAAGAGACGGTAAAGACAGAAAGTGGCACAACTTATCAAATGAGAAAAATGATGGTGGCTTGTATTGTGGTTGAATGTGAGTCCGCGAAGGGATGGATATTATTTATTGAATAAGTTAAATAGAGAAAATAATAAAATTGGTCAGAGATGATTATATAGATAAAATATGAAAAGTGAACCAAATATGAATATATAGAAAACATATGAAAAGTGATAAAATGCTTGTAGCCCCTGATGCAAAGGTTTTATATAGAGATATAAATAAACCATATAGAAGTGGCTAGGGATAACTATGTTCGAGTCTACTAAATGTAGTTGTCAGTATGTGCATGGCGGTTATATTTAGGGTACATGGAATAGTATCGCAGGAGTGGTTGGATTGTAGTGGTAAAGTTGAATATTAATGGATTATTAGTGATTTAGGGGCACAACATGGCACACAACTTTGACTATTGAAATGAAACGTACTATCTACCTTTACGTATGCATGTGAGAGCTGGAAAACAACAAGAGACATAGAAACAAAGTTGAATGCTTTCGAAAATAAGTGACTAAGAAAATACTTGGTATAGCGTTGAGCGAATTCAAAACAAACAAAGAAATTAGAGAAATCGCCAATCAACCACTAATATCTTCAGTAATCAAGAAAAGACGATGGTCATATGTTGGACATGTGATGAGGAGAGATAATGCCCGAATAACAAAGCAAGCCCTCATGTGGGAAACATTAGGTAAGAGGGAAAGAGGCCGACCCAGAGAGGCACTGAAAAGAATATTGATGAGAGAGGCAAGAGAAGCAGGAATCGGCTCACTCAATGAGATAGAGTTGCTTGCACAGAACAGAGACAAAATGCGATATTAGATAAAAGAACTTTACAAAGATTGAAAACTGCTAGAATAAAATGTAGATAAGAGAAAGAGTATATGGGTCTATGCCCTACGGGCCGGCTACGGCTCGTAAGGTCAATATATAGTGAAGGGGATGGCAGGTGTGGTAAAGATATAGAAGATTTAATCAGTATAAAAGTAAACCAAAACCGACCGAGGAAATAAGATGTGGGTTTGAGGTAGGTATTACAGATATGTAAAGAAATGTGGATAGTTGTCGAGATTTTTGTAGCGGAGGTAGAAGGCTTTGAGGTTAGAGTTGCCTGAATAACTAATGTTTACTTAAGTAAGTGTAGACAGTTGATGAGGTTGTGGTATGGAGTTTTCATGTTAGATTTGCTGTTTGTATTGGAAATATGAAAATAACGATAGACTGTCGCAAGTCAGATAGTTCAAATATATTATTTACCGTTAATTATGTAGGATGTTATATAGAACATTTGAAAAGTGGTCAGCGATGATTGTGTCTAGTAAATGTAGGTGTCTTTATGGGTAGTTGTGTTCACGGGAATGTTGGGTAATTAGTTAATTATGTCCGTGGGCATGACGGCTAACCGCATAATTGATTTGTATTTGAGCAGTAGAAGACACGTTCGAAGGCTACGGAAGTAAACCCAAACAGAAAATATTGAGGGAGGGACCCTTGGGCAGTCATGAAAAACTAGCTGCAAATCGTAGCACATGGAGAAAAAAAATGGCACAGCAACCGTTGAGGACTGCTGATATTAAATTTAGAAGACACAAGGCGTTTAAGAAAGGAGACGCGGCCAGGCACCATGAATACATCTTCTTCGTACTGTGTACAGATCTATACATTCAACATTGGCAGATTCAGCCACAAGAGAAGCTGTTCAGCAAAGCAGCAATCAGCAACTAACAAAACTAACATTTTTACCACTACTTTTATAACTACTGAGCTATCATGATTGCTTGCTACCAACCGTCTGTCCTGTGGTGTCTTTACAGATAGACATGTAGTATATATTTTTGTAGCAGTATCAGCCTCCTAGTTAATCAGGTAGCTAGTTGTTTGATTGCTTGGCAGAAACTACCTCCTCACAGTCGTGCCTTACAGTTTACAAGGACTCTTTGTAAAGATTTTAACTTCAGGTATAAACAACATATAGAGCTTTAGACAGAAACTACAGCCCAAATAGCTTCATTATATGGCACATTCTAGATAACTAAATGTTCAAAATGCATAAATCAGGCTTCAAAATGTTCAAGTTGGATGACTGAGATATGTAAGAAGATAGAACACACAACTTTGAGGATGCACAAATTGTTGGTTCAATATGTTGCAAATGTTGACGATTGTGAATTTATTAAAACTACAAAACAAAATTCACAATAAATATACATACGTCGTTACGTGCGGATAATACGATAAGGAAATCAGTCTAGTTCCTCAATGAGTTTGTAAGCGCCACAACTGGGAAAATATAAATTTTAGATTATGGATTATTAATGTTTTTAAAATCTGTCCTACTAGAATCGAATCCGTAAACGTTCTAAATACCGCTATCTTCTGAATATACGTTGTTTTTGAGCTGCCTATAGTTCAGTGAAGCATCGTGTCTTAATTAAACTAAACTGCAATATTAATGTCTTTGCTGTTGTGTAACAGTAATGATATTTGACTTGATCAATGGAAGTGGCAAAATGGTTGACCAAAGAAATCATGACCTGCTTCTAGAAGACAGATCAATGTGCTGCTACTAAGGCTGGGTGGTTTTGTAAAACTATAAATCTACAATTCTGAAAGTAGAATAAGACTGAATTGGAGAGAAAGAGAGAGAGAGAGAGAGAGAGAGAGAGAGAGAGAGATAGCGAGTAAGAGAGAGAGAGAAAGAGAGTAAGATAGAGAGAGAAAGAGAGAGAGCAAAAGAGAGAGTAAGAAAAGTTGACATTACTATTATTATATTGTCATTCAATATGTGTGGTTTCTTCAACTAGGCTCGGGAGCTGGTGGAAGTCAGTGAAGTTGTATTTCTTGCCGAGAGTGACGTTCCTGATAATGATTCTCGTGACGTATGAAGTGAAGACTCAAAGTATTAAATACATATACCTTTTAGCTGTCTGTTTACATGTTGTTGTAAAAACATATCATTACTTTGTTATTCGTGAAAAAAATGTATTTGTGTTAAAAGTAAGATGTGTCATATTGGTGGTATGTTCTCATCATCATCATCATCATCAAGTACGGGCCTGCTGGCGTAGGTGATCATGGTCTCCACAACTTTCGATCTCGGCAGCTATTTATCATTTCTGTTGTTGACCTTCTGCCAAGCCATTCTCTTAAGCTGTCTGTTATTTTTTTTTCTTTGTTTCCCTGTATCTCTTCGTCCCTCCATTTTTCCTGTTATTACAATATATTCCAGTTGTTCTCTTATCATTACATGGCCAAAAAATGATGATTGTTACTTCCTAATATTGGAAATCAGCTCTCTTTTTACTTTGACCTCTCTCAGAACATCTTCATTACTCTTCTTAGCTGTCCATGGTACTCTCAACATTCTTCTGTAAAACCCCATTTTCACAGACTCCAGTGATTTTCTTGTCTGTTGTACTATTGTCCATGATTCGCACCCATATGTTAAGAATGGCTCTATGTAACATTTAACATAATTTTTATGATTAACATTTCTTTTCTTGTTTCTATTTTCAAAAATGGATTGCATAGTATCTTCCTCATTTTTTGGAAGGCTGCCTTTGCCTGAGCCATTCTGCATCTCACCTCTTTTGTACATCTTCAGTCTGAGGTTAACAAAGTTCCCAAATATGTAAATTCATTTACCTGTTTTAATATTGTTCCACTTGTCTTTATTTTGCACTTAGGTGATGTATTTTTCTTTGTTGTTACCGTTACCTCTGTCTTTTTGCTATTAAGGCTGAGTCCTTTATTTTTGCTTCCTTTCACTATAATGTCCAACCTTACTTGTAACTCATTGTCACTTTTACCGATTAAGACTGTATCATCAGCATACCTTAGATTATTTATATTATGACCTCCAATTGTTATTCCAGGCATACCCCTTATGAATCTTAAAATAATTTCACTATAAATATTAAACAAATCTGGTGTCAGCACACAGCCTTGTCTAACACTCTATTTAATTTGTTGAAACATTCCCAATTGGTTTGTAGTTCTTATGGCCGCTGTTTGTTGCCAGTACATGTTCTTTCATGTACGATCTTCATTCCAACGTTGTGCTACCAATGCCAGACCTGGACTCTAGATGCAAGAACAATAAGAAAAATAACCTCTACAGAGATGAAATGTGTTAGACGAATGACAGGAAACAGTCTGAGAGATAAGATCAGAAATGTAGAACTGAGAAAAAAGCTAGGAATAGCCCCAGCCATAGAATATATAAGGAAACAACAGATAAAATGGTTCGGCCACGTGACAAGGCAGAAAGAACAAAACACAACACAACGAGCCTTCAACAAACGTTGTGAGAACAACAGACCCAAGGGTCGACCACGAAAAAGATGGATCGATGGAATATTAGAAGCACTAGGAAACATAACAGCAGCAGAGGCGAACAGAAGAGCAAAAGACCGCAAATTATATCTCCCCTCGACGCTGAAAGGCAGATGAGGAAGGAAAGAAGAAGAAGAGAAAGAACATGTTCTTTATTATTCTTAGATCTTTGCTGTCTACGTTTATGCTTGTTAAAATTGTGATTATTTCTTGGTGCTTTACTTTGTCAAATGCCTTGGTGTAATCTATGAAACATAGGTATAGATCTGTTTTAACCTATATGGTTCTTTCTACTAAAGATCTTATGATATAAATGGCATTGCGTGTTCCCTTATCTCTAAAACAAAACCACACTGTTCATCGCTAATTTCTGGACTGATTTTGTTTCGCACTCTTCGCATGATGATTCTTAGTAATATCTTAGTCATATGACTCATAAGGCTTATTGTGCGATGATCATCGCATTCATTCGTACCCGATTTCTTTGGTTGGGCTATGAATATTGATTTGAGCAGGTCGTCTGGTATATATCCGCTGTTGTAGATATTCAATATTTTTGTTATTATTTCTATTCCAAAATCACCCATGGCTTAAATCTCTTCTTTAGTTATATTATCTGGTCCAGGAGCTTTGCCTGCTTTCATATTGCGCAAGGCATCTTCCACTTCTTCTCTGAGTATTTCTGGTCCTTCTCCATTATCCTTAATATTTACTTCCGTTCGTTCATCATTATAAAGATCTTTAATGTGTTCTGTCCATCGTTCCCTTATGTTTTCTTGATCAATCAACAGTTCTCCTTCCTTTGATCTTAGACATCCATTCTTTGATTGCGTTTTTCCTCCTGTTATTTCCTCAAATTGTTTGTATATAGCTTTAGCATCTCCTTTTTGTTGCATTTCAATCTCTTTGCATCTCTCTTTTAGCCATGCTTCTTTTGCTTCATTGCATTTTACTACACTTTCTTTTTTTAACCTCTTATACTCATCTTTATTTTCTTTATTTTTTTCTTCTTGTATCCATTAGCTGCAACATGTCATCTGTCATCCATTTCTTTCTTGAATTTATCCTCACTGGTGGTATGAACTCTTTTGATGTTGTGGCATTGATTCTTTTAGCATTTCCCACTGTTCATCAATGTTTTGTATCTTATCTATGGCATTGTACCGTTTCTGAATTGTGATTTTACATTAGTCTTGCAGCTTCTTGTCTGATTTTAGTAAATAGGTATGTAGATATTAGGATTTTAGATATGTTCTAGATATAACAAAACTCACGATTGTCTTCCTATTTTGTTTTAAAACAACATTATTTTACTTTTTGCTACATAATTTGTAAAGCTATCAATTCTGTGAATCTGTGTGCTTGTTCTTCCAACAGTCTCGGCCTATATTTGTATTGACACTTAGTTTAAGATATCTCTCTCTTGCTGTATTCTGAGGTTTGCTTAACTATATCAAAGACCATATTATAGCAAAACTAGGAAATCATCGAGTGCCATCTCCGCAAAGTAGGTTGGCTACTACTGACGCCATTCTGCTCTGTCTCTTGCTTTGATGGTGCAGGTCGTCATATGCTGATTTGTCCATCTGTTGATGTTACTTGTCCATGTTAGTCGTGGTCTGTCTCTGCCTCTTTTACCTTGTTTTTCCCCTCCAAGATTACTTTTAGTAGGCTGTTGTGTCTTTTAACATGGCCCAAAAATCTCATTTGTCTTGTTTGAATTGTGTTTAGTAGTTCTCTTTTCATATTCAATTGTTTTAAGACTTCATCATTTGTTTTCTTTTCCTTCCATCCAATTCTACCTATTCTTCTATATATCAACATTCAAAGGTTTCAATTCTCAGTTCTGTTTTCTTGTCTAATGTCCTTGTTTCTACACCATATAGGAATATTGAGAATGTATATTTGCTATTCTTAGTTTAAGCCTTGGTGTTATTTGCTTTCTTCTTCTACCTTTCTAGCTCCCAGTGGAGCACAGGTCTTCAACAAACACTTTCCAAGTCGTTTTGTTTTTTGTCATTCTTTTATGATCATTCCAGGTCTTCCTTTACGTCTTAATCTCTGCTTCTATCTGTCTTCTCCAAGAATTCCTTGGTCTTCCTCTTTTCTTTTCCCCTAGAGATTCCAAAAAGACCTGTTGTGTAATACTCTCAGTTGGCTTCCGTAGTGTGTGTCCTATTTAGCTCCATCGTCCTCGCTGTATCTCTTTATCCACTGGTATTTGACGGGTACATTTCCATAATTCTATGTTAGTGATTTTGTCCTGCCATTTCCAACCTTTTATTCTGCGTAATTATCCATTAATGAAAGTCTGTATCTTCGTGATTGTCAATTTTGTTATTCTCCACGTTTCACAGCCAATTAATATGACCGCCTTAACATTTGAGATGAAAAATTTTAATTTTTGTATTTAACCTAATTTCTTTGGATTTCCATATAATTCCCATGCAATGAAAGCTCCTCTTGCATTTGATATATACTTATTTTGGTATAATTTTCTGTACCTTCCTCTTTATCTATATTACTGCCCAGATATAGGTAAGATTGTACGTCTAGTAGAGGTATTTCTCCTTGTTGTATCTGGTTATTGCCAACTGTATAATTCTCATAATGTTGGTCTTATCTCTATTAATCTTCAGTCATAGCTATTGTGATCTCTCATCAAGTATGCTCATTTTATCTTGCATCTGTTGATGGCTGTGTGATAGGAGAGCAATGTGATCAGCACATTCTATATCATCAAGTTGTTTGGTCAGTGACCACTGGATCCCGTTTCTGTTGTTTTGAGTTATTTTCATAATCCAATCTATGGCCAATAGAAAGAAAAATGGAGACAGAAGGCATCCCTGCTTTACTCCTGTTCTTACTTCAAATGCTTCTGTAAACTGTCCTTCATGCATCATATTACATTTCGTTGTTAATAAACTTTATGGGGATTCCGTAATGACTCAGCAACTTCCAAACATTCTTCTGTCTAAACTATCAAATGCCTTTTCGGAATCTATGAATCCAATATAAAGTGGGGATTTTCGTTCTAAACTGTGTTCAACTATTATACGTAGAGTAGTTATTTGATCAGCACATGATCTGTCCTTGCTAAAACCTACTTGTTTATCTCTCAAATGTTTCTCTATGACCTCTTTTAGTCTCTCCAGAATGATTCTGCTTAATATTTTTCCTGGAAATGATAGTAGTATAATTCCCCTATAATTTGTGCACTCCTGTAAACTTCCTTTCTTTGGTAGTTTGATCATATAACCTTCATTCCAGTTTTTATGTATTTCTTCCCCCTCCCAAATTTTATATAATAGATTATGTAACATCTTGGTTGAGGTGTTAACATCTGTTTTGATGGCTTCCGAAGGAATTTCATCTGGTCCTGTGGCTTTACCATTTTTATATATTTTGATGGCTTTCATTATTTCTTCTTTGCTTAGTTTTCCACAGTTAACGTGTAACTCTTCTTCTGCTGGTAGTATATCTGGAGGATTTTTTGAGCCGGGTCTGTTCAAAAGTTCCTGGAAGTGCTCTTTCCATCTCTCCATTTGTTCCCTTATATTACTAAGCAGATTTCCTTTCTTATCTTTAATAAAAGCGTTGATCTGTTTGTATTTTCCACTTATTTTCTTTGTGCTGTTGTACAGTTCTTTCATATTCCCTTTATTTGCTGCTTCTTCTGCCCCTTTTGCTAGTTCATCTATATATTTCGTCTTATCCATTTTAATGCATCTTCTCACTTCTTTGTTCACCTCTATGTAAGCTTCCTGTGTCTTGGCTTATTACTTCTCGGTCTGCTTTTATTTATGTCTGCTTTCTTGTTCTTTCTTTCTTTAATTGTATCCAGTGTCTCTGCTGTCATCCATGCCTTATTCTGGCGTTCTCTATTCCCCAGTGTTTCTTCGCATGTCTCTGTCCATATATCATTTACCTATTTCCAATGATCTTCTATATTTATTGTACTTTCTTGTTGTTGGAGAACCCTACATTGAAATAGTTACTACCCTTATTCGTTGTAGTATACCTTTTTAGTTTAATTTTAAGTTTGGCTATCAGAAGATGATGATGATCAGAAGCTACATCTGCCCCTCTATATACTTTTACATCCTGCAAGGATGACTTAAACTTATTGTTAATACATATGTGATCAATTTGATTTTCCGTTTTATGATCTGACGACACCAATGTAGCTTTGTGTAATCTTTTATGTTGGAATATTGTTCCTCCTAGGCTTACTTGAACGCAAAAATACACAAATATCTCTCCATTCTCGTTTATATCTCCATTTTTTTCCCATAATCTCATCGAAGCCTCTGTTGTCTGATCCTACTTTAGCATTTAGGTCTCCCATCAAGATTATAATATCCTTGGCTCGTCTTGCATCCTTCTGACATTGTAGCTGTTTATAGAAATCATCTTTAACTAAATCATCCTTTTCGTTGGTTGGTGCATAGCATTGGATAATGTGTAATTTTATTTTATTTTTGGTTGTTTTAAATGTTGCTCTCATTAGTCTTGGTTCTACTGCTTCCATTCTATTAGTATCTTTTGTGCATTCCTTGATAGCATGATATCATTATAGCTACCCCTTCACTATGTTGTGCTCCAGGTTCCTGGTGTCCTGATGATAAAATAATCTCTCCTGTATTTAGTTTTATTTTACCCGTTCTTAGCCATCTTGTTTCACACATTCCCAGAATCTCTATCTTGTAGTTTGTCATTTCTGCTGCTACCCGTGCAGCTTTTCCCTGTTCGTTTAGGGTACGTACTATCCAAGAGCCAATTCTGAAGGATTTCCTGGTAAACAAAGGGTGAGTCGGCAACCCGGACACCTTACGGCTTTCTCCGGCTTGCGTCATACGTCTCTTAGACAGAGAGTCCTTATCTTTCCTGGATGGCGGATTTACTTTTTCTTTCTTTGACTTGTCCATGTTTGTGAAGATTTTTCGGCTTCTTTTTTTACAGTATGGGATAGTCAAGTCCTATGCCCAACCCTCCTTTCTCGCCTCTTACGAACATGCCTGGTAGGGTACAGCGCCGCTATTATTTACTCCCCTTTCGGGCCCCAGCAGGGCACGGGCAGTTATTTGTTTTGATGTTAGTATATTTTTCATGGCATTAAAATTACTTTTTGCCATTCCTATTGTTGTGTTTATTTCAGTTCTACATTTTCCAACACTAGTTATAGTATGTCCAAGGTAGTTGTAGTTCTGAACTGTCTCCAAGTCTATTCTATCAGTTTTTATATCCACTTGTGGGCTTTCACTATTTTTTTTATATGATCACAGTTTTAGCCTTTTTGATATTCATATGTAGTCCTTATTTTTTGCTCGTGATATTTATTTCATTACGTAAATTATTGTAGATCTTTATAATTTTTTTCTGCTATTAGTACAGTATCATCAGTAAATCTTAGGTTATTGATTATTTTTCCCTTGATGTTTAGGAAACGCAACATTAGGAAACCATTTTATTATATAGCTTGACAGATCTGAAAAAAAAATATCGAGAGCAGGATATATATATATGTTGGCTTTATACTTCTATACATATATACATATAACGTAATTTGCACGCATAAACTGCTGCAAAGTAATGTAGAAGTAATCGTATTTGTACAGTATCATCAGAATATCTTTGAAGTGCCATACCGGTTGGCGTAGGCGATCATGTCCTTCCACAATCTTCCATCTACAATGCATCGTATCAGTTCTGTGGTTGACTGATTTAATCATATATATATATATATAAATTAATTGTCACGCATAAGCTGCTGCCAAGTAATGTAGAAATGATCGTTATTGTTTTATGAGAAAGGCAGGTGGAGAGAGGATCACAGTAAGATAAAGACCAGGGAGGGAAGAAAAGAATACACAAAAGAAAGCAATTGAACTATGAACTTTCAATAGAGAGTTAAAAGTTTAATGAGAGTGTAGTGATTTCGCTACACATTAACGAATGTGGTTATCATGATAGAGAATAATGAAGTAATCTGTAGCAATATTTCCTGGATACTATAAAATTATACATGGACATTTGTTTGTTTGGTGGATAGTGACATGCTGTATCTAAGTCGTGCCAACTGGCTACTAACTGTAACTGTCTTTATTATGAAAAGCCAATAGAAAAGGAAAACGTGTAACATGTTGATCTCAAGGAGTTATCAAAAGTACAATAGACCGCTTTCCTAAGAGTTCCATGGGCAGTTATTCAAGCTTAATGTATACACACTCAACTCCCAATTTTACCACCAGTTTTCTAAAAATTAAAGACAAACATTCAACATTAGTGCTTTTTCGTTCCAGACTACATATTTTTATATTCATTTTATAGTTTTTTCTGGATTTTATTGGATGGATTTTGTTGGATGAATTTTATAGGATTTATTTAATTAATTTTTTTAGCGAATTGGTTGAAAACGATGGGAAAGATTAGGATAATAGGTGTTTACCCAAAGCTGGCCAATTTTTGAGTGAAATTTTTGTCAGTTTTTAGGGAACTTGGCGTGATTTTGTTGGATTCTTAGCGGTGAGATGGAGGGTGGTAAAGATATACAATAACTAAAGCGGGTTAAGTGTATGGATAAATAGCGGTTAGTGAGGGGTAGTAAAGATAGAGATGATATAATACTGAACAAAAAATAGAAAAATGAAAAAAAATATATGGTGACGTGAATGGAAGCGGATTGTACAGAGGTTTTTGACCCTGATTCAAGGGTTCTATACAGGCTATATATAGAAAAAAAATATGAAAAGAGATCAAAGGGATTTCGCCCCTGTGGCAATGGTTTTATATAGGAAAATATTGATAGACTGCCGCAAAGAGAAAATATTTCTCTGACTTATAAACTTATATATATATATATATATATATATATATATATATATATATAATATGAAAAAAACTATCAAAGTATTTAACACGTGCCTGACAGCGCCAAGGTTTGACATATTAACAATTATGAGAAAGGAGGTGGTACAAAGAGAGAGAGAGAGAGAGAGAGAGAGAGAGAGCGAAGAGAGAGAGAGAGAGAGAGAGAGAGAGAATGTGTTGAAATGCTTAGATATAAATATATAATTGAATATATATAATTAATATTATTAATAGCAAAGTCATTCTCAAGAAAATATCTGCTGACAGACACGCCATTGATAAGTCCAGGGTCTAAAACTAGCAGCGACAATAAGCTGCTGTAAAAGTCCAGGATGTTAGTTAGGTAAAAAGCGATTGTGATTACATTGCCCCTAGAAAAGTTAGACCAAAATGATGATAAACAATGTCCACTTGAACGGAGAAAAAGCAATAAGCAAGTCACCTCAGCGTACACGTCATTGACTAATCTATCTATCTATCTATTGTCCTTTCGAGCCGTAGACGGCACATAGGGCAGAACTACAATCTCAAAAACCAGAAACCTTGCGTGCCAAAATGGCACATATTGCAGAGATCACTGCTTCTGAAATATATGGTTCTGTTTCCATAACAATGTTTTTTACAATGACAGCTTTTCAAGCCATCTATCAACCTCCTTAGTCGCCTCTTACGACATGCCTGGAAGGTCACAGTGTCACTATTCTTTACTTCCCACGTAATGAGGCTCTGGTAACACACGGGAGCATTGACTAATGGAAGCCTAAAATTCGCGTTAAGGTCGACACAAGTTGATTGCCCAGGGCAGTTGGGGAAAGTTGAGGGGGCGGGTGTGCGCGTAATATTGACCTACCTGGTGTAAAGAATTTTTGATAAAGGACGTCAAGACGAAAAGTGATTTCTCTTTTTTAATGCTCGATTTTTACTATTATTAACATGTTTAATTATTACCTTTAACATCCTAGCAAATACATACAAGAAAACAAATATTATCAAAATAGATGAAAAATCAACCTGTTATAATAAAAATATGATTTAAATATTTTTATTCCTTAAATGTTTGCGATATACTCCAACGTGATAGGAAAGAACAACTCGCATTATTTATTTACATTGAAACGTTTGTGATGGAAAGTAGAAAGTTGGAATGTGGTTTCCTGATTCAAGCTAATTGCTAAATTATTACACAAGAAGAGTGGATGTTATTGTGTAGGGATTTCTTGTATGAGAATTGAGACTGGAACAGCTATTACCCTAAACAAAAATGAATGGGCTAATTATCCTATTATAATTTCTCAAAGATTTTACATATTTAGAATAGATGTCCCTGGGGTGAGTGGATGGCATGTACATTGGTTTCACACCTCCACAAGTTCGCATGGTTATACTCAGGTCAGCTGTGGTTTCGAGAAAAAGAAAGGCTTTGGGTCTTAACCGACCTTTGTAAATGGGTACCATATATTTTCTCTGGGAAAGTCGGCGTATACTGATCAGAGGGTCATAAATATAGCGATGGTGAGGGGGGAAGGGGAGATGATCGTTAAAAATATTCTCTTTCTTTACTTCTTCTCATTCCTTCTTGTACTGAAGCCAGATGGGCGAAAAATGCAAGCACTAGATGATGATGAATTATCTGAATCAACAGAGCATGCATGCTATTACCTCTGAATTGCGGAAAATAAGACCATAAGTGTAACAGAAAGCACATTTGTTATGATCCTATTTTAAGTCTATGAATTCAAACTACAGCCTGCCCCAGTGGATGGTTTGGAAAAGATTGCAAGTTCAAGTGTCAATGCAGCCCCACGTCGTCATGCAATTATAATGGAAGATGCCCAGGGAATTGTATAACAAATTACTTCAATCCATCCTGCTTGTATTGTAAGTTTTTTTTTTCATTTGTATTTATTGTATGAGATTTTTTTCATTTTCTGAAATGCTATTTTGGCCAGACCAATTCTGCTTTTTATTTCTGTGGTGCACCTTCCGTCTAGTGTTATTTTTGTGCCCAAGTATATGACGCGTTGCACTTGTTTCAGATTTGTCCTGTTTATTGTTATGCTGCATGATGGTGATGATTGTCTCATTGATTTGACCATTACTTCTGTTTTCTTACTATTCAGACTGAGACCCTTTTTGTTGCTTTCTTTTACTATTTTATCTAACATTTCTTGTAGTTCATTCTCTGTCTCTGCTATTAAGACTGTTTCATCCGCATATCTCAAATTGTTTATTTTATGACCGTTGACTTCCATTCCATTTTTATCATCTATAGGTTATATAATATTTTCGTTGTAAAGTGAAAACAAATCCGGCGACAGAACACAGCTTTGTCTAACTCCTTCTTTTATAAATGTGAATTGTCCTGTTTGGTTGATAATTCGTATAGCTGTTGTTTGTTGCCAGTTCATGTTTTTTTTTAATGATTCGCAGATCCTTGCCATCAATGTTTTATTTCTCCAGCATATTTATTATGTAGTAATAAAATATGAAAGTGAATTATGGACAATAGGACAACGGAAAAGAAAATCTCTGGTGGCTGTAGAAATGTGATTTCACAGGAGAATGCTGAGAATAGCACGGACAGCTAAGAAGAGTAATGAAAACATTATGAAAGAGGCCAAAGCAAAACTAGAGCTAATTAAAAAATTATTGAAGAAACAATTTTCGTTTTTTTATCCATATAAAGAGAAGGGAACATCTAGAATATATTGTAAAAACAGGAAAAATCGAGGGACGAAGAGAGAGAAGGATGAAAAGGGAAAAGATACCAGACTATTCAGCTTAAGAGAATCATCATTATCAATTTTCGGTCCTGCTGGCGTAGGTGATCATGTCTCTCCACAACTTTCGATGTCGGCAGCTATGTATCATTTCTGTTGTTGACCTACTGCCAAGCCATTCTCTTAAGCTGTCTATTATTTTTTTCTCTCTGCTTCCTTCTATCTCTTCGTCCCTCAATTTTTCCAGTTGTTACAATATATTCTAGTTGTTCTCTTCTCATTACCTGGCCAAAAAATGATGATTGTTTCTTCCTAATATTGGAAATTAGCTCTCTTTTTGGTTCGACCTCTCTCAGAACATCTTCATTACTCTTCTTAGCTGTCCATGGTACTCTCAACATTCTTCTGTAAAACCACATTTTCACAGACCCCAGTGATTTTCTTGTCTCTTGTCCTATTGTCCATGATTTGCATCCATATGTTAAGAACGGCTCTACGTAATATTTAACATAATTTTTATGATTAACATTTCTTTTCTTGTTTCTATTGTCAAAAATGGATTGCATAGTAGCTTCCTCATTTTTTGGAAAGCTGCTTTTGCCTGAGCCATTCTGCATCTCACCTCTTTTGTACATCTTCAGTCTGAGGTTAACAAAGTTCCCAAATATTAAAATTCATTTAAATGTTTTAATATTGTTTCACTTGTCTTTATTTTGCACTGAGGTGATGTCTTTTTCTTTGTTGTTACCATTACCTCTGTTTTTTTGCTATTAAGGCTGAGTCCTTTATTTTTGCTTTCTTTCACTATAATGTCCAACATTACTTGTAACTCATTTTCACTCTTAGCGTTTAAGACTTTCATTAGCATACCTTAGATTGTTTATATTATGACCCCCAATTGTTATTCCAGGCATGCCCCTTATGGATCTTAAAATAATCTCACTATAAATATTAAACAAATCTGGTGACAGCACACAACCATGCCTAACACCCTGTGTTATTTGTTGAAACATTCCCAATTGGTTTTCAGTTCTTGTGGCCACTGCTTGTTGCCAGTACATGTTCTTTATTATTCTTAGATCTTTGCTGTCTACGTTTATGGTTGTTAAAATACTTTACTTTGTCAAATGCCTGGGTGTAATCTATGAAACATAGGTATATATATGTTTTAACCTCTATGGCCCTTTCTACTAAAGATCTTATGATATAAATGGTATTACTTGTTCCTTTATCTCTAACACAACCACACTGTTCATCGCTAATTTTTGGACTGATTTTGTTTCGCGCTCTTCGCATGATGATTCTTAGTAATATCTTAGTCATATGACTCATAAGGCTTATTGTGCGATGATCATCGCATTCAATCGCACCCGATTTCTTTGGTAGGGCTATGAACATTGATTTGAGCATGTCGTCTGGTATATATCCGCTGTTTTAGATATCCTTCAATATTTTTGTTATTATTTCTATTCCAAAATCACCCATGGCTTCAATCTCTTCTTTAGTTATATTATCTGGTCCAGGAGCTTTGCCTGCTTTCATATTGCGCAAGGCGTCTTCCACTTCTTCTCTGAGTATTTCTGGTTCTTCTCCATTATCCTTAATATTTACTTCCGTTCGTTCATCATTATAAAGATCTTTAATGTATTCTGTCCATCGTTCCCTTATGTTTTCTTGTTCAATCAACAGTTCTCCTTCATTTGATCTTAGACATCCAGTTTTTTATTGCGTTTTTCTTCCTGTTACTTCCTCAATTTGTTTGTATATAGCTTTAGCATCTCCTTTTTGTTGCATTTCAATCGCTTTGTTTCTCTCTTTTAGCCATGCTTCTTTTGCTTCATTGCATCTTAATACAATTTCTTTATTTAATCTCTTATACACATTGTTATTTTCTTTATTTATTCTTCTTGTATCCATTAGCTGCAAAATGTCACATGTCATCCATTTCATTCTTGAATTTGTCCTCACTGTTGGTATGAACTCTTTTGATGTTTTTTCGCATTGATTCTGTTAGTATTTCCCAATGTTCATCAATGCTTTGTATCTTCTCTATTGCACTGTACCGGTCCTGAATTGTGATTTTATATTTGTCTTGTCTGATTTTAGTAAATCTAAATTTGATGTGATGTTAACTGAGACTCGTTTTGTTGTTTTTAATTATACTGTAAGTTTTCCCACAACTGGTACAAGATCACTATTGCAATCTGCTCCTGGTCTAGTTTTCACACACACAAGACATTTTCATTATATATATATATATATATATATATATATATATATATATATAATTATATAATCAATTTGATTACGTGCGTTGTCTCCTGGACTTTTCATGTACACAGACGTCTTGGATGTTGCTTAAACCAGGTGTTTCCTCTCATAATGTTGTGTGTTCTTGCCCAGTCAATAAGTTTCTCACCTCTTTCATTACTCTCGCCTTAGCCATAATGACTAACTATTTCCTCAGAGTGGAAGTTTTCCTCAAGAGAAAAGCTTGGCAGAAGGTCAACATCTGAAATGAAAAATACGGTCGAGATCGAAAGTTGTGGAGAGACATGATTACCTACGCCAACAGGCACTATACTTGATGATGATGATGAATTGTGGCGTATTTGGAACATGGTGTTAGCGGCCAATATTGTTATAGACCTTCGGCACATGATTTCTGGGGTAATGTGGTGTGTGTGCCGCTTTACCTACCAGGAAAAAATCCGATACCTATTTACTGTCCTTTGTAGTCCAGTTCACTAACCAATGAGCTATCGCGACTCACACACACTTGCACACACACACACACACATATATATATATATATATATATATATATATATATATATACACTGAAAGAGAGAGAGAGAGAGAGAGAAAGAGTGAGAGATTGTGAGAATTATATATTACCTACACTTTCCGTGTTATTTTAAGATCCATAGGGGGCATACCTGAAATAACAATCGGAGGTCATAATATAAATAATCTAAGGTATGCTAATGACAGTCTTAATCGTTGCCAGTGAAAATGAGTTACAAGAAATGTTAGACATTATAGTGAAAGAATGCAAAAATAAAGGTCTTTTATAGCAAAAAGACAGAAGTAATGGTAACAACAAGAAAAAAACATCACCTCAGTGCAAAATAAAGTCAAGTGGAACAATATTAAAACATTTAAATGAATTTAAATATTTAGGAACTTTGTTAACCTCAGACGGAAGATGTACAACAGAGGCGAGATGCAGAATTGCTCAGGTAAAAGTAGCTTTCCAAAAAATGTGGAAAATACTCTGCAAGAAGAGTAATAAAAAGGTTCTGAAAGAGGCCAAAGCAAAAAGAGAGCTAATTTCCAATATTAGGAAGAAACAATCATCAATTTTTTGCCATGCAATGAGAAGAGAACAGCTGTTATATATTGTAACAACTGGGAAAATTGAGGGACGAAGAGATACAGGGAAGCAAAGAGAAAAGGTACCAGACAGCTTAAGAGAATAGTTTGACAGAAGGTCAACAAAACAAATGATAAATATTTGTCGTGATCGAAAGTTGTGGAGAGACATGATCACCTACGCCAGCAGGCCCGGTACTTGATGATGACATTTTTCCTGTATCCCATTTTTTTCTCTTCTCCCCTCCCCATTTTCTGTAAATAAAATACACCAAATGTTACTTTAATACTGTATGTTTCATCTAAACAAGGCTACCGTGAACAAATACAATTTCTGTGCTAAATAATGAATGTCATCAAACACCTGTTTGGACACACCAGTAGTGCATTGTTTGAAAATGCTGCGTTGAAAGTGAGGCAATGATGTGTCTTGTCTTTAATATTATTTAATACATTTCTCGTCAACAAATCATGACAGACTCCCTAGATGAACAACCGGAGACCGTCATCATCGTGAAGAACGATTATCAACCTTTGTTTTGTAGAAACTAGCAGATGACGATCGAGTTTAGTTCCTAAGTAAGACATCAAGAAATACGAAATAGAGACACTCATTGTTGATCTTGAAAGTAAAAAAATGGTATAGAAATAATTACCATATAATAAATATAAAAATATCACTAATGAATAATCCAGTGGTCCACAGGACCAATTAAAGACTAACTGTAAAACAAGGAAAATAAAAGTGGTACAGACAAGACCTGCCGGCACTGTCTATATTATTATATTTATTAATGTTATATTATATACTATAAACATTCTATGTGGCACAGTGACATGCATAAATAAATCAAGACAGGCAGAGGAAGCAGTTGTAAGACAACATCCGAGGTAACAGTATTAACTTTCGCTGCATGGGAGATAGCAACTCATCATCGTGAAATCTAGAAGAGAACTGTGAAGACATCATCAAGGGTGGCTAATGAACATCAAAGTTACATGACTGATGATGATGCTCAAAAAGTATTTTGTATAAGTAAATAATTTAAAGTATAATAATAATAAC
This sequence comes from Megaustenia siamemsis, assembly GCA_032433765.1. Taxonomy (NCBI): domain Eukaryota; kingdom Metazoa; phylum Mollusca; class Gastropoda; order Stylommatophora; family Ariophantidae; genus Megaustenia; species Megaustenia siamemsis. The sequence goes on from JAVIAB010000001.1 coordinate 52,879,749, forward strand.
AACAACAATAACAATAACAATAGGATTGATATGTCAAGAAATAGATTGATGTGTAGTAGTAAGTATTTGAAATGGGAACTTTTCGTTTATTATTTGTTTTCTGACTAGGCTATTCAATAATGAAAATCATCATCATCATGTGCCATACCGGTTGGCGTAGGTGATCATGTCCCTCCACACTCTTCTATCTACAGTGCATCGTATCAGTTCTGTTGTTGACTGTTTTCCATGCCATGACACCAAACTATCCAGTATTTTCTCTCTTTGTCGCCCGCGATCTCTCTTTCCTTTTATTTTGCCAGTTGTAATCAAGTATTCCAACTTTCCTCTTCTCATGATGTGCCCGAAAAATGTTGATTGCTTCTTTCTGATGTTTTTTAAAAGCTCCCTTTTTGTGTTGGTCTCTTTGAGAACTTCCTCATTGCTCTTTTTAGCTGTCCATGTAACTTTAAACATTCTTCTGATAAATCCCATCTCTGTGGCCTCTAATCGTCTTTTCATTTGTTTGTCTACTGTCCATGATTCGCTTCCATAGGTCACAATTGTTTCTATATAGCACCGATGAACTCTCTTTCTCATTTTTATTGACATAGATTTGTTGCATAATATATTTTTCATTTTCTGAAATGCCATTTTGGCCTGAACTATTCTGCTTTTTATTTCTGTAGTGCATCTCCCATCTGATGTTATTGAGTTATTGACTTATTTGCGGGTCATCATCATTGCCCTCCGAACATGTCCATAGGTGCTCAGATCCCCTCATCAGCAATTCCCTTAGTGTCCAGCGACTGACGACTCCAGTTCTATGTTGGTTGATAAGTCTTCTTACACGGCCACCAAGTTTCTCATTTCTGGCTGTGCCCATCTTAACTCCCATTTCCATCATCCGAAGAAGTGACGTGGATCTGTGTTTGTCGAAGTACTGTCCTCTTCCGACATCTCGGAGGGCATTGATTATGTCCGCCCGATCCATCGGTTGCCCGTCCTCAACGACAGCGCAGCTAGCCAACCTGTCCGCTCTCTCATTTCCCCGTACTCCCGCATGTCCAGGGACATAGACAAAATGTGACCTTACATATTTTGGATTTCTGCAACGACTCTACCCACTGCATGCGTACAGAGCCCGCCTACACTTTTTTTTTTATCATGCTCATCGAATCACTCAGTATACATGTGTGTGTGTAGTCTTGTGACTCTAACCATTTGAATGCCTTGGTCACTGCCATCGCCTCCATTGTCATCCTACTCGTGGTCACGACGTATGCACCACTGTCTTCGTAGACTATTCTGCCTGCCGAGCGTGCTGTAAATGCCCATGCACTTCTTTGGTGTCGTCTTACAGATCCGTCTGTATAGATGACTGCATCTTTCTCATCCGTGTTATCGCAGATGAGACCGTTGACCTCAGCATTAACCACGACAGGATTCTGTCCCCTACTTTTCCTGTCGAGTGTGACAATACACGAGAAAGACCCCTTGAATGACGTAGGCACCGGTATCCACTCCTCACCAACGCTGATATTGGTAAGCCCACAAACCTGTTTGATGACATCTTCTGCTCGACCCACCCGTGATTTGCCTCTTTTTAGCCTGTCACTTTCTCTGTGTTGAGCACGTGGTGCAATGGATGCTCTGTATCTGTACTAATCTTCAGGTATGCTCGTGCTCTCTAGATCTTGATTCTGTCATCCATGGTTGGAAAGTCAAGAAGATACCTCATTGCTACACAGGGAGTGTCCCTCGTACATCCCAGGATAATGCGCATGGCTACATTTTGTATTTTCTCCAGCCTATCAATTTGAGTCGTACTGACAGTAAGAATTGCCAGGGCATACTCGATTGGTGCGAGGACTAATCCCTGGGTCAGAAGAGTAAGTAGCCTCTGCTCGATGTTGGCAGCTGCCATTACCTTCAAGGCGGCTAATTCTTTGCGGGATTTTGTTATCACATGGTCGACGTGGTCCCGAAAACACAGGCTGCGATCAAACGTAACTCCAAGGTATGTCATCAACTTGTCTCTGGTCACCTCATCAGCTCCCATTCGTACTACCGGTGTGGTCGTATTAACGATATGATTGTTAAGGGAGAACCATGAAACTGATGCTTTATTAGGATTAACCACGACACCTGAAACCCCACACCAGGAAGAAATGCGATCGAGTTCGTCTTGCATTGTGGAAGCGATTCCCCGTCTGTCTCTTCCCTGTCGATATACCAGAATATCATCAGCAAAAGTCATAGTTCTTCCCCTCCCATCCAGCTGTTGTTCCAATGAAATAGCTTTCATTGTTTTTACAATAGACGACACATTGGGCAGGCCATCCTTGTGCGTAACAATATGGTGGCAGCTGAGGTTGATATGTCTGTGTGGGACAATGCAGAATTGCAGGTACATGCGGTTAGGGTGCAGACCCCAGTTCATTTCGTGAGTGTTAATGTGTATGCCTGTAATGGGAAGGTGAACACACAACAATGGCAGAATCTCTTCGAGTTCGATGAAGAGAATGTCATTTTCTGCGGATACTTTAATGCTAGAGGAGACCAGTGGGGTAACGTCATAACCAACAAGCAGGGAGACGACCTAGAGAACGCACTGGTATCGGCCGATATAGTGTGCTTGCATGATGGAAGGGCAACAAGAATGGCCACTCGAACAGGGGACTCTGATAGTGTCATAGACCTGGCACTGGTGTCTTCCACCTTCGCACAGGTGGAATGCACTAGGGTTCAATGGAAGTGATCACTAACCATGTGTCCTCCTAATTGAGAAAATCAGAAATAAAAGCCAGATAAGAAAGCTCCACACATTCAACTACGAGAAAACAGACCAGGACGTCATTAGCAAAATCAGACATAGGAAACAGAGCGCCCCTCGTAGGAGGCAGAAGCGATGGACGCAGCCACCTTGGAGGAACGTAGATGTCGAGGAAGCGTGGCGGAGCAAGAGACAAACGGTCAAGACATGGCAGAAAGCTAGAAGGAATGGAAGAACACAACCTGAGCTCTTGAAGCGTCTGAAAGTAGAGGTCCACCAAAAAATGATGCACTTTAAACTATGCGCTAAGCAGGCTAAGGATGCCAAATGGGATGACTTCTGTAAAAAAGTGTGCTCAGAAAAATCGCTCGCCACATTCTGGCGCCTTCATCAGTGCATGAATGGCACACCACAACACAGAGGCATACCAGACTTTCAGGGCACGGGCCAGATATGGCACAAATCTGATGAGAGCAAAGGGAAGGCCCTGCTTGCCCGCTACATTTAGCAGACGGACCAAAGAAATGAGGCTGTAAAAATGAGGATACGGGGATCTTTGTCAAAATTGTGTAAGGATGTAGGGCTGGAAGAAGATCTCACAATCACAACCGATACCATTCGCACGACACTTAAAAGGTCACACAACACTGCTCTTGGTCCAGATGGTTTTCGGTATGATGACATAGGCGATTTAGCTGATGACGACTTGACAACACTGGCCAATGAGTTTAATGCCAGTATTCGGAGTGGCAAGATTAAGGAGGAGTGCCAAACAAGGACCATTCTCAGATCAGTGCCTACAGAATCATCACAATGCAGAACACTGCGGGCAAGCTGCTGGAAAAAATAGTTGCCCGTGTCCTCACCTGTCACCTTGAACAGAAAAGTGTATTTCCACTCACACTTGGAGGTTATAGATATAACAAAGAGACATGGCTCTATGCGGTAGTATTTGCCTATGACGTCTTCGAAGGCTTCCACCACAGACGAGAGGAGACATGTGCTGCTGCTATAGATCTGGAGGATGCATACAACAGGGTACCATTTGAATATCTCATGGATATGCTCCTCAAACTGGCGGTGCACCCCTTCCTCATTAGATGGATCGCCGCGGCACTGTTTCAGAGGAAGGTGATACTCAGGTGTGGAAGTTGGTCTTCCGAGCCTACATCCATTTGCCCAGGGCTGCCACAAGGCTCACCATTGTCACCAGTTCTATTAACACAATAACGATCACGGAACAACTGATGTTATTATTGTGCCCAAGTATTTGAAACATTGCACTTGTTTCAGATTTATCTCGTTTATTTTTATGCTGCGTGATGGTGGTGATTGTTTCTTCCATATAACGATTACTTTTGTTTTCTTACTATTCAGACTGAGACCTTTCTTGTTGCTTTCTTTTACTATTATATCTATCATTTCTTGTAGTTCGTTCCATCTCTGCTATTAAGACTGTGTCATCCTCATATCGCATAATGAAAATCGGATCCATATAAAGAACACATATCCATTGGATTATAAGACTGACGATACTGTTTGACTTGTGTCTTCGTATATAAGTCTCTTTTCTTTTCTTGCCATTTGTTTTTTTTCCTCGTTTCTGATCCTATTTTAGTTCTACTCTTTACTAATGAGTTTTATATCACAAGAAAATTGTTTATGCTTCCTTTCCTTTTTTTTTTTACATAAATTGCCACCTTACACATTCCCACACTCGGATATCACACATACATACACACAACACATATACATACAAACACACTTACAAACAAACACAATCATTCAGGGTTGTTATTACGAGTTTGATTAATATCGGAACTCTACCTGAGGTAGATTAATGCAGCCTGTATTACCTGACACTTACACTGCAGTCAATGATCTCCATTAGATAATCTGATATACACATTTACATGTTAACTTTTGTCAATGTATGTTGGTTTCCAGTAGTTTATTTATGCCGTGCATGTTTTTTTTTTTCAAATCCGTTATCGTTTCATCGTCTTCACTATGAGATGTTTCTTTACTGTTTATTTTTTTTTATGTCATTAGCGTACTTTATGTTGAATAAGTTACTTATTTTCGTGCCTTAATATATGTTATGTAAAACCATGAGACAGGAGCAGCTGTAATATATTGCGACAACTGGGAAAATTGAGGGACGAAGACACAATGGGAAAACAAAGAGAAAAAAAATCTTAGACAACTAAAGAGAATGGCTTGGCAGAAGGTCAATAATAGAATTGAAAAATAACTGTCGAGATCGAATGTGGACAGACATGATCACTTACGCCTGCAGGCATGGTACTTGATGAAAATGATGATGAAGACGACTCTCAATTACACAATATTAGCGTTTCAATACTTAATGGGTTGGTCATTTTACTTTGTATTTAAATTTCAGCCTATCCTCAAATTACTGTATCTGAAGAAAATAAAATCGTATGTTCTGAACTACATGTTTACGATTTTCTGTGGTAATTCATTATTATCAATAAGTGCCTTCTCCACATCGCAGGTTGGCTACCATGAAACACTATACATCTCTGTCTCTTGTTTTGATAGTACAGGTTGTCATAGGCTGACGCGTTCATCTTTTGATGTTATTCGTCTACGTCAGTGTTGGTCTGCCTCTACCTATTGCACCTTGTATTTTCCCTTCCAAGATTACTTTCAGCAGACTGCTTTTAATGTTTTTTTTACATTTTCATTCACTGGTTATATAGTATGACCAAGGTAGTTGTAGCTTTGAACTGTCTCCAGGTCTATTCCTACAACTTTTTGTTAATTAATTTTGCTACATTCTGTTTGGATATTTTTAAAGCATGGTAATCATTATCGCATAGGGCTATACGACATTACTACAGAAATGTACATAAATATTATGCACACTTTTATACTTTTTTTTTTAAATAACAAAGAAATATAGCTAAGCATAAGTGCTGCTTCAAGATGAATGATACTGACTTTTTAGAACGCAAGCCGTTTAATTTGAAATATTTTACCTCAGAAGTAAAGGAGGAATAAGAAGCAATTTGCTTTGATTTAAAATAAGCCCAAAAAGAAAACATTCTGCGAGAATAGAATTTGTGGAGGGGGGAAGAGGGGGGAGATATGACTTGTGTTTTAGCTATACAGAAAATAACATAAAACTATTTATTTGTTGACATTTCGTACAAATATTATGTCAAATAAATTGTATCTCATCTGACTTAACCTGACACAAATAAACATTTTATTTCAGCGATGGTAAATTACGCACCACAAACCGCAATCTGGATATCAGATAAGAACCACATCACTTGCAACCCAAATTCAAAGTCCAATACCGTTGAAGGATTCATGAATACTGGTGGATTAATTCAATTTTTAAGAATATTCACAAGAAATAATGGTAAATTGTTTGTGGGAGTTTATATAAATAAGCTGTGAGTGTATCAAAAGTATGTCACTGTCGGTCCCTTTACCTTGTCGTGATGTGACAGCTTGTGTACATTGATCACACCAAGAGCTATGTCAGAGGAAGTTTTACTTCTGGTAGGTTCAGCCAAGCTGGACAGGTCTTAGCGGGTAGACACAAATTCGTTATTTTTGGTACTCAAGTTTGGGATTTGAGTTTGTGGTCTTCAGCCTCTTCACAGAAGGAAACTGCAGGCTACAGAAACTGCAACAACATAAACGCAGGCAAATCTAGGTCTGGGAGATTTTATCGCATCAAAGAAGGCAACCTGGAAAATAAAAACTCAAATCGGGAAGTCGGTTTTTCGAGAAAGCCACGGTCGAAAAAAATCAAAACCAAGATAGGGACTAGGTATATCTGATCGCTACGAGTATGGAATATTACAGGTGGTAAAGAAAATGCATTAATACAAATACATTAGACTTAGAACTATGTAAGACAAAATGGAATGGAGCAGGACAAACCAAAGTTCCGTGAGAAGAAACATTAATTAATTCTGGTCACTGAGATCTTCAACACGATCACACGAATAGCGTTTGTCTACTTATGATAAAAGAATAGGCAAGGGAGCTTATTAGCGGTGAACGAGCGTCACCAAGATTTTTAACAGCCCGATTTAATTCAAGTGAAAGGAAAGCCATAATTATTCAGTGTTATAATATATGTAGCAATTGAATAGTTATTATGAAAGACCTCTATAACATCATACAGGCAGTGGCAGAAAAACATTAATAACGTACTTAAAGATGCTGATGAGTATCATTAATTCCAAGGATGTAACGATAACACAAGTTACAAGGGCATTATGAGAAAACATTGGGTGGGCATCGCAAGCGGTTATGGGACACATATTTTTGTGGCACAAATAACCTAGGCAAAGTAGGAACAATATTATTTTTTTTAAAAGCAACATACACAGTGCAACGTCGAGACTCCCAGACGGTCACATAGAAAGCGAAATAGATCGCATCACATTAATATTGACAGGAAGTGGAGAAGCAGTATACAAGACGTTAGAGTAAGTTCATTAGGTGTCTCAGCATCAGACTACTACCAACTTACAGCCACTTTGAGAGTGAATCTGGAATCTTTCAGGGACAGATCGTCAGGTCACCACCAACCCACAGCCATCATCATCAGGTCGCATGTTCTGTGAGAACGTACCATTCAACACAATCTGTCTGAAAGAATCTTCGTCTCCACCCAAATCTCCCACTTATTTTGTTATGTTCAATGTCTCCGTAATGTCATATATGGATCATGCTGTTAGATCATATATTTGTTATCGACCTTCGGCACATGATTTTTTTGGGTAATAGGTCATCTAACCCGCTCGTGCCGCTTTACTTTCCTATAAAATCCCTGTACCCAGTTATGGCTGGATGGACCTGAAAGCCGTCCATTTAAATCAAACCCGACTTCCTGTTCCTAGTAGTCCAGTGCACAAAACACTGAGCTATTGCGACTCCCACTCTTAAATATAAACAAAAATTGAAATGACTATAAATAGGTTAGTTCTAATAGTCAAGCAAAATACACGTTTATAATACTCAAAGAGATATTACTAACATGCAATAAAGTGTTCGGAAGATTTTAATAAAAATGCCAATGTAATCTTTTGAATCTAGTTATTTATTTCATTATATTTTATTTCAGCAAATACACGCAACTTTACCGTGACAATAAATGGTAACCTACCGTGTGAACAAGAGCGACACTTTCCAGAAAATAATTATGTGGACGTCACCTGTGACAATAGCATCCTACTTTCCCGGTATAAAATTGTAGGGCCAATAGCACCGGATGTTTGCAGTGTCTTCGTAAGTCTTGGTAAGATCTTGAAATGTCATAAAAATATGGAAACTAGTGTGATGTCGCTCTCACGTAGATGGTTGTTAAATAAAATTTACTCGTATCGTTTTCTTCCTCTCTTTTCTTCATTTGCGTTTCACGTTTAGGGGAGATACGGATTGCTATCTTTATCTCTTCCATTTACTTCTGGTACGGTTATGTTTTTTCTGTGTCTTCTTCATTTAATTAAGCTGTTGGTATTATCCCTTTGATGTAATTCTCTCGTAGCATTTGTTGAAGACTCAGTGTGTCAAATTCTCCTTTCTCTCTTATTAAATGACCAAGCTAATTTATTTATTTCTTTGAATGGCCTCCTTTTATGTGTTCAATAGCAGTATGCATTCTTAGCTTTATCAATTCAAATGTCACTTCTAATCTCATCTCTGCCCTTGTCATGTGCCTCGCACATTTCATTACCACATTTTTTCTGATTGTTCTACATTCCAACGCTCAGACCAAGCAATGGTAGCACAACAATGGAATAAGGAATTGTATTATAAAGTGCTCGTGTTGGACAGTAGAAGGGAGATTCGTCCGTTAGGGTGACAAACTTTGCAACATTTTGTAACTATTTCTGACGTTTGTGTTTTGTCTTGATCACTAAAATCCCTAGGTTTAATTGAAATTCCCACCTCTTTATCGTATATCACTAAATTTATTATCTAACTTTTGAGATGTTGATTACTTTTGTTTTGTTAATTTTCTTGTTTGGTTGGGGTTCTGTTTAAGCGCTCTTGATTGTCTTCACATTTTCGCGCCTCAATACTTGATCAGCGAATAAGAAAGAGCTTGTTAATCTGTTCACGTTCAAATGGGTAGTCTAACTTACATAGGTTAGCGGGGTAGAGTTCTGCCCTACCAAAGGAGGAGTAAGACGTCTCCTTTCCTCTGCTAGTCTTCGGGACACCCCTGGGCAAGGTGAAGCTCCCGTTTAGCCCCCCTATCAGGGTTATGTGAAGCCATTGGAGCAGGTGGTGGATGGTGTTGCGGGAGCAGTCGACAAGTAGTGCCGGTTACGGATCCCCACACCACGATGACAGGCAGAGGATCTCATGTATAGAGACAATGGCTGCGATCTCCGACTAGTACAGTCACTGCCAAGAAGGAAAGGAATGGCAAACTACCTTCTTAAATTGCGTGGAATAATCATGACAAATCACAACCTTCTATTTACAGCTAACGACGTCAATGGGGGCTTCACAGCCACCTCGTCCGGTAGGGAGCGTCATGTGCTACAGGTGACACCCGATCGTCATCAAGCAACTGTATGCAAGACCAAAAATAAAGAGACACAAGCAATAGGAACTTGGAACATTAGATCAGCATTCCAGGTTGGAAAACTAGAAAACATCAGTCAAGAAATGAAGAGAATGAAATTGAACATCTTGGGACTATGTGAAATGAGATGGACAGGGGCAGGATTATTACAACGCGACAGTGGAAATGTAATTTACTCTGGGGGAACCACACACGAAAGAGGAGTAGGCATCATGTTAGATAGAGAAAGAAGCAAAACAGTGAAAGGATTTTGGCCAGTATCAGACAGCATTCTGCTAGTAAAATTGAGTGGCAGACCAATGGATATCAACATAATTCAAGTTTATGCACCAACAAGTAATAGCGAAGAAGAAGACATTGACACTTTTTACGAGGAGCTAGAGGCAACCATGGAACAGTGTAAACCCCATGAAATAACTATTATATTAGGGGATTTCAATGCAAAGGTAGGAACAGCTAAAGTGCAAAATGTGACTGGGGGGCATGGTATTGGCGAGACGAATGACAGAGGGGATAGATTGATAGATTGGGCAAAGACACATGAAATGATTATAGGTAATACCTGGTTCAAACAACACCCTAGGCGACTATGGACATGGCAAAGCCAGACAAAAAAGTACACAATCAAATTGATTTTATACTGGTACAGAGAAGATTCAGGAATGGGCTAACATCGGTTAAAACAAGGCCAGGAGCAGATTGTAATAGTGACCATGTACCAGTAGTTGGAAAGATAAGAATAAATCTGCGGAAGGCACAGAAATCACCAAGAAATATAAAATTAGAACTAGATATGCTAAGAGTAGATAAACAGATGAGTGATAAGTACAGCATAATAGTACAAAATAGATATAATGCTATTGAGAAAATACAGGACATCCAGGAGCAGTGGGAAATGCTCAAACAATCGATTCAGCAAACATCAAAAGAAGTAATACCAGTGACTAAAAGAATCAACAAAAAGAAATGGATGACAGAAGAAATATTACAACTAATGGACAAAAGAAGAAAACATAAGAAAGAAGAACGAGCATACAAAATATTGCACAAAGAAATCCAAAACAAGTGCAGAGAAGCAAAGGAAGGATGGTTAAAACAGAAATGTGAAGAAATGGAAAAACAACAAAAGAAAGACCCACCATTTATGCACAATCAGTTAAATGAATTAACAGGAAGAAAAGAAGTCAAAGTTTCAGGATGTGTGAAATCAAAGGAAGGAAATATAATAATGGGACAGGAGAAGACAATAGAAAGATGGACAGAATATATCAGTCAACTCTATGATGATGAAAGACCAGGATTAAACAATTCAAATGAAGACACAGGACCACCAATAATGCAGAGTGAAGTGGAGGACGCAATTCAACACATGAAAAGAGGTAAAGTTCCAGGTCCTGACAATATAACAATCGAAGAGATAAATGCATTAGGAGAGCTGGGAGTACAAGTCATAACAAAATTACTCAATGACATATATAACACTGGACATATACCCGAAGATCTACTAAAATATATCTTTGTAGCCATACCGAAGAAGTCAGGCGCCACTGATTGTGAAGACCATCGCACTATTAGTCTCATGAGCCATATGACTAAAATATAACTAAGAATCATCATGAGACGTGTAAGGAACAAAATAAACCCAGAAATAAGTGAGGAACAATGTGGATTTGTGGAAGGAAAGGGCACCAATAATGCTATATACATCTTAAGGACATTGATAGAAAGATCTATAGAGGTAAAGAAAGATCTATATATGTGCTTTATAGACTACAGAAAAGCATTTGACAAAGTAAATCCTGTGGAAATAATAAATATGCTGGAGAAATTAAACATTGATGGCAAGGATCTGCGAATCATAAAAAACATGTACTGGCAACAAACAGCAGCTATACGAATTAACAACCAAACAGGACAAATCTAATATATAAAACAAGGAATCAGACAAGGCTGTGTTCAGTCGCCGGATTTGTTTTCACTTTACAGCGAATATATTATGAGATCAATAGTAGACAAAAAAGGAATTGAAGTCAACGGTCACAACATAAATAATTTGGGATATGCAGATGACACAGTCTTAATAGCAGAGACAGAGAATGAACTACAAGAAATGATAGACATAATAGTGGAAGAAAGCAACAAGAAAGGTCTCAGTCTGAATAGTAAGAAAACAGAAGTAATGGTTATATCGAAGAAACAATCATCACCATCATGCAGCATAAAAAAAAACGAGACAAATCTGAAACAAGTGCAACGTTTCAAATACTTGGGCACAATAATAACATCAGATGGGAGATGCACCACGGAAATAAAAAGCAGAATAGCTCAGGCCAAAATAGCATTTCAGAAAATGAAAAATATCTTATGCAACAAATCTATGTCAATAAAAATGAGAAAGAGAGTTCATCGGTGCTATATAGAACCAACTCTGACATATGGAAGCGAATCATGGACAGTAGACAAACAAATGAAAAGACGATTAGAGGCCACAGAGATGGGATTTCTCAGAAGAATGTTGAAAGTTCCCTGGACAGATAAAAAGACCTATGAGGAAGTTCTCAAAGAGGCCAACACAAAAAGGGAGCTCTTAAAAAACATCAGAAAGAAGCAATCAACATTTTTCGGGCACATCATGAGAAGAGGAAAATTGGAATACTTGGTTACAACTGGCAAAATAGAAGGAAAGAGAGATCACGGACGACAAAGAGAGAAATTACTGGATAGCTTGGTGTCATGGCATGGAAAACATTCAACAACAGAACTGATACGATACACTGTAGATAGAAGATTGTGGAGGGACATGATCGCCTACGCCAACCGGCAGGGTACATGATGATGATGAACTTACATAAGTAGTTGATGTAAGAAATGAACAATGGCGGGGTTCGTGGTGAAAGGCATTTGAATATTTAGCTGTTACCGCTTCACTAGTGTTTTCGGCGATGTTTAAATTGTAAATACTTGCATTTGTCATAAACTCGGTCAAATAAACTCAATGAGCAAGTACAAATGCATTTAATTCACAAAGGCATATGTAGTGTATCGTTTAGTGATTTAATGCAACATGTTTTTTTACTGCACAAGGATGAAGCTTGTTCCATGTCAAAATAGTTAAAAATGGGGACTTATAATTCCTTAATTATTTTTTTTTTATGACAAGTTATTTTAATTCTGAATTCCATTTTCGCTGGCAGCTTTCCATATAGTTGTTGGGATCATCATCATCATTGAGTACTGTCTCCGCATCGAATGTTGGGCTACCATGGAACGCCATTCCACTCTGTCTCTTGTTTTGATGGTGCAGATTGTCATAGATTGACGTGTCCATCTTTTGATGTTACTCGTCCATGCTAGTCTTGATCTCAGTGCCGCTGCCTGTTTTACCATGTATTTTCCCCTCCAATATTACTTTTATTAGACTGTTGTGTCTTTTAATATGCCCCAAAAATATAATCTGTATTGTTCTAACTGTGTTTAGTAGTTCTCTTTTAATTTTTAGTTGTTTTAAAACTTCATCGTTTGTTTTCCTTTCGTTCTATCCCATTCTACCTATTCTTCTATAAATCCATATTTCAAAGGCTTCAATTTTCTGTTCTGTGTTCTTGTCCAATGTCCATGTTTCTGCACCATACAGGAATATTGAGAAAATGTAACATTTTGCTATTCTTAGTTTTAGCCCTAGTGTTATTTGTTTTGATGTTAGTATATTTTTGATAGTATTACATTTTTTTGCCATAGGTATTCTCTTGTTTATTTCAGTTTTACATTTTCATTCAATGGTTATGGCATGTCCCAGGTAGTTGTAGCTCTGAACTGTCTCCAGATGTATTCTTTCAACTGTGATACTCCTGTGTAGGTCTTGAGAATTATCTTTGTTTATGATCATGTTGTTGGGATCACAAGATAATTATTATTAAAGTGCTCAATTTATGAATATGTATGTTTATGTATCAATATTTTCTTCAAAACATTTGCTGAATAATATAACCAAACAGGTCACAACTTGGCCTGGAAGCAGTCTACATCTCAGGCAAGCACCCATGATGTGACTACCGGGTCAGAAAAAGCAGTTGATGGTTTAAAATGGATAAATATTACACAAAAAAGTTGTACACGCACAAATGATAACTACAACAATTGGTGGAAAATTACGTTCCCGAATCCAGTGGTAATCAGTTACATATATTTGCTCAACAGAAACGGTAAGTACTCACTCTATTTTTAGATTACCTGTCATTGTTTTCCGTGTTGTGTAACGATTACAGAAAATTATTTCAGCATTGATTATAGTGAGACGCTAACCATACGAGATATGAAGATTAAACACTGAAGACGTTAAAAGCAAAATACAACTAAGGTAAAATTAAATGAATAATGTTTGAGCACAAACGCCTGCTGAAGCTATTTACTTGATTGTAATTTCTCGCTAAGTGACTATAGAGCTCTATGTCGGGCTCGTAGATGCGCAAAGAATATCGACACGGAAGTTCGAGACGCTCGGAGGCTGAGGTCATCATCATCCCACTCTCAGTTGTATACAGCAAGTTTACATGTGGCGTCTTCGTTGACTTTGGCTGTCATTGGTCTGTTTTCTTCACGTGGCCGGTTGGCTTGGACCACTCATCGATCCAGACTGACTGGCAGCTAGGTTCTCCCACTAGTTGGCGGTAGACTGTACAAGGAACCGTTTGTCTGGTACAAAAGCAAAACCGTCCGAGATAGCCTTCCTGGCAGTGGTTGCTTCTAGGTAGAGTCCATGGGAGGCGTAGAGGGAGATATCCATGGGGATTTAGCTCCAGTGTCTGGACATCTGGTTGCAGGATGTTTTGCTGAGGGTTTTGGCTGAGGCAATCGACATAACCGGTAAAATAGCCACATTGACACTCGGAATCCTCTCCAATAGAAGTTCTAGACAACCTTGCTGTAGCGGTGTTATAGCTCGTTTCAAATCACGTGCCCAACTTCAAAACGCTATTACTCAGAAACCGTTTGTTAAAAACTGTTGAAATTTTCCAAATGTTATTAGAATGCAAAAGACCCTTTAAATGTATATTTAACAAATATCTTGCAGCTGCAGTTTTCTTAAAGCGGCGAATTTCTTTGATGTTTGTCAAAATTGTAAATTGTGAACCCCTAAATAATAGAAATTACCGTAGTTGCTGGTCTATGATTAATTTTCACTAAATTAAAGGTAAAGGCGTGGCCGTAATGGGGAAATAACCTCATAAGACAAAACACCAGGAGAATTATTGTCTTCTCAGTTCGAGGACGGACGATAATATCAAGGTATACCTGTATGTCCAATTTGCATAGTTGTGTGGTTCTGAAAAGGACCGTTTGTTGAACTAATTTAATATAATATAGGGGCCAACATTGTGGGGGCTATATACTTTCATTCTGAATCAGACGAGTCTAAAAGTTTAATAACTGTTTGGGGTTGAACATTCCACAAACCATCATTTTTCCAATATTCCTCTTCCTGTTTTAAGACGTGGTCTTCACATTTAGCCCAATAATCTTTGTCTATATTTAATAAAGCGAGATTAGCAAGAGTCTTTACATCGCATATTTTGAATGTTGTATTTTCATCTGCCACTTGTCCTTTTAATTTTGCCCAGATTAGTTCTATTGGATTTAAATGAGCATGGTAAGGTGGCAGCCTCAAACTTATATGACCGTGCTCTTGGATAATCTTATCTATTTGAAAAATCTTTGTCCTTTGTTTTTGCTTTACTAGAGATAGTAATTCAGGTTTTAAGTACATGTTATTAAATTGTATGTGCTCCTTTGTGAGCCATATCTTAATAGCATCTTTTGTACTGGATGACGTCGGAACTTCAAGTGCAACAATGTTGTGGTACGCTGCATTGTCCATTATTAGGCAAGATGGTCGATCTAGTGATGGGAGAACAGAATTTTCAATCCAATGTCTAAATATGTGACCATTCATCTCAGAGTGATAATCCCAATTGTCTATGGATTTTGAAAGAAAAATGAGCTCTGCATTCTGTTTTAGTCCATGTTGTCGACTACCTGCATGATCAATTATCAAGCGCTGTTCTTTGCTGCTAGGTATTAATCTCTTAATCTTTCCATCTGATGACTGCCATTCCCTTTGGTTAGTGTGGTGAGCATTGATCCATGTTTCATCCAAGTACACAATATCATAACCTTGCTTGCGCACCTCTTTTACTTCACGTAAGTACTTGCTTCTCATGACTACTATATGTGGCTTCTCACAGATGATGTTTCGTCCATTGGAATACTTTCTGAATGTAAAGCCTGCAGCTCTCACATTCCTCCATAATGTAGACTTTGATATTTCAATACTGTTGTTCTTTTTCAGCGAAACTTTTAATTTTCTTATTGTAACAGTTTCATTTATACCCAACATTTTGCGAATTTCACTTCTAATAAATTCACTGTCGAAATTATCCAACATTTTTGCTCTTCCTTGTGATTTTGTATATTTTGAACATTGACGGTCACATGCTTGAATCCAGCGATTAAATGACCGTTTAGATAAATCCAAAATGTGTCTTGTCCTATTCTCAGGGTTTTCTAAAGAATGAAATAATCTTCCTCGTTTAGCCTCTTTGCAAAAAATAGTCATACATTTTTATTGCGATGTTTTGTAAACTGCAGAATTTCATTTTAAGACTCATGATAAATGTTATCGTTCCACGTCCTCACCTATGAATGAACGGAAATGGAACACACAATTTCTCGTGTTTATTACAAGTGTCTAATTGTGTCCAAAAACCACGGTAAAAGCGTGCAAACAAGTCAGTTTTACCGTGTATGGATTTTTACTCGCTATTTTTAACTTAAAATACTGTAAACATTAAGTTTTGACTACATCAATGGGTCGTTATAAATTTATATAAATCAAATAAGCAACAATAAAAACCAAATGTTTTTTTTTTATGAAATTAATTCCTTGTTGGGTTCTAATCATTATAACTTTACATGCAAATTTTGAACAACTTACAACAAGCGGTTAAAAAGCTATCGATTTAAAATTTAGGCACGAGGTATGAAACAAGCTATAGTCATTATTGCTGATGCGAACCCAGGTGCAGACATGGCGCCCTACAATGTCAGTGTTGGTAAGGGTCGTAAGGTCCTCTTCTCCCGTAACCACAGACAGTTAACCCTGTTCGTGGAACATCCACTCAGTAAGGATCCTTCGAGCCTTCTAAGGCGTATGGCCATCATTGTGCTATTTTTCTATGATTACGGCAACTTATTGGGTGATGTGGTCGGTATCAAGCCCAGTGCTCGTATCATAACACAAATCAGAGCTCATTGGGAGATACAAATACAAAGCTTAGTGCTACGATTGTTGCAAAAAAAAAAAAATGTCCATCTCCTTAATACTAGAACTGGACTTTCCTTTCATCCCATGTGGTAAATCCACTTCAGAAACGTGTCAACAAACTTTCATTCACACGTTTGTAATTACTTTAAAATTCGCTAACGTCTTTTCAACGGCTAGTACAAAACATGAGTGTTCATAATATCAATACTCAGATACAGATTAGGTTTCAATGGTCCTAAATAAAATACAAATGTATCAATATTATTATATATTTTAACTAGGCTATTCTTGAACATAAAGAATTTGCACGTTTAACAATGTTGTCATACGTTGTTAACAACTCTTTAATGTAAACAAGTTCATTTTTATCGCTACCACATATATTAGATTCAAAAATAAATAATAAATATATTGTGTTTAAATAAAATATATACAATATTTTTTTAAATAAAAATTTAAAAAAGGGCTACAGAAGCGACAACAATGAATGCCTATCTAAAAGAGACGATTATTTTCATCAACTAATTCACATGTATCGACCTTATATTTAAGGAATCTCTTGTTCTGTATTGTTTTGGATAAACTGAGACAAAAGCACACACATTTTTGAAGTACTTGGAAGAATCAACAAATAAAAAGAAAAAATAAGCATGAACCAGTAATAACCTCGTGATCTTGGATACAGCGCCTTGCTGCAAGATGCATCGAAATTGGCAGGATAGATTGCTCCAAATGATATAATTGTCCTGGCAGGTTATGTGAGCAGGCCATACATTTTTAGAAAATAGCTTTGATCGTATCTCAGGGATAATTTACAGTCAAAATTGTTGTTATGTTTTCTATTATATATGCATGTTAAACACGTAATTAATCTACACATTACAGCATTCGTTATTGATAAAGGAAAAACCAGAATGACAATCATAATACGAAAAGTAGTTTAATATTTTTTTTGTATTGAATATAATAAATTGTTAAAAGTCTAACAAAAGAAAAACAAGTATTTACTAATGATCAAACTACGATGAGAGAGACAAGCATAAACCACATGAGAACGTAGGTATTTTACAAGACTTGGAATAGAAATGGTTTCAATGAATAACAATGAACGAAACGGGAAAATATTAAATAACGCAATAAGAAAAATAAACATTATAAAATCACTAAAGCAGGGCCAACGGGATCATATGAACGAGATCTACGAGGATCAATACAGTAATTGAGGACACTGAACTTTAAGATAGAACGGTCAAAGAGTAGAATTTAATGGGCGATTGCAGAACTTCAGAGTAATAAGAAGACTAAAATGATATTATTTTATTTTGTGGAGCGAAGTGAAAATTAACACAATGATTTATATCAAGAAGTAAAATGCTAACCAGGAGAGAAGAAGTGATTATTACAAAATATCTCTTTTTTTTAAAAAATCGAATGAGAAAAGTTGATTAAAAAATGTGAAGATGAACAGTATTGAACACGTAAATTGAATAACAGTAGAAGGGAACTCTTTATTCAGAGCTTCGCAGCAGGAGGCAATCTGATCATTATTAGATGGATACACTTAGAACAAGTAGTTCGGTCCTACAACAGCACTTATGATAAACATAATAAAACTACGTGTCATACATATTTCAATGTTAAAGATTGGTCAATATCAGATATTTGAACACACCTCGGCATTGACACAGAATGAGAGCAATGGAACAGGAACACGTTAACTGATATATATATATATATATATATATATATGTGTGTGTATGTGTGCGTGCGTGCGTGTGTGTGTGTGTGTGTATGTATGTATGTATGATAATTCCTCATATCCGTATCTCTCTCACCGAGACTATTTTGTTGGTCTGTGTGTGTATATTGTAATATCACCAAATTCAATCACGTGAACTGAAAGTATTTTCTTTAATTCTGTCAACATTTCCATAACATATTAACATAGTTTGTTGGGAAAACTTTACCAATCAGATGATAATATGAGTTTCAGTTTTCTATTTAACCAAATCAGTTGATTCACTGTTTGGTACAACATAGTACTATATGTTCAATTCCAAAGATCGTCTCATACATCAAGACGTCTTATTTCCTCTTTAGTAGACCTCAACTCCTGTTAACCTATTTAACACTAGTATGGGATTAAATTTTAACACATTTTTAGTGTTGTATCAAAATAACGGTTACTACTAGGGTGGTTTATAATGAAAATGTAACATAACTTTTACTTTTAATAATGCATTTGTTATTATTGGAACGGCGATTGTGAAAAACACTACCAAACAAAAGCTTCTGGTATAAACTATACTATAGAGACATAGATAGTTCTGGATTGACAGAATCAAAGCATGAATTTTCCGAATGTTTTTTCATGTTTTTCCGAAATCTGAAATGCTATAGCGAAAGAGAAGGAAAGGTAGAAAAGGGATCGTGTATTCAATGATTCAATCCCAATGACATATATAGTCATAGATCGGAAACAAAGTTTAAACCTCCTATTTGCTGAAGACTTCATTTTCTACAAGTTCACCTACCTATTTATCAACCAATGCTTTTCTATCGTAGTACAACCAAAATACTTAGGACCCTAACCTTTTGTTCTTATCTACTCACTGCCTATCTATAAATTACTATAAGTTAGGTAGTAACTTTAGTTAACTTTTTATAGTAAGGTCACTTTAATTGTATATTTGTCAACGCCATTGTGATCAGGTCCCATCCCATGCACCTCCACTAGTCTCCTGCCACAACACCAACATCTTCTCTTCTCATCATCTTCTCTTGAATGTTCTCTTCGCTTTGTTCTCTCCATAAACTATTTAAAATATGTTCTTTTCTATCCGCTCTCACATATAATACCACACGAAGACAGTGATCATTTAAACTTTAATTATGTAGCATTTTCCAATAGTCGCCGTCCATCTGCTTAACATTAAAAACCGTTGACTGACTTACCAGCTGTCTTTTTTACTTCATGACTAATCTTATCTCAAAAGGTAATTCAGAATAAATATTAAAATAATAGTCTGTGTCCCACGGCGTAACTCCATACAATGAGACGCATCGGCTCCTGACATTTGATGATAACCCCATCTGTCTGGATGAAAACCGTAAATTTCCATCTATGAGCTGTAGGTGTATGTCTTACAAGATTTATGAATGTGTTTTCCTGATATATATCGAATTCTGTAATTTGTTTGGATCGCACTGTATCTTCGTCTGGTAACATTTCAGATTATGAGTGTTAACCACCCTGAGTCTCTTGAAACTTGTCTGTCATGACTAAAAGTTTCCAACGATTATTGTAAACACAGAATAACAGAAATAGAAACCAGCGGTCACTGATCAAGGAACTTGATGATCTAGGATATGTTGATGACATAGTTCTACGATCATACAATCTTCATCCGATGCAAGGTGAATTGATCATACTTGCTGAGAGATCACAATAGCTGACAATAGAAATAAATAGAGATAAGACCAACGTCAGAATAAATAATGCATTTGGGAATAACGAAACAACACTGGGATATATTATCGGCATTATTTGCTTACATAAATCATTTTATTGCAACAGAGTTAAAAATGCCTAGTTGATTTATAAAAATGAATAAAATTTGCTATTTATATTGTTTAACAAGCATGTTTTAGTTAGGTCACATTAAAGTTGATATGTAAGAAATCTTGATGAGAACAATGTGGACGTTCATGTGCAGCAACAAGTTCATCAAAGTCAATGTGTAAAGATGATGATGATATCCATAATAAATCCTGATGGTGGCCATCAGTGAGTCGGTTCCTTTTGTGACGATTTAATCTCCTTCATTGTTGAAAAAGTGTATTCACATATATATATATGTGCTTCCAAACATAGAAGTAATTTTCAAACTGAAATCACTCAAAGCGGGATATTTTTCCTGTGGCACAAGTTTCCAAAAGTCAACTCCTATCTCCATCCTTGATTGGAAAAAGAGGTCACTTTGGAGGATACATAACTCCAACTGAAAAGTGTCATGTTGTTGGAAAATGTCACACTTCATAGGGTTGTTAAACAATGACAGTTCTGGTCGTATACCACTGAAGTCAGAAAATCGTCAATTGAATTGCTCCAATAGTTTGTCTAACATTAATACAGAAAATTTGAAATCAGTGTCACTGCGCTCCTCAATCAATTCTTTGCACGAAGGAAAATGAATGAAGTTTTCTTTGGCCAGGGTAAATCTAAAAACTTTTAGTTGACTTATAAATCCATCTAGGTGTCCTACCAAATCTGAGACTGTTTGGGAACGTCCATGTAGCTTCACGTTGAGTTCATTCATGTACTGGGTGATATCAGTTAAAAAGGGCAATACGCTGTTAAAATGTGGATCAGACATTTTTCTGATCAGTTATTTGTTGGTATCATGTTTCTCTAAAGACTGCTTCTTCTATTTTCTCAAAGCAAAAAACCGCCTCAAAAAATTATCTCTGCTTAGCCAGCGTACTTGTGTGTAGAGCACCAAATCGCCATAATCCGCCTCAACTTCTGATAGACAATTTATAGACTGTCGATGTGTCAAAGACCGATTCCCGCCTTTTATTAAATTCACACACTTTATTACAGTTTTCATAACATCCTCCACGTCTAGAATCGTGCCACACAGCGCCTCCTAGTGTATAATGCAGTGTAATGCTGGGTAATAGAGTCACCGTCACATAATGATTTTTTTGATTTCGCTATCTCTGCGCTTACAACAAACGATGCCATTAAGGAACTTGTTTGTTTTGTTGTTAATGTAGTAAAAACATATTTCTGTGCACTAGCCTTTTTCTTCAAATCGCACACAAGTGTAGAACGTATTGTACCAATGTAGTCCTTGTATTTAGCGGCGTGATGCTGTGTGTAATGCCGTTTAGGATTATACTCTTTATTTACAGACAACACTTGGAAAGACACAAGGCACTGCGGTTTGCTATCCTTATTGTTGATACATAAATCATCATGTTCTCATTGCTCATGAAAAAATCTGATTTTTTTTTTCATTTAATTGACGTCTATTGTTCATATTATACCACGACCGAAGCAACAATGAAAACACAGATTACAACAATAGCACTTTTTCCTGTTAAAATGGAACTGTTCACTGTAACTCGACAAAACCTGTATGATCAGATCAGATATATAATTTTGACTGATGAAAAGAGATTTGGAGAGAAATAAACTGAAAGTAAAATAATTGAGGGGTCAATGTGTTGGGGTTGAGGAGGTGGGTGACTGACAGTATTTCTCTGGCGGAAACTGTTTGAATTCGCCGAACCCAGAGTCGGCTCTAGAACCATTCGTCGGCTTCTTCCTTTTTTTAAAGTCGGTCGCAGGATGATCAAAAGGAAAAAAAAGGATGGGCCGCGAATGACGGGAAGTCGACGTTAAACTAACTACTAGAGTGTTCCGAGTTTTAAACATAGGTCTACTAGGGAATATTTGAGTTAGCTTCCTCCACAGTAGAAGTTAATGTAACAAATTTTAAATCAATTTTACCCAGGACATTTTGCTCAATGCAACCTAATTTTATTTTTTATCCGCCGCGGGCCACAAAAAGGACGTGCGGGCCACTTGTGGCCCGCGGGCACCTAATTGGCCATCCCTGATTAATATTATGACCTTCGATTATACACAATTTTACACACAATTTACAAAAAAATTAAAAATGGTGAAAACATCAAGCTTAACCTCCAACAGAAAAGTCTACATAAAGAGATGCACCACGCATATTAAGGAATAGAACTAGACCGTCAACTGAACTCTCTCTCTCTCTCTCTCTCTCTCTCTCTGCGATCAGGACTCAATCAGAGTATGATTCCAGACTCTCTCACGAAGTTAGCTGTCTGTTTAAGTGATTCGATTGTCCAATGTAGTTTCTTTTCCAGGGAGGTGGGTGTGGACCACATTGCTCTTCTCATATCTTTGTACTGGGGGCAATCATGTAGAACATGTTTTGTCGTCATATTGTCCAGTGTACAGTGACATAGGCTGGTCGCACCTATTTTGAATTTGGTGAACATGTGATTTCTCATTCTCTTCTGAACCTGAAGAAATATGTAGAACACATGACTACGAAGGCAAACTGAAGATCGCAACTTATGAAACGGCCTTGTAGATAGAGCAAATGAAGAAACTCTTAGGAACCTCTGTCTGTGAGTGATTCACTCTGTTTTGGCACATGGTAGCTCGCTACTGGTAGCACGCAACAAAACAACCTTTATGCCACTTAACAGCATACAAAACAATGCATTACGGCTCATCGATGTGGCAATGAGGTCCACGCCGAATGCAGCATGTGAAATTAGAAAATATACGCCAATATGATGCTATTAAAAGCAATAACAAATACTGACTAAAGACTCTCTTAGCTGAAAGTTAGTGTATAATTGGATAACGGAGTTAATCAAAAACTTTTGACTTTTCAAGATGTCAAGAACAGAACACATACCTGGGAAACGTCAACAAACATCAGGTGTCATTAAAGAACTGTCACCAAATACAAATGACATAAATCCTTAAATCCTTATATAAATATATGACAATATATACAAATGCTGACCCGGTATCAATAACAAGCGCCGCAACAGAAACAATGAAAACACCTCCTGATGGCGTGATGCATGTATATATTGATGTTGTAGCCACAAAACAACTATCAAAGCTAGATATGGGATTTTGATAAATTATCCAAATAGAACAGCAGATGAATTATATCGCCATGTGGTGAAGCTTACAACAATTACGAAGCAGAAGTAACAGCCTTAGAAACAGCAGAGCACCATTTGAATAATGTTTTTTTAATTCCATGCCACCAAGAAAAGAAATATTGTCATATTTACTAACTCTAAATCAGCCCAACAGGCGCTAGAAAGTAACATGAATAAAACAGAACCCACACAGCTCACCATAGATATAGACATATATATCCTCATTAACACACATGGCATAAGGCTAGTTATGAAACACACCCACATTGGCGTTAGTCAAATAGTCCCACACACCCTAACACAACAGGAAATAATAAAACAGATACAGCTAAGAGAGGATCCAGACAGACAAATTTTAACACTGACTTCTCATTAAAAACAGCCAAATCAGTCATAAACTCTAACAGTGGAAAAGATTGGTTGAATAGGTGGTCAACGAGAAAAAGGATGGATATATCTTTTTAAATACATGTCAAGGCCAAACCCCATGACAACATTAAGAAACTAAAACAAAGAGACCAAACCACCATATTCAGACTAATAATCGACCACGTACTTTTGAACAGCTGTACACATTAACATACTTCTTTCTTTGCTGCTTATGTGGGAACACGTTCTCTACAACATAAATGTACATTGACGACTTTAGTCTATTTTAGCGCGCACACATCTAGTACACACGTCAATATTGCTTAGTGGAGTTGACTTGGTTCTGTTAACGTGTTCGCCAGACAAACAGGCCGCTGATCAAATCTTTAGCCACTGACAACATTCTAGTGACCATTGACACTCAGTTTACCTATAATAATGTCTCATGCGTGCTATCACTGTGAATGTTAAACCGGTTGAACTGAGATTGGCCAGGACACTAACTTCGTGTCCATACGTGATCTCTGCAATTAATGTACTTAGTGCTGATGTTGCGGCTGTCTCAGCCCCACTGAACTCTGAGGACCAGATCATTCTTTGTCCACTGTATGTTCGTTCGTCGCTATCCCACGTACGCTCAAACACTGACAAGGTTATACTAATCAAGGAATTTCAATCTTCAAAACATGACTCGAGTTTATTCGTGAATAGTTGAACACAACAGTTTAAACAAATCAGCCAACCACATGGTTCTCGGCTGCTCACATGCATTAATAAGTGTCAGACACTGTGCTTCACAATTTTGCCTCTACCACTCACTCTTTCTAATCGTCCATACAGGAACGTTCTTCCTGATCTGGCAGAATTCGGCTCATTACGTCAGCTCAAATAACTGTCTTGAGTCTACGCTGAAGCCGTAGTTCTACACATTGAACAACTTTTAACTCACATTGTCAACATGGTCAACTCTTGGTTTGACAATACCCACTGGGACAAAATAACATTAAACACTGTGGAGGCTTGATAATTGCCTCCCGATAACATTGCTCTCAGCTGTAAGAGCATAATCTATTTAAAACACTTAACTGAAACAATACGCATTTTCGAGCTTTGGCTCGACCTAACTGTATACATGACTAAAGCGATTGGTAAGCTTATCCTAGCTACCGCCTCTACGGCACGACTCTCAAGCCGTCAGCCCCGAGTAAGCTTATCCTAGCTACCGCCTCTACGGCACGACTCTCAAGCCGTCAGCCCCGAGTAAGCTTATCCTAGCTACCGCCTCTACGGCACGGCTCTCAAGCCGTCAGCCCCGAGTAAGCTTCCCTTCTCGTCTCCCTGTACTTTCCCTGTATTTTTGCCTATATCTTTTCCCTCTAGCCAATCATAAATCTTCTTACATCCTTCCCCTTCTCTGATTGACTCTCACTTATTCACGAGAAATTCGACGTTTTTATCTGAGTTAAACTCCCACATCCTTTCCATGGCTTCTTCTATCGCTCACCTATTGTTATAGATTCTCAACTCACCGCTACGCGGCCACATCATTAGAATACAACAAACCCAAATTCCAGCATGTCTTCTATGTAAACATCCACATGAAATATTAGAACATCACTTTTTTGCTCACAAAAGCTCCAAAGCTCACAGAAAACAATACAACTCTAAGTCATCAAAGACTTGATAAACGGAACACTGTGTACAGAAATGCATGGAAACTCAGAAATACCTGCAGATATTATTACATGCCATTGGGCCGAAGCGCTTCAGCTCATAGGCCTCTCGATCAATGCCAACAAAATCACCTTCCTCAGAAACAATGTTGCAGAATTCCGTCTGACGAGGACGGGGTGCACCGCCTGTTTGAAGAGCATGTGCATGAGGTACTCCAATTGTACATTGTTATATGAGTCTTCCAGCACACAGCTGTACACGTGTAATCTCATCTGTAAATTCTTCGAAGATGTCATAGGCAAAGACAGCAGCAGTGAACCATGCCTCTCCGATACTCATAAGTGAGTATACTACGAACAACAACCTTCTCCAGTTGTGTGCCAGCAGTGTTCTGCATTATGGTGATTCAGTAGCACTGATATTAG
This sequence comes from Megaustenia siamemsis, assembly GCA_032433765.1. NCBI lineage: Eukaryota > Metazoa > Mollusca > Gastropoda > Stylommatophora > Ariophantidae > Megaustenia > Megaustenia siamemsis. The sequence continues at coordinate 52,905,611 of JAVIAB010000001.1, forward strand.
AGTGGCCTTTGTTTAACTTCGGTAAGAGAAGTAAGTAGCTGTGTAGCCATTCCTCCTTAATCCTTAACCTTTTAAAGGTTGTGCGAGCGGCGTCGATTGTGATCGTGAGTTCTCCAAACGTTGTCTCCTCACACACATATGTGATGACCCCCTTGTGCTCGTTCTGTCAACCTCATTTCTTTGGTCAGTCTACTCGATGTAACGCGCAAGCAGGGCCTTCTTTTGCTCTCACCAGATTCGTGTCATATCTGGCGTGTCCTATGGTAATATTAACTTATTATTTCTATATATTTTGTTTTCAACGTTACTGGCTTGTGCTATGGTAATGTTAACTTTTGCTTCTGCTTCATTTGATTATTTATTTAGTTTTCAACACATGTTGGGTTGATTTCCGTAGCTTCTTTCCAGAACCATAATATTCATTTAGCATTCTTGATTTGTTGCATTGTTTGATAATAAAATAACGCGCTAACGATATATACTAAATTTAATCGGTTACGTCATTGTATGTTAATTATAGTTTCTAAAGCTTGGTCGTAATGTTACTAATATACATCATGCGTGACTGGCAATTATTAACGTTAACTTGTTTTGGTATTTTTCTTAGCTTTTGTGTTCCGAATGAAATAGAATAGAAAATAATGTAATCTACCAGTCAATGAAATAATAAGAGGATGATCACCCGCCAGTAAATACATTGCATTTTCTGTATTTTAAATGTACATTTTTTAAGATTAAAGAATTTAAAATCTTAAATTATGTTTCTTATATTCTTAAAATCATATATTGTTTCCTTCGTTACTATCAAACAATTTAAAACTGTTCAAGCGCTTTAGTAAATTTCCGTAAAAGTAGTCGCGTTGGGAACATGCCTTACTTGTATACTAGTTAAAATTGTCATAATCGCAAACATTTTGTTGATTTTTTATTCATTGTTAAAGATGTAATTGTCAAATCTTAGCTTATATGGAGCGCATGACTGGAATAAGTGTTGAGGCCTTTTATCCAAATGGATCAAAGCATTTTAACTGGAAAGATATGACAACTACTGTAAAAACAGCGCATACCATACCGTTCACTAACCGCGTATTGACAAAATCTGTCAAGGTTTTAGCGAGAGTATCAGGTTACAATGAATACCGAGTATTGACTCTATGCGAAGCTGAAATATATGGAGGTAAGTCGTTGTGTGTACTCGCATTTGTACCGAGTGGTGTGTGTTTGCTGGAATGTCCTTAAAGGAAAAACTGTACGGCCGTGATCATGATAGTGATTAATGAAACAAAAATACGAGAGATAGTTCAATGGTACGCAACTAATCTTTGTCAATAGATAACATCATCAGTGCTCACCAAATAATATTTAGAGCCGCAGTGACTCAGTTATTTCTAGCCTTTTCAAAGCTAACATGTTATTACATTTCATAACACCAGCGAGTAATCGAAATAACTAATACAATTATTACTAAATTCTATTGGTATTGACAATTAATAGAATAGTCTTCATGATGGAGCTACAACATCTTCTATTTCTGTCATATTCATCATCCAACAAAATGGCTGGTCAGTGTGGATAAGTCCACATCACAAATCGAATCTTATCACCAACAAGGATTTATTTTTAATTGATTGTGTAATTGAAGATTACTGCTGCTGTAGATACCTACTTTAAGAGAAAGAAAGTAGCGATTGCTAATTTCCATCCAGGATTATTTTCTACGTAGTTGCTGTAATCTTATTGATCAGGACTCACGCAGATATATCTTGTAGTATGATAACCCCTGTATGTCTCCAAGTTAATTAATTATGATTCCTTTACTGTACCATTCTTATTTTTATAAAAGTTGAATGAAGACAAACTCAAGACTCTTTTACATGAACGCATTGCGAAAAGATCATTTGCTAAGAACGGATAAAGAAACCGCCATATTTTGTTGAAAACAACTCAACATTTTGTTGAAAACAACTCAACATTTTGTTGAAAACAACTCAACATTTTGTTGAAAACAACTCAACATTTTGTTGAAAACAAGTCAACATTTTGTTGAAAACAAGTCAACATTTTGCGAAAAAAGATGTCAAAGTGAAAGATGCTTAGTCATAACACATAATTCACCACGAAGGCCGCTATACATTAATCATCAAATTCAAGATATATTTGTTGTTAATCTGACAGCATTTAACGACGGTTATTTCCAATGCGCAACACAGCGTGATAAATTCATAAGATACAAACTGTAAATCAAAATGTTCTGAACATTTGTGTTCAACACTTCATTTCATGACTCAAAAAGTTGTCTAGATCTCGTACAAACCATCATTTTCACACCGAGAACTGGCCATGTACCATTGAACAACAACATGAATAGAATATAACGAAACCAAACCTCAGCATGTCCACTCTGTGAACCACCACATGAAACAGTAGAACATCACATTTTTGACTGTCCAACGTTCATTAAATGTTAACAACTCTACTTCCTGAAAGACCTGATAAACGGAACATCTTATAGGAAACTACAAGGGAACTTGTACTTTCATATAAAATGTATTCACACAGTTTTGTTAGTTGCACTTATAACTCATCTTGTTAAACGTCTTGGTTGCGTATTAGCAACTCCTTACTCGAAGGAAACAAGGCCGGCGTCTCGCCTGGAGACCAACCAGCCCACCATGATTCTGTAGTGAAATCCATAGAACCTCATCTACTTAGTTTAAAATCATACACGCATTAACATGACTTTTCTGCATAAAAAGTAAAGTTAAAGTACCCCCGTCACGCAAAGGGACGTATATGAAATATGGTGTTAGTGACGATGAATTTTACAGACCTTCGGCACATGATTTTTGGGGTAATGTGGTCGGTACTACGCCCGTGCCGCTTTACTTTCTCAGTAAAAATCCGGTACCCATTAAAGGCTGGGTGAACCGGAAACCATCGGCTGGGATGACTTTTCTGCATAACTTGTATAAATAATATCCGCTATGAAACTATATATTCCAAGTATTTGACTTTCCTAATGCACAACTTTGAGAATAGTCGTTAAAATCATCTCTCTGGATTACCTTTCTATGAATATACTATACGTCTCCAATCTCAAGTCAATTCTCATGTTTCATGAAAAATCTCTGAAAAAATCCTGCCTAATCTAATCTTTGAATCTCCTCGAATATTCTCTCTGAAATCTAATCTCCAAAAACTAACCAACGCTTCCTTCAAAGCTGCAGAAAACACAGCATAGATCCAATAATGGGTTCTACAGAAAGTTGGAGTTCTGCCATGTTTCTTGCCTAATTCAACTTATCTGCCTTGGAGATAAGCTAGCAGCCAACACTGGGTTACATGTTTACCCAACCTTTAATCTTACCCTTTAATACAAGCGTGTTTGTTTCTTGGGCCGCACCAAAGAAAAACATGTATATTGTTTATTCTCAAATATTGTCAGTTATTATGACGAAACCAATCACGTGGTGGGCGAGATTCTACTACAATTACAACTAACCGGCATATAAAGAGAATACATAATCACTGTGTTAAAAGAACCTTAGTAATTTCATCATCGTCCTCTGTTACAATGCCATCATTAATAGTTATTTGTCTTTTGTTTCACCCATAGTTTTGGTTTTGTGATTATATATCTTGCCTATACATCTGCATATGCTTTCTTTTTATCATTTTACTGCAAACTACCATTATTAAACAACTTGTGTGAAAGTTAATCACTGCTATGTCCAGAAACAGTATGTCCAGAAGGAACATGGGGACTGTGGTGTGGTTACAAGTGTCCGTGTAGCAATGACAGCAAATGTAATCTAGTCACCGGTGTATGTGCTGATGGATGCAGGCCAGGATACTATGGTATAAACTGTTCGTCCCCATGCAGTAATCACTGTGGAAGATGCAGTAACCGATTTGGATTTTGCATTAGCTGTACTCCTGGCTACCGTGGAGAAAATTGCAGAGATGGTAATGATCTGACCTGCTTACTTGTTAATATGTAGGTCACTACCACAATCGCAGCCAGTATTATCATAATCATCGTTATCATCATCACGATCGTTATTATTGTTATCACTATCAGGAGATTACAAGTTTCTAGATCAACCCAGTTTAAATAGGAGTACCGGTGAGGACAATAATTCAGGAAACGTATATTCACAGATTCATTCAACTTTTGTAGGACGCATGAGTTTTTTTTTCTAAATTAACCTAGTTTTCACATATTCATTTAAGAGTATATAATTAAAATATATAGCAACTACGTTTTCTGGCTAATACAAATTTGATATGAGTGTCCTTATGTGTCATTGAGCAACATTATTTGTATAATGGATGTTGTAGTTAATACGTGGTTCCATTAATTTCAATCGGCAAAAACGAACATAATGACTGCATTTGAAAAGACGCAAATTAAAACTGACAAAGACAATCACTAAATTTAAAATACTTTATTTAATTTAGAAAAAAAAAAAAATCATTGCGCAGGAAAAGTATAAGAAAAGTGTTAGAAACAGTTCCTTAAAAATTATATAAATATAAATTGGTCTTCCTCGAAGAACAAATGAGTGAACTTGCACTATTCAAGTTAAAAGAACTTAACAAGTGGATACACGCCATTAATTAATTACAAGAATTAATATGCATGACTGCAAATGTTTCTTATGGAAGAAAGAGGCATGACGAATAGAAAAGTTCAAAAATATTTGTGACCTGTGTACACGCTTTTGGGATTGTAAGAACTGATTACAGCCATGATCACTCTTATTTACACAGTACTTACATCAGTTTGTGTACGTGTGTAAATTTCTGGAAGAACTTTAAACAATAATCTAAGGACCTTTATGGAATTGTATTTTTGTGTAGAGGGTTATTTTTTCTTAAAGAAACAAGATCTTTATCGAAACTCTATCAATCCACACTCAAAACAATAAATACTTCGTATCTCGTGCCTCTGAAACCCTAATGAAATTATATTTATAAAACGTACGTAATGTACATGGGGATGGCATATATTAACGGTTCAAAGACATATGGTAGAATCTATCAACTTCGAGAAATTAAGTGTATTCACTGTTATTATTTGTAGAGCACTTTTCGATGAGAAAATCTAAGTTATATTAATTGCATGTACAATATATGCATGTATTGTAGCACATTGTCATAGGCTCACCTGTCTACCTCTTGATGTTCTCATTCCACTTTAGTTTGGTCTGTCACTGCCTCGTCTATTGTACACTTTCCTCTGCAAGACGAATTTTAGTAGAATTATGTGTCTTTTCCGCCATATATTTTAGAGCAGTGATCTATGCAATATGTGCCACTTTGGCACGCAAGGTTTCTGTTTTTGAGATTGTGGTTCTGCCCTATGTGCCGACATCGGCTTGAAAGGACAATAGATAGATAGATAGATATGTGTCTTTTCACAAGTCTCAAAAGTTATAATTGTCATGTTTGAATTCCTTTGTGTTCCTTTTTCGTTCATTTTTAGCTAACTCAGTAATTCTGTTTGTCTCATTTTTGTTACACCAAATTCTCTTTTTTTCTATAAACAAACATTTCAAAGGTTTTCATTTTCTGCTGCTTTCTTACGTATTACATTGTTTCTGCAACATAATTTTGGGTAGAATAAACATTTTACTATTAGTAGTTTTATTTCATGTATAATAATAATATATCATCATCATCATGTACCCTGCCGGTTGGCGTAGGCGATCATGTCCCTCCACAATCTTCTATCTACAGTGCATCGCATCAGTTCTGTTGACTGTTTTCCATGCCATGACACCAAGCTATCCAGTATTTTCTCTCTTTGTCGTCCGCGATCTCTCTTTCCTTTTATTTTGCCAGTTGTAACCAAGTATTCCAACTTTCCTCTTCTCATGATGTGCCCGAAGAATGTAGATTGCTTCTTTCTGATGTTTTTTAAGAGCTCCCTTTTTGTGTTGGCCTCTTTGAGAACTTCCTCATTGGTCTTTTTATCTGTCCAGGGAACGTTCAACATTCTTCTGAGAAATCCCATCTCTGTGGCCTCTAATCGTCGTTTCATTTGTTTGTCTACTGTCCATGATTCGCCTCCATAGGTCAGAATTGGTTCTTTATAGCACCGATGAACTCTCTTTCTCATTTTTATTGACATAGATTTGTTGCAGAAGATATTTTTCATTTTCTGAAATGCTATTTTGGCCTGAGCCAATAATAATATAGAGGCGGAAAATTCCAACATCAACGAGCTACTATTCGCGGATGACCAATGCCTAATATATAAGGACGAAAACCTGCTACAACAGCATATAACATCTCTAGATAAAATTTGCACGAACTACAGTATGTAAATGAACACAGCAAAAACAGAGGCAATTAGAATAAACACATTAAGACACCCATTAAGCATTAAGATAAAAGATAACGAAATAAAACAAGTAGAAGAAGTCTAATATTTGGGCACAATATTCAAGGAAGATGGAAAACTTGACAGAGAAATTGACATGAGAATACAAAAAGCAAATGCTGTTACATACCAGCTTTCACCAATGCTAAGACATCCAAACATTTCTATGTCAACAAATGATAAATAGCATCTTTATACCAACTTTGTGCTATGAAAGTCAAACATTGACCCTTTCTAAATCACATTTAAGAAAGATCAATACATGTGAGATGCGATGCTTGAGAAAAGTAACAAACAACACAAGAAGAGATAGAATACCAAATGAAACCATAAGAAAAATAGTAGGAACAAAACCCTGCCAAGAATATATAGAACAACAACTTAAATGGTTTGGCCACCTGGTCAGAATGAATCCTCACCAATCACCATCAAGGGCGTTCTTCTCGAGAATGCATGGAAAAAGACCAAGAGGAAGACCCAGAAGAAGATGGATAGATGCAGTGACAGAGACATGTAACAACAAAGGGAAATCACTAATTCAGACAATCCGAGCAGCTCAAGAACGACAAATGATATAAACCACGACACCTTTTAGGTATCAGTGAAAAGAGAAAATAAGAAGATTACATGTATTATTTACTTATGTGTTACTATTATTACGTATTAATAGTTATAGCATACCCAAGATACGTGTATATTTGAGACGGGGCATTCGAATGATTGCCTTTTATTAATCATTCAGATCTTTCGAATCATAATCTAAAAAACTCTTGAAACTTTGTAAATATTAATTTTTAATTTTTTAACGTCGAATAGAAGTGTTAATTAACAGGAAAAAACGGCGATAATGCCGACTGCATTATATTAAGTGTATCATCTTACAATTTCTACTAACAGCATCAGATCATCATAGACTGAATCCCAAAACAAGAGCTATTACATATACTTTGGCGATTTCAACCACGCACAAAATCCGACCGCATTCTTGGCCAACATGTTTCGCCCATCTTGTCATTGGAAAACTTATTACGCAATAGAGATATTTGTAAATCATCTCTGAATGACTTCTAGATCTGTGAAAATTGAGAACATATCTAGCAAGAGATCACACATCATGCAGAGTAAAGTAAAAATAAATAAAGAGCCCAGTCACGACAAGTGACGTATAGGGAATATGACGTTAGTGTCAATAATTTCTACAGACCTTCGGCACATGATTCACATCATGCAAAGCCTGCATACAAAAATGTCATAAAATAATTTGAGACTACTACAGCAAAACATGGAAGAGAAAAGACTCTTAAAAACGATTTAAAACTCAGTTGATCAGTGGGTCTGACTTGTTCATTCTGTGGGCGAATGTGTTAGTCAAACTTTGGTAGAAAAATCCACAGGAGAGGCTGTTCGATAAAAACAAAAGCTCAAAAACAAAATACATAAAACTCTCGATAACTGTAGCGCTTTTTAGTAACACACATTGAGGTATAAAAACAACTTTGCGAACATGACTCCAGTAGTCAACCAACTCAGCTAGTCAACGATACTTCGTCTACAACTCTGTATTCTAGTTCTACTCAACTCCCAGAAACGTCTCATTGGCACTGAAAAGACAGAAATCATTTCAAACGGACGGCAAAAGAAGATATTAATCATAGCTATAGAACACAAAGTTATGAACTAAGTAACAAACTTTAACTATCTAGGAACAACATTCTCTGACGATTTTAAAATCGAGAAGGAAATAGACATCCGATGTATCAATGGAAACGAAATGTTTAGACAACTATCCCTTATACTTCAACACAAAGCAATACCTATTTCCACCATGAAACATCTCACACAAAGTATATTTATTTCCATATTTTACTATCAATGCTGGACGTGGTCAATTACGACTAAGCAGAATGTAAAGCTTTTTCCAAAGAAATTAAACGTCTGAGAAAAAAAAATAAAAGGAAGAGATTTTAAATGTCTTTTGTCTGTTTTTTTCCTTATATAATCTGAACGTTTGAAAAAAAGTAGCATAATTTCATTAAGGGAATTTACAAAAATAAAGGAAAAACTATATCATTTAATTCATGATAATTTATAATTTCACATTACATTTTCACATAGGTAATGGAATCTGATATCTGTTTGAGACCAATGATAGAAGAAGAGGCCATATTTTGGGAAGACATTGAGCCAGTCAGATCTATTTTAGCTGTTATAAAAATCAGTTCAGACTTTAAAAAGGTTAGAGAACCACAAGTCATAACTTTAATATTTAACACACTGCAATCATTATTTATTACTGTTTTTTTTTAAAATAGCATGTGTTCCTGGATCCTATGGACAAGGATGCAACTATACTTGCTCTGAGCACTGCTCTAACGTGTGTGATTACGTGTCTGGGAACTGTTCCTGCGAAGGAAATTATGGCGGGCCACGCTGCACAGGTTAATGTTTACGGTTTCTTGTCTAGTCGACTAATCGTTTGTCTCTCTCATACTTTATTTATCAATGTGGTCAGTTTATCTTTTATCATTAATTAATTCCTCAAATTGACAAAATCATACATGATTGTCTTTCTTTCTTTATTTTTTTCCTTTTTATTTCTTTCTTTTTTTCTTTCTTCTTTCTTTCTTTTTCTTTCTTTCTTTCTTTTTTCTTTTTTTCCTTTATTTCTTTCTTTCTTTCTTTCTTTCTTATGTAGGCATTATTCTGTTTTTTTTTTTTAAAATAATTTACTATTTCATTTCCTGAATTCCAATTTATACGATCTTTATAACATCCTAACCATTTCACATCTTCTTTCCGCCATTAGTCCCCGGAACACCCTTGGGCAAGGTAGAGCTCCCGTTTAGCCCCCCTATCAGGGGTTATGTGAAGCCATGGGAGCAGGTGGTGGATGGTGTTGTGAGAGCAGCCGACAAGTAGTGCCGGTTATGGTCCCCACACCACGATGGCAGGCAGAGGATCTCAGGTATAGAGACAATGGCTGCGATCTCCGACTAGTACAGTCACTGCCAAGAAGGAAGGGAATGGCAAACTACCTTCTTATATTGCCTGGACTATAGCTTGTTTCATAAGTCGTGCCCAACTTTAAAAATCAATATCTTTTAAACCGCTTTTTGTAATTTTTTCAAACTTTGCATGTATAGTTATAATGATTAGAACCCAACAGGGAATTAATTTCATTAAAAACAAACATTTGGTTATTATTATTGCTTATTTGATTTATATAAATTTATAACGACCCATTGATGTAGTCAAAACTTAGTGTTTACAGTATTTAAGTTAAAAATAGCGATTACAAATCCATACACGCTGAAATTTACGATTATTCACGCTTTCCGCGTGAGTTCTCTGACACAATTAGACACTTGTAGTAAACACGAGACATTGTGTGTACCATTTCCGTTAATTCAGCGGCGTAACGTGCAACAATAACATTTATCATGAGTCTTAAAATGAAATTCTGCAGTTTACAAAACATCGCAATAAAAATGTATGACTATTTTTGCAAAGAGGCTAAACGAGGAAGATTATTTCATTCTTTAGAAAACCCTGAGAATAGGACAAGACACATTTTGGATTTATCTAAACGGTCATTTAATCGCTGGATTCAAGCACGTGACCGTCAATGTTCCAAATATACAAAATCACAAGGAAGAGCAACAATTTTGGACAATTTCGACAATGAACTTATTAGAAGTGAAATTCGCAAAATGTTGGGTATGAATGAAACTGTTACAATAAGACAATTAAAAGTATCGCTGAAAAAGAACAACAGTATTGAAATATCAAAGTCTACATTATGGAGGAATGTGAGAGCTGCAGGCTTTACATTCAGAAAGTATTCCAATGGACGAAACATCATCTGTGAGAAGCCACATATAGTAGTCATGAGAAGCAAGTACTTACGTGAAGTAAAAGAGGTGCGCAAGCAAGGTTATGATATTGTGTACTATGATGAAACATGGATCAATGCTCACCACACTAACCAAAGGGAATGGCAGTCATCAGATGGAAAGATTAAGAGATTTTAATACCTAGCAGCAAAGGACAGCGCTTGATAATTGCTCATGCAGGTAGTCGACAACATGGACTAATACAGAATGCAGAGCTAATTTTTCTTTCAAAATCCATTGACAATCGGGATTATCACTCTGAGATGAATGGTCACATATTTAGACATTGGATTGAAAATTCTGTTCTCCCATCATTAGATCGACCATCTTGCCTAATAATGGACAATACAGCGTACCACAACATTGTTGCACTTGAAGATAAAGTCCCGACGTCATCCAGTACAAAAGATGCTATTAAGATATGGCTCACAAAGGAGCACATACAATTTAATAACATGTACTTAAAACCTGAATTACTATCTCTAGTAAAGCAAAAACAGGGACAAAGATTTTTCAAATAGATAAGATTATCCAAGAGCACGGTCATATAAGTTTGAGGCTGCCACCTTACCATGCTCATTTAAATCCAATAAAACTAATCTGGGCAAAATTAAAAGGACAAGTGGCAGATGAAAATACAACATTCAAAATATGCGATGTAAAGACTCTAGCTAATCTCGCTTTATTAAATATAGACAAAGATTATTGGGCTAAATGTGAAGACCACGTCTTAAAACAGGAAGAGGAATATTGGAAAAATGATGGTTTGTTGAATGTTCAACCCCAAACAGTTATTAATCTTTTAGACTCGTCTGATTCAGAATGAAAGTATATAGCCCCCACAATGTTGGCCCCTATATTACCTTAAATTAGTTCAACAAACGGTCCTTATCAGGACCACACAACTATGAAAATTGGACATTTAGGTATACCTTGATATTATCGTCCGTCATCGAACTGAGAAGACAATAATTATCCTGGTGTTTTACCTTATTCAGTTATTTCCCCATTACGGCCATGCCTTTACCTAGTGAAAATTAATCATAGACCAGCAACTACGGTAATTTCTATTCTTTAGGGCTTCACAATTTACAATTTTGACAAACATCAAAGAAATATCGCCGCTTTAAGAAAACTGCAGCTGCAAGATATTTGTTAAATATACATTTAAAGGGTCTTTTGCATTCTAATAACATTTGGAAAATTTCAAAAGTATTTAACAAACGGTTAGAGAGTAATAGCGTTTTGAAGTTGGGCAAATGTTTTGAAACGAGCTATAATCATGACAAATCACAACTTAATGTCTACAGCTGAAACGTTAATGGGGATTCCACAGCCAGCTCGTCCGATAGGGAGCGCCAAGTGCTACAGGTGACACCCGTGCGTCATCAAGCTACTGTATGCAAGAACAAAAATAAAGAGACACTAGCAATAAGAACTTAGAGCAGAAGATCAGCATTCGAGTTTGGTAAAATAGAGAACATCAGTCAAGAAATGAAGAAAATGAAATTGAACATCTTGGGACTATGTGAAATGAGATGGAAAAGAGCAGGATTATTATAACTCGACAGCGGAAATGTAATCTACTTTGGGAGAACCACACACGAAAGAGGTGTAGGCATCATGTTAGAAAGAGAAAGAAGAAAAACAGTGAAAAGATTTTGGCCAGTATCAGATAGAATTCTGCTAGTACAATTGAGAGGTAGACCAATGGATATCAACATAATTCAAGCTTATGTACTAACAAGCAATAGCGAAGAAGATATTGACACTTGTTCCAATGAGCTAGAGATGACCATAGAACAGTGTAAATCCCAAGAAATAACTATTATATTAGGGGATTTCAATGCAAAGGTAGGAACAGCTAAAGTGCAAAATGTAACTGGGGACATTGCCTTGGAGAGACGAATTACAGAGAAATAGATTGATAGATTGGGCAAAGACACATGAGATGATGATAGGTAACACCTGGTTCAAACAACACACAAGGCGACTATGGCATTGCAAAGTAAAGAAAGTAAAGTACCCCCGTCGCGCCAAGTGGCGTATAGGGAAATATCGTATTAGTGACCCTATATTTTACAGACCTTCAGCACATGATTTTTGGGGTAATGTGGTCGGTATTACGCCCGTGCTGCTTTACTTTCCCAGAAAAAAATTCGGTATCCATTTAAGGGTGGACGAACCTGGAAGCCGTCGGTTGGGATCGAACCCTACCCCTTGTCCTTTGTAGTCCAGTCCACGAACCACTGAGCTATCGCGGCTCCCTAGCTATCGCGGCTCCCATGGGCATTGCAAAGCCCAGATAAAAAGTGCGCAATCAAATTTATTTTATACTGGTAAAGAGAAGATTCACGAATGGGATAACATCTTTCAAAACAAGGCCAGGAGCAAATTGCAATAATGACCATGTACCAATAGTTGGAAAGATAAGAATAAAACTGCGGAAGGCACAGAAATCACCAAGAAATATAAAAATTAGGACTAGATATACTTAGAGTAGATAAACAGATGAGTGATAAGTACAGCACGATAGTGCAAAATAGATATAATGCTATTGAGAAAATACAGGACATCGAGGTGCAGTGGGAAATGCTCAAACAATCGATTCAACAAGCATCAAGAGAAGTAATACCAGTGACCAAAAGAATCGACAAAAAGAATTGGATGAAATTGGAAGAAATGTTACAACTAATGGATGAAAGAAGAAAACAGAAGAAAGAAGAACGGACATACAAAATATTGCACAAAGAGATCCAGAACAAATGCAGAGAAGCAAAGAAAGGATGGTTAAAACAGAAATGTAAAGAAATGGAAAAAAAACAACAAAAGACTCACAATTTATGCACAATCAGTTAAATGAATTAACAGGAAGAAAAGAAGTGAAAGTTTCAGGATGTGTTAAAAGGAAGGAAATATAATAATTGGACAGGAGGAGACAATAGAAAGATGGACAGAATATATCAGTCAACTTTATGATGATGAAATACCAGAGTTAAACATTTCAAACAAAGACACATGACCACCAATTATACAGAGTGAAGTGGAGGACAGAATTCAAGACATGAAAAGAGGCAAAGCTCCAGGTCCCGACAATAAATCGAAGAGATAAATGCATTAGGAGAGTTGGGAGTACAAGTCATAACAAAACTACTCTATGACATATATAACACTGGACACATACCCGAAGATCTACTAAAATCTATCTTTGTAGCCATACCGAAGATGTCAGGCGCCATTGATTGTGCGGAACATCGCACTATTAGTCTCATGAGCCATTTGATGAAAATATTACTAAGAATCATCATGAGACGTGTGAGAGACAAAATAAAACCACAGGTGGGTGAGGAGCGGTGTGGATTTGTGGAGGGAAGAGGCACCAGTGGTGCAATATCCATCTTGAGAGCATTGGTGGAAGGGTCTATAGAGGTAAAGAGGGATCTATATATGTGCTTTGTGGACTACACAAAATCATTTGACAAAGTAGAGCATCTGGAGATGGTCACTGTGTTGGAGAAGTTAAACATTCATAGCAGGTGTCTGCGAGTCGTGGAAAACATGTGCTGGCAACGGACGGCAGCTGTGCTAGTTAACAACCAGGCAGGACAGTTTCAACGTATTTGCTGTGTTTTGTCGCTGGATTTGCTTTCACTTTACAGCGAACATGTTATAAGATCAATGGTGGACAAAAAAAAGGAATTGAGGTGAAAGGTTACAGCATAAATAATTTGCAATATACGGATGACATAGTCTTAATAGCAGAAACAGAGAATTACCTGCAGGAGATGATGGACATAGTGGTGGATGAAAGCGACGGGAGAGGTCTCGTTCTGAGTGGTGAGAAAACGGAGGTGGTGGTCGTGTCGAAGGGGCAATCGTCACCAGCATGCAGCATAAAAATAGACAGGGTGAGTTTGAAACGAGTGCAACGCGTCAAATACTTAACCATAATAATGGCCTCCGATGGAAGATGCACCACGGAAATAAAAAACACAAAAACATAATAGCTCAGGTCAAAATAGCATTTCAGAAAATGAAAAAAATATCTCATGCAACAAATCTATGTCAAAGGAAATGAGAAAGAGAGAGCATCGGTGCTATATAGAACCAATTCAGACCTATGGAAGCGAGTCATGCACAGTGGACAAACTGATGAGGAGGCGATTGGGGGCCACATAGATGGGATTTCTCAGAAGAATGTTGAACGTTCCCTGAACAGCTAAAAAGACCAATGAAGAAATTCTCAAAGAGGCCAACACAAAAAGGCAGTTCCTAAAAACATAGGAAAGAAACAATCAACGTTTTTCGGGCACATCATGAGAGGAGGAAAGTTGCATACTTGGTTACAGCTGGCAAAATAAAAGGAAAGAGAGATTACGGACGACAAAGAGAGAAATACTGGATAGCTTGGTGTCATGGCATGGAAAACATTCAACAACAGAACTGATACGATGCACTGTAGATAAAACATTGTGAAGGACATGATCGCCTACGCCAACCGGTATGGCACATGATGATAACAATTTCACTAATTTAAAAAAAAACTTTTTGCATATTTCGAAATGTATCTATCTAATATCCTTTCGAGCCAGCCCATATGGCATAGACCCAGATACTCTTTCTCTTATGTAAGTTTTTATTCTAGCAGTTTCCAATACTTGTAAAGATCTTTTATCATATCTAGCCATTTGTCTCTGTTCTGTGCAAGCAACTCTAACTCATCGAGGGAGCCGATTCCTGTTGCTCTTGCTCTCTCATAACTTATGTGTATCTCTATGGGTCGGCCTCGTCTCTTCTTAAATGTTGTTTCTCACATGAAGGCTTGCTTTGTTATTTGGTTATTATCTCTCCTCATCACATGTCCAACATATAACCATCGTCTTTTCTTGATTACTGGTTGAATGGCGATTTCTCTAATTTCCTCGTTTGTTTTGAATTCGTTCCACACTATACAAAGTATTTTCCTTAGACATTTATTTTCGAATACATTCAACTTTTTTTTTCTATGTCTCTTGTCGTTTTCCAGCTATCAAATGCATACGTCAGGGTTGATAGTACGTTTATTTGAATAGTCCATGTTTTGTGTTTGTGCTGATGAGTTTTGATTTCGCAACTTTTCAAAGCTTTTGAAAGACATAGCAGTTTTAGCTATTCTGATTATAATTTCTTTACTTGAATTCCCTTCCCGATCAATGTGACTTCCAAGATAACTAAAGTGATCAATCTCTTCCACTGGTTTATTTTATATGTATATTCTGTCATATGTTGTAATGAATCTTTTCATGACTTTCGTCTTTCCATGATTGTTCTGAAGCACAATTTTGCTGGCAATTGATAGTTCATTTGTTTTCCTGCATTGTTTTTATCTGACTTCTTATGAGGACTATGTAATCAGCAAGTTGAGGCCCTCCAAATGAATTCTTTTGTATCCATTCAATGCTTTTGCTATCAGTGCAGTATTTTTTTCATTATGAAGTCCATAACAACTCCACATAACAAGGACGATAAAATACATCTTTGTTTAACCCCAGGAAACATTCGCTCAGTCCTTCCTCTGTACAAACTGCACATATGTAGCCATCATGCATGGCTTTGATAATATTTACGATTTGTTCGCTCTTGTTATTTCTTCTATTTATGATATTTCAAAATGCATATACATATTTCATTGAATTGTTTTCATCAGATGCTGAAATTACAAATAATAGAAACAGCTAAACTATTATCCTGTGCAAACAACACTTCTTTATGCACTTAATAGTACATATTCGGAATATATTTTGTTTAAAATCTGCAATTAATTTCGAATATGATTAGGTTACTGCGGCTACTAAAAGTCTTTATTTGAAACATATTTGAATATGTTTTGTTTTCGTTTACCAACTACAACTTGATGTCTCAGCAACAAATATTTTGGACGCTACATTTTTTTCTGTTTTTACAATAACTCCCTCAGCGTCCTATATGATTGATAATGGCGGGCTGTACTTCTCTTCTTTGTTTTTGAATGGAAACTGGATTTTGCACAGCTGTACATCTCATCTCTGAGTTTAATTCAGAATTTGCTGTCTAAAAATGTAATATGGTTTTTCAGTGTTGCAAGAAAAATGGCAATTTTAGCAAACTACAATATTTATCACTAAATGAGAGAGACAGAGAATGAATAAATGAAAGTTAAAAAAAAAAAATAAAATAAATCGTAAAAAGTAGTAAGGTTTTCTCTTTAAAAAAGGACTAGTCTTTTTGTTACTTTACCTCCTCAAAAACATCAGTCCCATCACAAAGAAAGAAATTTAAGGTGGCATCAAAGACACTTTAAACTACTTGACGAAAATCAAAGAAAAAAAAGGACCAGCCAGATAACACATTCTCAAGCGGCTTAAAATATTGATTAGGTCGGATTAAGGGAAATCACTCCAACTAGGTGTGGTGTAATACATCATCATCCAGTGTCATACCGGCTGGCGTAGGCGATCATGTGCATCCACAATCGTCTACCACAGTGCATCTTATCAAATTTATTGTTGATTTTTACATGCCATGACACCTAGCTAATTGTTCTCTGTGTCGGCCGTGATATCTCTTTCCCTGTATTTTGCCAGTTGTAAGCAAATATTCCGACTTTCCACTTCTCATGAGGTGCTCGGAAAATGATAATCGATTCTTTCTGATGCATTTTAGGTGTTCCTTCTCGTGCTCCCCTCTTTTAGAATGTTCTTATTAGTATTTTTAACTGTCCAGGGAACATTATTCTGAGAAATTACATCTCTGTGGCTTCTAATCGTATTTTATTCATTTGTTTGTCAACTGTCTATGATTTGTTCCTATAGGTTCTATTGGCTCTATATACCGCCGATGAACCTTCTTTCTCGCCTCTATTGACACAGACGTGTTGCATAAGACGTTTTTCATTTCCCGAAATGCTATTTTGGCCTGATATATTTTGCTTTTTCATCTCTATTTTGCACCTTCCATCTGATGTTGCTATTTTGCCGTAATATTTGACAGGTTGCACATGTTTCAGATTTGTTCTGTTTGTTTTTATGCTGCATGATGGTGATGATTGTTTCTTCGATGTGACCATTACTTATGTATTTTTTTACTATTCAGGCCTAGATCTTTATTGTTGCTGTCATTTACTATTATGCGCATCATTTCTTGTAGTTCATTCTCAGTATCTGCTACTAAGATTGTGTCATCTGTGCATCGCAAATTGTTTATATTACTACCGTAGATATATTTGTAAATCACCTCTGAAAAACTTCCCCATCTCTTAAAGTGATTGGGAACATCTGTTGCAGGACTTCTTCATGCTTCTTTCTGACTTACTACTTGTTCTTTCTTTGGACACACACATATATAACTCATCAACCTTTTTAAACAAGTATAAACAACGTTTTTATTGGTGTTACTTGACATAGCCTATCGGCGATGATGAATTGTCAAATAACGTTTGTGTGTGGCAGTTTCGTATTCATAAAGTTCTATCTGTGGTTATCTATCTATCTTGTTGACCGTTTACTCCGTATAGTATTCTTAAGTACATCTGCCTGTCTCTTTCTGATAGTGCTGAGGAACTAGTATCTGAATGTGCTCAGTCTGGCCGAGTGTGGCCGAATTGTATCGAGTCTGGCTGAGTGTAGCCGAGTCTCACTGAGTGTAGCTGAATGTCTCTCTGAGTCTCTGGCCGACCGTCCGTTTCAGTCAAGCCCTGGCTTCTTAGTCTTCTCTAGCTACTGCCCCTCGCCAAAGCATTCTGGGCATCTCCTCCAGTTCCCAGGGTCTCAGCGTTAAGTCCCCGGTGACCACACCCCCCGACCACTGATACGGCCTAACCTACGTCTGTTGACCGTCACTACTTAACTCCGCCTTTCTTGACCATGTCCATAGTTTATTACTTTAATCGACAACCTGTCAATCTTCTCAAACCTTTTCCCACAACTAAAAACCTACAACATAACTCCTCCCTTGGCCCTTTGTTTACGCGGGGCAGTTTAATTGTCCGCTTTCATCTCAGGTCTTCTCTGGACTTCAAGGCGTCTGCCGATATAAGAGTTTCCGGTCTAGTCTTAGTGCTACTCTACTCCGTGTCCACACCTGCGCGACTGGAGCTTATCGCCCCTTCGTCGCGTTACATAACTTACAAGCTTCAGACTGGACATATGTGGCTTTTCACTGGTAATCTTCAAGTTGATTACGACTCGGCGACTGAGTTGGGTAGACTTAACGTCTCCTTGCTAATCCTCTGAAGATTGTCTTTTCTACGCCGCCTAAAACTATCCTACTTCACATCGTCATCGCATCATTCTTTTATTCTTCTGAGTATCGTCATATTCTTCTATTCTTCCATTATCGCCCATGACTGAGTCACACTATAACATATATCTCCCTCAACATTTCAGTTGAATTGATATATTCATAGATCAATTTAACTCAAAAATAAAAACATAGTGTGACTGCTCTCTTTCTACTTCCTTAATGGGCTAACTAATTTCCTTTTTCTCATTGTACATCAATTATTACAACAATTAGAAATACAAATTCAACATCTATAAACTGGAATCTCAAAAAATCCATCATGTATACAATCATCTTACAACATGGCTCTGCCATGCCACTTTGTTTTGCTTTGAAGCCTCTGACTAACGTGACGTCACTCTGGACCTAGCCTGAATGTATGCCGGCTAAATTGAGGTCATCGTCTGTTTTGTCTATGTCTAACCCACATTTCTTTCCGTCTATTAATTTAAACTGGCAGGTTCTGTAATTGGTGTTTACATATACAATATCCATAATTCTACAACAATATCATGACATTCAATAAACATCTTTGTGACACAATATGTGTCTCATGTATACAAAACATTTTGTGGCAACATCAATTCTGAGATATTTAAGGCTCGATCGGCCTTCGTACTGTACTCTCTTAATTGCCTAATAAGACGTGTTTAGTCTTTCTTCGGCATCATATCTGTGCCACTTCTGAAAAAGAAACAAGACCCGTCTACTCTGTTCTCTTATTCTCCCTGAACACGTGCTCTTCTGGCACGGCTAATAAAGTTGTCTGCATAGCAATACGCTTTCTTACAGAATCTCTTAGCCCACAGGCTTAATTTACTGGTCAACTCATGTCGGGTCGGCAGTCTTCTTATGAGTTCTCTCTCACCACATATTCCTAGATTTTAGGCAATTCTCCCCGTCAACTATAATTACATTTTCATAAAATTGTCTTTATAAAAAATGTGCATCTCACAACATGTTTCTCCTCAAATCATACACACCACAGTCTTGGACAGACCGAACATTGAAGCATAGAGTAATCACAAACACATAACAATCCAAATTATGACTTAAATTTGGTACAGAATCTAGTCTGTCTAGACTTCCATCAAAATATCCACAACACTTCATACACACATCTGTACATCTCACAGTGCTGTTCCACACTTGGAATTCCTATATAACTCATAGAGTCTCTCCAACTCGGGTCACTGACTCTCTCTTCTTAGTTCCCTATGTTTTTCTCTCCATGAATACTCTATTTTCTGTAAATTCTGAGTTCTCATAACTCGACTCAAACTTTTTAAACCGATGTAAACATGGCTACCATTTTGTTTGTTTACTTCAGGTGACTCACTAACATCTTCATACATATAGTCTCCTCATTAAGGCAACAGTACATTTACAGACTCATACTCATCATTCAGTGCACATCGACATTATACATATTAAATTTGTCTAAAAGTTAGTAGACTCATACACATTATTAGTTACACATCCAAAATATGAAATAGCAAAAAAACTCAATTATAATTTATTACATCTTGTCACCTTCTTGGGCTGATTCTATGACTAATTTATATCTCTTCTCTTTCTCTTTACTGGCGGGCTTACTTTACTTCCCTCAACCTGCATAATCTTAATCAAACCGATGTTAACATGGTTACCACTTAAAATGGTTACTTTTCCTCTTTTTGTATCTTTTATCTCTCCCATCACTAGTGGTTGCCAGGTCCATTTCTGACCTATCATCTTCTCTGAATCTGTTGCCCCTGTCTATTCCTTTCTGGTGGTCAAAAAACTCTTGCCGTCGTCCCAATCGTATGGCAAAAGGCAGGTCTACTTTGACTCTTTCATCGTCTTTTCTGCTTCTTTCAGCGATAATGGCATCACGTTCTGGTGTTCCCAATGGCCAAAATTTCACTTGCTCTGCCTTTTCTATTTGGGTCTTTTCAAACTCTTTATTTATGGCAGCAACCCTCCTTTCTCGTATTGTAGGCAATCTGTTAGTTTCAGGACGTTTCTTGCTACCTTTTACCCCATCTGCCATATCCTCTAATTCCTTGTCCATTTCACGCGCATATTTATCAGCTGCTTTCTCTAATGCATGAAACACTGCAAGTTCGTTAATTTTCTTCTCAGCACTTTTACTTACAACCTCTACACTATTTGTATCACTGTTGCGTTCTATCCTATCAAGTTTCCATTTTTCGTTTTCCTTCTTCAGATTTTCTGTAGTAGTTTTCTTTCGCCTTAGAGACGCTACCTCTTCCTCTAAGTCAGACTTCTCTCGTATTAGGTTCTTTACTTTGTCATCTACTTCTGATTTCTCCTTTCTTAAAGTTACAACTAAATCCTTGGACACTTTGACTTCACCTAAAAGTTGGCTATTCTGTGCTTTCATCTCATCGACTTCTCGACTCATACATACACTGTGTCTGTCAGTCTCAGACTCTTGTTCTTCAAGCTCTTTAATTCTTGTTTCTAGACACTCGTTTTTGCACTCTAGCCTATCTACTGTGTCTTTCAGCTCTAACAGCATCAACTCATCTCTTTCACTTCTCTTTTCCATAATTCTTATCTCGGCATCTTTTCTTGATATCACATCTTCTAGGATGTTTGTACCCACACAGGCGTCTCTAAATTGTTTCTTCACCTCCCTCGTTTGTGTTATTTTATCGTTATGTTTAGTTTGTCCTCTAACCTCTACAGTCTGTGTTTGTGCACAGCTTACCTGTGTCACTAATACTTCTCTATCAGTACCTTCTGTTTGTGTAGCACTGTCGATCATTCTGTCCTCAGTCTCTTTAATTCTCACTAACATACATTCATTTTTATTACTGATCGCATGACTCGACTTATCTTCTAAATTCCGTTCCATTCCCTCTAATTCCTTCTCCTTTCTGATTAATTTGTTTTGTTTCAGGCTAGACAGTCTGTTTGTCTTGATGTTTGGGCCGTTTGATTTGGACCACTTGATCGTTCTCGCATCCCCGTGCTTGGTTGCGCGCTTCTCTTTGACTCCAGAGAGATCTTGCCAACCACGCCTGGGTGTTGGGTTAACATGCTGTGCCCAAACTTTTGATTTACCATTCACTTTATTCATTTCAATCCTGTCTACACTATTTATTTCATAACTCTTACGTCCAGCAGTTTGTCTTTTGTCCTTCCATCTCCACCTAGATTCCTGGGGTGGTAATCTTCCGTGAAAATGCCTTGTTTCCCTTCTCACTGCATATATTTCTTTACTAAATTCACCTAGTCGTCCCTTATTTCTCCATCTATTACTCGCTTGATTAACTTCCCTAGGATTTTCCACTATTTTTCTTTTATTAAACCATTCACTGATGGTTGGGCTTTCTTCAGGTAGGTTTAAATTCAATCTCTTCCTGAACCCGGTTTCTTTAATAGAGATATTAATCGCTTCCTCTAGCGTCTCAGGGTTCAGCCTCGCTAAGTGTAGTTTTAGATCTGTGGATATTAGTCCATCTATAAAAATCTCTATTAATTGTCTACCAAAACTGTCGGTATCTAAACCAGATTCCTCTGCTAGCTCTAAAAGTCTATTACTGTAAGCAGTTATTGTTTCTCCTCTTTCTTGTTTAAACTTCCTCAAAAGTATGAAAGCAGTGTAGGCATCTCCTACAGCAGCATACCTAGTTTTTAAATCTATCTGGAGGGACTTCCATGTGCTTGAAGGTTCACTCTTTAGCCTTCTCTGGATGAAGTCAGATACTTTGCCTCTACTTGTTTTAAAAGCTATTAATTTCTTGTCTTCCTCATTTATAGGAAAAATGAGAGCATACTTTTCAATTTCTGCCATCCATTGTCTGAACTTGGATGGATCGCCAGAGTAATTTGAGATACTGGCACTCACTTCTTGCTGTCTAAAACTATTTTCTAAACCGGTGATGACTCTACTAATTTCTTGCAGGGTCTGCAACGTGGGAGTCATGCCTCTCTTCATCTTGATAATTAACTAATTAATAATAAACTTATTCGCTAGAAACACACACATGCACACACGTTTAGATCAGTCAAAGACTTTCTACGATCTTCCACTAACACTCAAGAAAAAACTTATTTACTTCACACTAACCTTGTTCAACATACCAAATAAATCTCTAAAATATATAAGAAAAATCCAACTTACATGCTTCTGAAGTCCTGGAATACCTAACACACTTGTGTAACATCCTAACAACTACACAATAATATACTAATTTAAAACAATAATTAACTACTTAGTCTTTTTTTCAGGTTCTCAAGTGGACTTCAGTTTTCACATACGGTTCTCTGTCTATCTTTGCTCTCCGATGCATTTCACATTTATTTCAAACACAAATAATCTTTCACCTCTGGAATAGTAAAAAGTCGCGAACTGACAGCTTCTCTAGTGTTTTTTTTCACAATGTGTTCTGTATAGTAAATATAGTGTTTTTCTTATAATTTCTTGGCTGCTCGGTGGCACTCGTTGCTGTAAGTATGTAGGTTTACGCTGGAAGTGCGTAGGTTTACGCTGGAAGTGCGTAGATGGACGTCAGAGTTGGTTAAGAGAAAATTCTTACTTTTTTTTCTTCCAGGTCCTTCTTTAAAAGAATAAAATCCTGCGTCACGGCAACAGAACGTAATGTTATGTTGCAGGACTTCTTCATGCTTCTTTCTGACTTACTACTTGTTCTTTCTTTGGACACACACATATATAACTCATCAACCTTTTTAAACAAGTATAAACAACGTTTTTATTGGTGTTACTTGACATAGCCTATCGGCGATGATGAATTGTCAAATAACGTTTGTGTGTGGCAGTTTCGTATTCATAAAGTTCTATCTGTGGTTATCTATCTATCTTGTTGACCGTTTACTCCGTATAGTATTCTTAAGTACATCTGCCTGTCTCTTTCTGATAGTGCTGAGGAACTAGTATCTGAATGTGCTCAGTCTGGCCGAGTGTGGCCGAATTGTATCGAGTCTGGCTGAGTGTAGCCGAGTCTCACTGAGTGTAGCTGAATGTCTCTCTGAGTCTCTGGCCGACCGTCCGTTTCAGTCAAGCCCTGGCTTCTTAGTCTTCTCTAGCTACTGCCCCTCGCCAAAGCATTCTGGGCATCTCCTCCAGTTCCCAGGGTCTCAGCGTTAAGTCCCCGGTGACCACACCCCCCGACCACTGATACGGCCTAACCTACGTCTGTTGACCGTCACTACTTAACTCCGCCTCTCTTGACCATGTCCATAGTTTATTACTTTAATCGACAACCTGTCAATCTTCTCAAACCTTTTCCCACAACTAAAAACCTACAACATAACTCCTCCCTTGGCCTTTGTTTACGCGGGCAGTTTAATTGTCCGCTTTCATCTCAGGTCTTCTCTGGACTTCAAGGCGTCTGCCGATATAAGAGTTTCCGGTCTAGTCTTAGTGCTACTCTACTCCGTGTCCACACCTGCGCGACTGGAGCTTATCGCCCCTTCGTCGCGTTACATAACTTACAAGCTTCAGACTGGACATATGTGGCTTTTCACTGGTAATCTTCAAGTTGATTACGACTCGGCGACTGAGTTGGGTAGACTTAACGTCTCCTTGCTAATCCTCTGAAGATTGTCTTTTCTACGCCGCCTAAAACTATCCTACTTCACATCGTCATCGCATCATTCTTTTATTCTTCTGAGTATCGTCATATTCTTCTATTCTTCCATTATCGCCCATGACTGAGTCACACTATAACATATAGAGCATCGAGTTCACACATCATGCAAAGTAATGTAACAAAAAAAGTAAGGAGTTCAGTTACGCCAAGTGGCGTGTAGGGAATATGGTGTTAGTGGTGTGCTTCTTGGATTTAATGTTCTGTTCATGCCCCTTGTGGTTGTTTAACTTCTGACAGGCTGGTGTATGGTGGAAATTCTCGTTCTTAAGTGGGTATTTATCTTCCTTTCTTTCGAGATATACCTATAAGTGATGGACCATTGTTTTCAACTGTTGCTCCGATCAGACGGGAATATCCATCCCGAATTGTACAAAGTCTGTGACGATGGATGGGACAGACAATTTAGCAACGATCAACGGCCCAGAAAGCGAAAACAGGAAAGTGTGTTGTACACAAGAGGCATGTTCAGGACACAAAAGACGAATGTGGCTGACCACTGTGAAAGAGATTGGATGATCATCACGTACTATTCAAGAGAAATCCATGGAGAGGAATTCGAACTTATGTCGGAGGAAAAAAAATGAAATGAAAACAAACGATGAACTCTTAAACCAACTAAAAATGAAAAAAAAAGAACTACTAAATACAATTCAAACAAGACAAATGTGATTTTTGTGGCATGTTAAAGGACACAACTGGCCCTACCAATTGTAATTTTGGCCTGAAAAATACAAGATAAAAGAGGCAAAGGCGAACAGAGACTAACATGGACGAGTAACATAAAAAGATGGACATTTCAGCTTCTGACAGCCTGCACAATCGAAGCAAGAGACAGAGCGGAATGACGCTTCATGGTAGCCAACCTTCGTTGCTGAGACGGCACTCGATTATAATGGCAGAGAAACCAAACTATATAATTTAATTCATGATAATATTACATTGTAGCAATACATTTTTATATCAGTAATTGAATTTGTTATCTGTTTGAGACCAATGATAGAAGAAAGAGCCATATTTGAGGAATACATTGAGCCAATTGCATGTATTTTATCTGTTATAAAAGGCAGTTTAAACTTTAAAAAATGTTAGGTAGCCACAAGTCATAACTTTAAAAATTAACACACTGCAGTAATTATGTATTACTGTTTTCATAGTTTGTTTTAATACAAATGTTTACTATTGTGTTTTAATAGTTTGTGCTGATGGATTCTATGGGCCAGGATGTAATGATACCTGCTCTGAGCACTGCTCAAACGTGTGTGATGGCGTATCCGGGAACTGTACCTGCAATAGAAACTTTGGCGGGTCACATTGCACAGGTTTTGTCTACGGTTTCTTGTCTAGTCGTCGCTAGCCTCTCTCAGAATATATTTATCATTTTGAACAGTTTATATTTTCAGTCAGAAAATCATACAGAATTTTATTTCTTTGCTTTTTTTTCCTTTCTTTCTTTATTTTTATCTTTCTTTCTTTTTTTCTTTTCTTTTCTTTCTTTCTTTCTTTCTTTTCTTTCTTTCTTTCTTTCATTTTTTTATTTCTTTTTCTTTTTTCTTTCTTACTTTCTTTCGTTCTTACTTTATTTCTATCATTCATTCCTTCTCTTTTTTTGTCTTTCTTTCGTTTTTTCTTTCTTTTTTTGTGCTTTCCTCTGTTTTTGTTAAGTCATTTTTTGTTTTGTTTCCTTAATTCTATCTTATACACTTTTTCTCAAATTATAACTATTTTGCTCATTTCTTTAAATATTTTGCATAATTCAAAATGCATGTCCATATTTTATTGAATTTGTTTTCATCAGATAGAAACTCACGTTAAACCTTCCATAACAATATTAATTTACATATATTCTGAAGATGTTGCAATTAAATAAAAATAGAAACAGCTAAACTATTATGGTGTGCAAACAACTCTTCTTTATGAGTATATTTATATATAATCGGAATATAATTTTGGAAGAAATCCCCAATTAATTTCGATTAGGTCTGAAGGTTACAGGGGCCACTAATACTCCTTATTTTGATCATATTTGAATATGTTTTCTTTTCGTCTACCAAATCCAGGGAGCAGCGATAGCTCAGTGGTTAGTGAACTGGACTGCCACGGACAAGGGTAGGGTTCGATCCCAACTGACGGCTTCCGGGTTCACCCAGCCTTAAATGGGTACCGGATTTTTTTATTGGAAAGTAAAGCAGCACGGGCGTAATACTGACCACATTACCCCACAAATCATGTGCTGAAGGTCTGTAAAATATATGGACACTAACACCATATTTCCCTATATGCCACTTGGCGTGACGGGGTACTTTACTTGTTTTACTTTACTACCAAATCCACTTTGATGTCTCAGCAACAAATATTTTGGACGCTACACTTCTGTTTTCACAATAATTTCTTCAGCGTCCTGTATATTTGATAATGGCAGGCTGTACTTCTCTTTTTTAACGTTGGATGGAACCTGGGATTTGCATCAGCTATACATCTCATTTCTGAAATCAAATCAGATTTTGCTGTGTAATAATGTAACATTTTTTTCTCAGTCGTGCGAAGAAAAAAATGGCAAATTTAGCAAAATACATTTTCATATCTTACTGAAAGAGAGAGAATGAATAAATGTAAGTACAAAAGAAAGTAAATCGTAAAAGAAGTAAGGTTTTCCATAAAAAGAGACTAGTCTTTTATACATTACCTCCTAAAAAAACATCATAAAAAATGAAAACAAGCAATGAAGTCTTAAAACAAATCAAAATGAAAGGACAACTACTAAATACAAGACAAATGAGATTTTTGGGGCATGCTAAAAGAAACAACAGACCCTACCTAAAGTAATTTTGGAAAGGAAAATGCAGGGTAAAAGCGGCAGAGGCTGACAAAGACTGACATGGACGAGTAATATCAACAGATGGACAAGACAGCCTGTGATAGCCTGCACCATAAAAGCAAGAGACAGAGCGGAATGACTCTCCATGGTAGCCAACCTTCGTTGCTGAGACGGCACTCAATTATAATGGTAGAGAATACAAACTATATAATTTAATTCATGATAATATTACATTGTAGCAATACATTTTCATATGAATAATAGAAACAGTTATCTGTTTGAGACCAATGATAGAAGAAAATGCCATATTTGAGGAATACATTGAGCCAATTGCATGCATTTTATCTGTTATAAAAGGCTGTTGAGACTTTTAAAAAGTTAGGTAGCCACAAGTAATAACTTTAAAAATTAACACAATGCAGTAATTATGTATTACTGTTTTCATAGTTTGTTTTAATACAAATATTTACTGCTGTGTATTAATAGTTTGTGCTGATGGATTCTATGGGCCAGAATGTAATGATACCTGCTCTGTGCACTGCTCAAACGTGTGTGATGGTGTATCTGGGAACTGTACCTGCAATAGAAACTTCGGCGGATCACGCTGCACAGGTTTTGTCTACGATTTCTTGTCTAGTCGTCGTTAGCCTCTCTCAGAATATTTATCATTATGAACAGTTTATATTTTCAGTCAGAAAATCATACAGAATTTTCTTTCTTTGCATTTTTTTCTTTCTTTATTTATTTTTATCTTTCCTTCTTTCTTACTTCTTTCTTTCTTACTTCTTTCTTTCTTACTTCTTTCTTTCTTTCTTTTTTCTTTGCCTTTCGTATTTCTTTCTTTCTTCTCTCTTTATTTTCTCTTTCTTTTTTCTCTTTCTTTCTTTCAGTCTTTCCTTTTCTCTTTCCTTCGTTCTTTCTTTCTTTTGTGTGCTTTCCTCTGTTTTTGTTAAGTCATTTTCTATTTTATTTCCTTTATTCTACCATATACAATCTTACCACATTATAACTATTTTGCTCATTTCTTTAAACACTTTGCATATTTCAAAATGCATGTCCATATTTTATTGAATTTGTTTTCATCAGATAGAAACTCACGTTAAATCTTTCATAACAATGTTAATTTACATATATTCTGAAGATGTTGCAATTAAATAAAAATAGAAACAGCTAAACTATTATGGTGTGCAAACAACTCCTCTTTATGAGTATATTTATATATAATCGGAATATAATTTTAGAAGAAATCCCGATTTAATTTCGATTAAGTTTGAAGGTTACTGGGGCCACTAGTACTCCTTATTTGAATGTTTTCTTTTCGTCTACCACATCCACCTTGATGTTTCAGCAACAAATATTCTGGACGCTACACTTCTGTTTTCACAATAATTTCTTCAGCGTCCTGTATGTTTGATAATGGCAGGCTGTACTTCTCTTCTTTAACGTTGGATGGAACCTGGGATTTGCATCAGCTATACATCTCATTTCTGAAATCAAATCAGATTTTGCTGTGTAATAATGTAACTTTTTTTCAGTCGTGCGAAGAAAAAATGGCAAATTTAGCAAAATACATTTTCATATCTTACTGAAAGAGAGAGAATGAATAAATGAAAGTACAAAAGAAAGTAAATCGTAAAAGAAGTAAGGTTTTCCATTTAAAAAGACTAGTTTGTTATACATTACATCAAAAAAACATCATATAAAAAAGAAAACAAGCAATGAATCTTAAAACAACTAAAAATGAACGGACACCTACTAAATACAATTCGAACAATACAAATAGAGATTTTTGGGGCATGTTAAAAGAAACAACAGGCACTATATAAAGTAATCTTGGAAAGGAAAATGCAGGGTAAAAGCGGCAGAAGCAGACACAGACTAACATTGCTGAGTAATATCAAAAGATGGACAAGACAGCCTGTGCCATCAAAGCAAGAGACAGTGCGAAATGGCGCTGCATGATATCCAAACTTGGTTGCTGAGACGGCACTCGATTATGATGACCGTGAAAAACAAACTATATAATTGAATTCATGATAATATAACATTGTAGCAATACATTTTCATATAAGTAATAGAATCTGTTATCTGTTTGAGACCAATGATAGAAGAGAGAGCCATATTTGAGGAATACATTGAGACAATTGCATGTATTTTATCTGTTATAAAAGGCTCGGGACACCCTGGGCAAGGTGGATTTCACCGTTTAGCCCCCCTATCAGGGTTATGTGAAGCCATTGGAGCAGGTGGTGGATGGTGTTGTGGGAGCAGCCGACAAGTAGTGCCGATTATGGTCCCCACACCGCGATGGCAGGCAGAGGATCTCATGTATAGAGACAATGGCTGCGATCACCGACTAGTACAGTCACTGCCAAGAAGGAAAGGAATGGCAAACTACCTTCTTAAATTGCCTTGAATAATCATGACACATAGCTCGGTGTCATGGCATGGAAAACAGTCAACAACAGAACTGATACGATGCACTGTAGATGGAAGATTGTGGAGGGACATGATCGCCTACGCCAGCCGGCAGGGTACATGATGATGATGATGATATAAAAGGCGGTTGATGTTTTGAAAAAAGTTAGGTAGCCACTAGTCATAACTTTAAAAATTAACACGCTGCAGTAATTATGTATTACTGTTTTCATAGTTTATTTTAATACAAATGTTTACTACTGTGTTTTAATAGTTTGTGCTGATGGATTCTATGGGCCAGGATGTAATGATACCTGCTCTGAGCACTGCTCAAACGTTTGTGATGGCGTATCTGGGAACTGTACCTGCAATAGAAACTTTGGCGGGTCACACTGCACAGGTTTTGTCTACGGTTTCTTGTCTAGTCGTCGTTAGCCTCTCTCAGAATATATTTATCATTTTCAACAGTTTATATTTTCAGTCAGAAAATCATACAGAATTTTCTTTCTTTGCTTTTTTTCTTTCTTTCTTTACTTTTATCTTTCTTTCTTTCTTTCTTTTTTCTTTGCCTTTCGTATTTCTTTCTTTCTTTTCTCTTTCTTTTTTCTCTTTCTTTCTTTCAATCTTTCCTTTTGTTTTCTTTTTCTCTTTCCTTCGTTCTTTCTTTCTTTTGTGTGATTTCCTCTGTTTTTGTTAAGTCATTTTCTATTTTATTTCCTTTATTCTACCATATACAATCTTTACCACATTATAACAATTTTGTTCATTACTTTAAACATTTTGCATAATTCAAAATGCATGTCCATATTTTATTGAATTTGTTTTCATCAGATAGAAACTCACGTTAAATCTTCCATAACAATGTTAATTTACATATATTCTGAAGATGTTGCAATTAAATAAAAATAGAAACAGCTAAACTATTATGGTGTGCAAACAACTCCTCTTTATGAGTATATTAATATATAATCGGAACTCTCCATGTGTGTGCCACATATTTACACCCCAGAAAGAAATACTGAATATAACAACACCATGTACCGTCTGTGATATTAATGACCACAGACCAGGAGCCTCCAGTATGATTGATACAACTGTTGCACCAAGCACTTCATCAGTAGAACCATATCTATGGAATGTTAATCTGACATTGTTCTTGAATGATGTCCAAGTTAATGAGACATCAGAATCGTGTAGCAGCAGCTACAAGAAGGGAGCGGAGAACATCAAGTTCTGCTGCTATAAAGGAGACTTGCCTTGCTATCCCAGAATTGCCTTAAACGGGATCACTGTAGTTGAAAACTCCTCCTCTTGTGTAAACTACACATTCACATCTAAGAGTGAATCAGTGAAGGTCACAAAATCATATTCTCTCTGTGGTTTTACTAACTACAGGTCATGTGGCTTCTGTTGGATTGGAAATGACAAATTACCACCACTGTGTGTCTATATGTTTGGAATTGGAGTCATCAATGACGGCCTAACATCATCAAGTACTATGACGATCATCATTTTCGGGAGGACGTGAACTCCCATGGTATATGGTGGATAGGCGGCAGGAACCATTGAAGGCTATGTCTGAAAAGTGTTCCTTCTTGCAGTTTCCTCAAATTCCAAGTCCGGCTTGTTGCAGGAGCTACTGAGTTAAGTGCTCTGTGCACACCGTGAGCTGTGTGTCTCATCCGTTTTGATCCTGCTTCGATATCTCGCTTGTTTACGATGAATGATGATATCGTATGACAGGGAACAGTTGGCTGTGTTCACTTTCTGCGCGGTTTCGCCTTATGTCTTTTGGCGTGTGCTGAGACTGCTACGATGGGGACTACAGTTACCTTTCTTTGTTTGGGAGATGAGTTGGTAATTCGGATGATTCCACTGGCACGGGCGGTTGAGCAATTATGGATTTTAATTCGTTTG
Organism: Megaustenia siamemsis; assembly: GCA_032433765.1. Classification (NCBI taxonomy): domain Eukaryota; kingdom Metazoa; phylum Mollusca; class Gastropoda; order Stylommatophora; family Ariophantidae; genus Megaustenia; species Megaustenia siamemsis. The sequence continues at coordinate 52,936,964 of JAVIAB010000001.1, forward strand.
CTGTGATGCCGAGGCCTTCCATAACCAATAACCAATAACCAATATAATCGGAATATAATTTTGGAAGAAATCCCGGTTTAATTTCGATTAAGTTTGAAGGTTACTGGGGCCACTAGTACTCCTTATTTGAACCATATTTTAATATGTTTTCTTTTCGTCTACCACATCCACCTTGATGTTTCAGCAACAAATATTCTGGACGCTATACCTCTGTTTTCACAATAATTTCTTCAGCGTCCTGTATGTTTGATAATGGCAGGCTGTACTTCTCTTTTTTAACGTTGGATGGAAACTGAGATTTGCATCAGCTGTACATCTCATTTCTGAAATCAAATCAGATTTTGCTGTGTAATAATGTAACATTTTTTCGCAGTCATGCGAAGAAAAAAAGAAAATTTAGCAAAATACATTTTCATAGCTTACTGAAAGAGAGAGAATGAATAAATGAAAGTACAAAAGAAAGTAAATCGTAAAAGAAGTAAGGTTTTCCATTAAAAAAGGACTAGTCTTTTATATATTACCTCATAAAAAACATCAGAAAAAAAAAGAAAAAAAAAGCAATGAAGCATTTAAAAAAAACTAAAAATTAAAGGACAACTACGAAATATAATTCAAAAAAGACAAATGAGATTTTTGGGGCATTTTAAAAGAAACCACAGTCCCTACCTAAAATAATCTTGGAAAGGAAAATGCAAGGTAAAAGTGGCAGAGGTAGACAAAGACTATCATGGCTGAGTAATATAAAAAAGATGGACAAGACAGCCTGTGACCGCCTGTGCCATCAAAGCAAGATACAAAGCGGAATGGCGCTGCATGATATCCAAACTTTAATGCTGAGACGGCCCTCGATTATGGTGACAGTGAAAAACAAACATGTCGGGTATTTTGTCAGGTCGGGTAATTTTACCTACTACTGTATGCAGTAAACAGTACAGCATATGACTGCCTTGTTGCCTTGCAGGCAAGCTTAGGAGAGTAAAAGGCTAAGGGAGGGTACCCCTAAGTAAAACAACCCCACTGCCTTGTGGGTGAGACTTTTTAGTCAAAGGCTAGCGTAGCCAACAGTAAACAAACCGACGGAAGGCAACAGAAAACCACCGTCGTAATTTCTTTGTATAATTATGAATCGCCAACACATTAGACATACCGTCAACAACGTTAAGGCGGATTCCCATGGAAAACACTCGTTCGGTAGGGGACATCATGTGCTACAGGTGATACCCGATCGTCATCAAGCTACTGTAAGCAAAATAAAGATTAAACAAACTCTAAAGATAGGTACTTGGAATGTGAGAACACTCATGCATAAAGAAGGGTAAACTAGAAAATATCATACAAGAAATGAAAAGAATGGGTTTACAATTACTGGGACTTTGCGAAATGAGATACACCGGATCAGGGGAGATGTATTCTGATGAGGTTCTGAAAGTGGACAAAGCAAAAAGAGAGCTAATTTCCCATATGAGGAAGAAACAATCATAATTTTTTGGCCATGTAATGAGAAGAGAACAACTTGAATATATTGTAACAACTGGAAAATTGAGGGACGAAGAGATAGAGGGAAGCAAAGAGAAAAAATAACAGACAGCTTAAGAGAATGGCTTGGCAGAAGGTCAACAACAGAAATGATAATTAGTTGCCAAGATCGAAAGTTGTGGAGAGACATGATCACCTACGCCACTAGGCCCGGTACTTGATGATGATGATGATGAAAAACAAACTATATAATTTATTTCATGATAATATAACATTGTAGCAATACATTTTCATATAAGTAATATAATCTGTTATCTGGTTGAGACCAATGATAGAAGAAAAGACCATATTTGGGGAAGACATTGAACCAGTCGCATGTGTATTGTATCTGTTATAAAAGGCAATTGAGACTTTGAAAAGGTTAGGTAGCCACAAGTCATAACTTTAAAAATTAACACACTGCAGTAATTATGTATTACTGTTTTTAATAGTTTGTGTTGATGGATTCTATGGGCCAAGATGTAATGATACCTGCTCTGTGCACTGCTCAAACGTGTGTGATCCTGTGTCCGGGAATTGTACATGTAATGGAAAATTTACCGGGTCACGCTGCACAGGTTTTATCTACGGTGTCTTGTTTAGTCGACGAATCGTTTACCTATGTCAGACTTTATGTATCACTATGGTCCGTTTCTATTTTACCAATAATGAATTCCTCAAATTGACAAAATCATACAGAAATCTTTCTTTTCTTTCTTTTTTTCTTTCTTTTTTTCTCTCTTTCTTTCGTTCTTTCTTACTTTCTTTCTTTCTTTCTTTCTTTCTTTCTTTCTTTCTTTCTTTCTTTCTTTCTTTCTTTCTTTCTTTCTTTCTTTCTTTCTTTCTTTCTTTCTTTCTTTCTTTTTTTCTTTCTTTCTTTCTATCATTCTTTCTTTCTTTCTTTCTTTCTTACTTTTCTTTCTTTCTTTCCTTCTTTCTTTCTTTCATTTTTTCTTTCATTCTTTCTCTCTTTAATTCTTTCTTTTTCTCTCTTTCTTTCTTTTTTCCTTTTCTCTTTTTCTTTCCTTTCTTTATTTTTTCTCTTTCCTTCTTTCTTTTTTTTTTTTTATTTCTTTGTTTATTTGTTTCTTTCCTTTTTTTTCTATTTCTTTCTTTACTTTGTTCTTAGTCATTCTATTTTTTCTTTCTTTCTTTCGTGTGCATTCCTCTTTTAAAAAAAAATATTTTCTGATTTATTTCCTTAATTCTAACTTATATACTCTTTTTCAAATTATAACCATTTTGCTCATTTCTTTAAACATTTTGCATATTTCAAAATGTATGTCCATATTTTATTGAATTGTTTTCATCAGATAGAAACTCAGGTTAACCTTCCATACCAATTTTAATGTACACATAATCTGAAGATGCTGCAATTAAATAAAAATAGAAACAGCTAAACTATCATGTTGATCAAATAATTCCACGTTATGGGTATAATAGTACATAACAAAAAAACATCAGAACGAAGCAATCAACATTTTTTAGGCACATCATGAGAAGAGGAAAGTTGGAATACTTGGTTACAACTGGCAAAATAAAAGGAAAGAGAGATCGCGGACGACAAAGAGAGAAAATACTGGATAGCTTGGTGTCATGGCATGGAAAAAACAACAGAACTGATACGATGCACTGTAGATAGAAGATTGTGGAGGGACATGATCGCCTACGCCAACCGGCAGGGTACATGATGATGAGTACATATCTGGAATATAACAATGGTTGAAAATCCCTAATTAATTTTCTATTAAGTTTGAAGGATACAGCGGCCACTAAAACTCCTTATTTGAATCATGTTTTAGTATGTTTTGTCTTCGTTTTCTGTTTTCACAATCATTTCTCCAGCGTCCTGTATGTTTGATAATGGCGGGCTGTACTTCTCTTCTTTGTCGTTAGATGGAATGCCCATAGGTTTTGTATCAGTTGTACATCTCATTTGTGAATTCAAATCAGATTTTATAGTGTAACAGTGTAACATTGGTTTATATATATATATATATATATATATATATATAGAGAGAGAGAGAGAGAGAGAGAGAGAAAGAGAGAGAGAGAGAGAGAGAGAGAGAATGAATGAATAAACGAAAGAAAGGTTTTACATTAAAAGACTCATCTTTTCTACCTTACCTCCTCAAAAACATCAGTCCTTGAACAAAGAAAGAAATTTGTGGTGACATTAGAGACACTTTAAACTACATGACGAAAATTAAAGAAACAAAACGACCGGCCAGATCACATATCTTAAACCGCTTCAATATTGAATATGTCAGGTTAGGTGAAATCACCCCAACCCGGTATGCGGAAACTCATACTTATCAGTGTCATACCGGTTGGCTTAGGCGATAATGTGCATTCACAATCTTCTACCATAGTGCATCAAATTAATTCTGCTGTTGGCTCTTTTTCATGGCATGACACCAAGCTAACTTTACTCTTTGTCGTCCGTGATTTCTCTTTCCCTTTGATTTTTCCTGTAGCAATCACATATTCCGACTTTTCTCTTATCATGGTGTGCCCGAAAAATGTTGATTGATTCTTTCTGTTTTTTATTTGCTCATTTTCGTGTTGACCTCTGAGAGAATTGGTCTTATCAGTTGTCCAGGAAAATTTGAATATTCATCTGAGAAATGACACTCTGTGGCCTCATTTGTTAAAAATGTGTTTGTCAACTGTCTATCATTCGCTTCCATACGTCATAATTGGTTCTATATAGCATCGATAAATCTTCTTTCTCCCTACAAATGACATTGAGGTGAGGCATAACACGTTTTTCATTTTCTGAAATGCTATTTTGGCCTGACCTATTCTGTTTTTTCATCTCCATGGTGCATCTCCCATCTGATGTTATTATTTTGCCCAAGTATTTGACACTTTGCACATGTTTCGGATTTGTCATATTTATTGTTATGCTGCATGGTGGTGATGATTGTTTCTTCGATGTGACCATTACTTCTGTTTACTTGCTATTCAGACTGAGACCTTTATTGTTGCTTTCTTTTACTATTTTGTCTATCATTTTTTGTAGTTCATTCTCTGTATTTGCTATTAAGACTGTGGCATCCACATTTCGTAAATTGTTTAAGTTATGACCGTTGACTTAAATTCCGTTATTGTCTTAGACAATGTATTATGATATAGTGACATTTATAAATCATCTATGAATGACTTCTCCAACTATGAAACTGTTTGGGAACATCTGGCAAGAGATCACACATCATGCTGAGTCAAGTAAAAAAAAAAAGTAAGGAGTTCAGTCACACCAAGTGGCGTATAGGGAATATGGTAATACTGACAATAATTTTTAAAGACCTTCAGCACCTGATTCACATCATACAGAGCCTGTATTTTTAAAAAAATGGCATAACATCATTTGAGGCTGTACTACGGCATACATGGAAGAGAACAGATTCATGGAAAAATATTAACAACCTTATGAATCAGTGGGTCTGATTTGTTCATTCTGTGGTCGAATTTCGTTGTCAAACATCGACACCATCAACTGAGAGAGGCTGTTTAATAAAAACAAAATCTCGGAAACAAAATACACAAAACTTTCAAAAGCGTCAGCGCCTTTTAGTAACTCACACTGAGGTATATACACTTCATTTACGTACATGAATCCAGTTATCGAACAACTTACTAAGTCAGCGATACACCAGCTACAACTCGGTATTCAAGCTCTATTCAACTCCCAGAAACATCTCATTGGTACACGCTATCAGTTTACGCTCTGTGTTATATGTTTAGATCGTTGACAACAAAGTGTAGGCAAACTAAATTTGTTTTTCATTAAAAAAAAAACTTCTTGTTTATTTTGATTTAGTTAAGAACATTTTAATTTTATATATAAGAAAATACAATGAATAACATTATAATAATCACTGAAAATTCAGATGTCATTTCAAAAGTACGACAAAAGAAGATATTAAACATAGCTATAGAACACACAGTTACAAAACAAGTAACGAGCTTTAACTATCTGTGAACAACATTCTCTCAAGATTTTAAAACTCGAAAAAGAAATAGACATCAGATGCATCTAGACAAACAGAATGTTTGAGTCAATAATCCCTTATACTTCAACACAAAGCAGTACCTATTTCCACAAAGAAACATACTCAAATGTATATTTATTACCACATTGTACTAACAATCCTAAACATGGTCAATTACGACTAAGCATAAAAGAAAACTTGTCACCACTAAAATAAAGCGTCTGAGAAAAAAAAGAAAGGTACAATTTTTAATGTTTCTCATGTCCACTATTTCTCCATCAGTATATAATCTGAACTTGCTGAAAAAGAAAAAAAAAATTGCAACATTTTCATAAAGGAAATTGACAACAACAAAAAACAGAGAAACACAAACTATATAATTTCATTCATAAAATTCTTACATTGTAGCATTTTCATATAAGTAATTGAATCTGTTATCTGTTTGAGACCAATGATAAAAGAAGATGCCATATTTGGCGAAGACATTTTTCCAGTTGCATGCATTTTAGGTTTTATAGAGGGCAGGTGAGAATTTGAAAAAGTTATTGAGCCACAAGTCATAATTTTGAAAATTAACTGCAGTAATTATTTATTACTGTTTTTAATAGAGTGTGCTGATGGATTCTATGGACCAATATGCGATGACGTCTGCTCTTCAAATTGCATTCAGGTGTGTGATCAATTTTCCGGGCAATGTTCCTGCAAAGGCAACTATGGCGGTCCAGACTGCACAGGTTTCTGTCTGTGTTTTCTTGTCTTGCCATCAAATCGTTTGTCTTTTTCATACATTTTGATATCAATATGTTTGTTGATATTTTAATAATAATCAAACGCTAAAAGTGACAAAATCATATCCGATTTTCTTTCTTTCTTTCCTTCCATCTTACTTTCTTTCTTACATTCTTTTGTGTGCATTTTCTAGGTTTAATTTTTTTTTAGCTTTATATTCTCTTTTCTTTGCACGATTCCAACTTGTACACTCTTTATTACATTCTAACCATTTTGCTCATTTCTTTAAACCTGTTTACATATATAAAATGCATATCCATATTTCATTGAATTATTTTCATCTGATATAAACTCACGTTATACCTTCCATAATAATGTTGATGTAAATATATTCTGAAGATGTTGTAATTAAATAAAAATATAAACACCTAGACTATCATGTTGTGCAAAAAAATTCATTTTACGATCGTAATAGGAAATAATTGGAATATATTATTTTTAAACTGCAAATCCATTTAATTTAAAATTTAAGGTTACTGAATAAACTAAAATAACTTATTTGAAACATATTTGAATAGGTTTTGTCTACATTTAATGACTTCAACTTGATGTATCAGCAACATATAGTTTGAACTCTACACTTCCTGTGTTTTCACAATACATTTCTTCAGTGCCCAGTATGTCTGATAATGGTTTCTCCCTTTTTCTATTTCGTCGTTGAATGGGAACTGGGTTTTGCATCAGCTGTACATCTCATATCTGAGTTCAATTCCGATTTCACTGTGCAATAATATAACATTGTTATCCAGTGTTGCCAAGAGAAAATGCTGAATATAGAGTTAATCAAAATGAAAGCATTTCTAAAAAGTTTGTTTCTATTTACGCTAGAAGTGAGCTCAAAAGACAGGTCTTGCATCTCAATAGATTCACCAGATATACCGGTCATTATAAATATTTCTTGCACTTGTCATTCTTAAGCAATGATATTCCATTGTTGCATTGTGAAATGACCGTAGACATATTGTTGAGTGAAAAATTTTAGATGATAATTGTATTATCGCCACGATACACACTAACACGTTTTTGTTTATGCAACATCATCATCATGTGTCGTACTGGTTGACGTAGGCTATCATGCCATTCTCCAATCGTCTATCTACAATGTATCGTACCAGTTCTGTTGTTTTACTGTTTTTCATGTCGTTACCGTCCAATATTTTCTCACTTTGTCGTTCGCCATCTTTCTTTTCTTTTATTTTACCAGTTGTAACCAAGTATTCTAACTTTCATTTTCTCTTGATGTACCCGAAAATGTTGATTGTTTCTTTCTGATGGTTTTTTAGTAGCTCCCTTTTTGTGTTGGTCGCTTTGAGAATTTCTTCATTGGTCTATGTAACTGTCCTGGAAACTTTCAACATTCTTCTGAGAAAACGCATTACTGTGGCCTCTATTCGCATACAAATGCATAGTTGTTATTAAAAATAAGAGACATCATATTGACAGGTTCCTTATCTTCAGTAGAACGTCGTATTCATAACAGGCTATCGGAAAGAATCTGTCTCTAGCCAGATTTCCTACTTCTTCAATTGCAAAATTAAATTTATCTTTTATGTTTTAGCCTTCTTCTTGGTCTGCCAAAAATGCGTCGCTCAAGTACACAAATTCAGATATTTCTTCAGTTACGAACTTTTAATTTAAATTTGATAATGTGAAAATAATAAAATGAAAAAAACACTGAAAAGACGGATATTATACTAAAAAGATTATAATAATCATAGCTATATAACACCTTAGATTATAAAACAAAAAGCAAACTTTAATTAAGTGGGAACGACATTCTTCGAAGTTGATAGAATCGTGAAAGAAATAGACATTCGATAACAACGAAATATTCAGTCAATTATCCCATTATACTTCAACTCAAATATAATACCTATTGCCACCAAGAAACATCTCACACTAAATATATTCATTTCCACATTGTACTACCAATGCAAAACGTGGTCACTTACGTCTAAGTATAAAATAAAGCTTATCACCACATAAATAAAATGTCTGAGAAAAATACTTGTAGTTACCAGACACGACATAATCAAGAGTCATATTACAAGAAAAAGGGTAGGCAATGAAACAATTCTAACTTATATACAGAAAAAAACAACTACAATTGTTTGTCCATCTAGAAAGAATGCAATATATATATATATATATACTTTCATTCATGACAATATTACATTGAAGAAATACATTTTAATATTGAAAATTGTATTTATTAATTGTCTGAGCCAATGATAGAAGAAGAGGTCATATTTGGGGAAGACATTGAAAAAGCCGTATGCATTTTAGCTGTTATAAAAAGCAGTTGAGACTTTTAAAAAAAATTAGGGAACTACAAGTCATAATTTTAAAATTTAACATACTACAGTAATTATTTATTACTGTTTTTTAATAGTTTGTGCTGATGGATTCTATGGGCAAGGATGTAATGGTATCTGCTCTGAGCACTGCTTAAACCTGTGTGATCACTTGACCGGGAACTGCACCTGCATAGGAAACTATGGCGGGTCAAAGTGCACAGGTTTTGTCTACGGTTTCTTTTCTAGTGGACTAATCATTTGCCTCTTTTTTCAGTCTATATTTATTGCTATGGTCTTTCTATAATTTATCAATAATCAATTCCTCATGGCGTTTTCGTTCTTCCTTTCTTTCTTTCTTTCTTTCTTTTTTATTTCTGTCTATCTATCTATCTATCTATCTATCTATCTATCTATCTATCTATCTATCTATCTATCTATCTATCTATCTATCTATCTATCTATCTATCTATCTATCTATCTATCTATCTATCTATCTATCTATCTATCTAATCTAATCTAATCTAATCTAATCTAATCTAATCTAATCTAATCTAATCTAATCTAATCTAATCTAATCTAATCTAATCTAATCTAATCTAATCTAATCTAATCTAATCTAATCTAATCTAATCTAATCTAATCTAATCTAATCTAATCTAATCTAATCTAATCTAATCTAATCTAATCTAATCTAATCTAATCTAATCTAATCTAATCTAATCTAATCTAATCTAATCTAATCTAATCTAATCTAATCTAATCTAATCTAATCTAATCTAATCTAATCTAATCTATCTATCTATCTATCTATCTATCTATCTATCTATCTATATATCTATATATATCTATCTATCTATCTATCTATCTATCTGTCTGTCTGTCTGTCTGTCTGTCTGTCTGTCTGTCTGTCTGTCTGTCTGTCTGTCTGTCTTACTTTCATTTGTGTGCATTTTTCTGTTGTTATTTTAAAGATTTATTTTCTATTTTCTTCGCAGAATTCTAACTTTTACACTATTTAGTACTTTCTAACCATTTTACTAATTACTTTAAACTTGGTTGCATATTCAAATGACTGTCAATATTTCATAGAATTATTTTCATCTGATATAAACTCACGTTATACCTTCAATAACAATGTTAATGTAAATATATTCTGAAGATGCTACAATTCAAACAAGAAAAAAATAGAAACACATAAACTATCATGTTGTGCAAACAATAGCTTTTTAAAAACGTAATAGGAAGAAATTGGAATATAATATTCGTTAAAACTCCCAATTAATTTAATGCAAAATGGATGATTACTGAATGCACCAAAATATCTTAATTGAATCATATTTGAATATGTTTTGTCTTAGTTTAATAAACTGAACTTGATTTATCAGCAACATATATTTTGAACTCTACACTTCCTGTGTTTCCACAATAAGTTCTTCAGTGCCCAGTATGTTCAATAATGGTCGACTGTACTTCTCTTTTTTATCGTTGCATGGTAACTGGGTTTTGCATCAGCTGTACATCTCATCTCTGAGTTCAATTCTCTGTGCAATGATATAACATTGTTTTTCAGTGTTGCCAAGAGAAAATACTGAATTTAAAGTTGATCAAAAGGAAAGAATTTTGAAGAAGGTTGAATCTACGCAAGAAGTTGACTGAAAAGACTTGTAATGCTTATTAATAGTTTCACAAGAAATAGCAGTCATTATAAACATTTCTTGCACTTTTCATTGTAATGCAATGATATTCCATTGTTGTTTTGTGAAATGATCGTAGACATATTGTAGAGTGAAAATGTATAGATTCGAGAGAATTCTATTATCACTACGATACACACTAACACATTTGTGTTTAAATCATCATCATCATGTGTCATACCGGTTGGCGTAGGCTATCATGCCCTTCCCTAATCTTCTATCTACAAAGCATCGTATCAGTTCTGTTGTTTGACTCTTTTTCATTCCATGATACCATCCAGTATTTTCTCTCTTTGTCGTGCGCGATCTATATTTTTCTTCTTTTTTTTGCCAATTGTAACCAAATATTCCAACTTTCATTTTCTCTTGGTCTGCCCGAAAAATGTTAATTGTTTCTTTCTGATGTTTTTAGTAGCTCCCTTTTTGTGTTGGTCTCTTTGAGAATTTCATCATTTGTACTTTTAGATGTCCAGGAAACGTTCAACATTCTTCTGAGAAATCCCATCAATGTGGCCTCTATTCGCATAAAACTGCATAGTTGTTATTAAAAATAAGAGACATCACATTGACAGGCCCCTTATCTTCAGCAGAACACTGCATTCAACACGGCCTATCTGAAAGAACCTCTGTCTCCAGCCAGATCTCCTAATACTTCGATTGTAAAATTAAATGTATCTTTTATGTTTTAGCCTTCTTCTTGGTCTGCCAAATATGCGTCTCTCAGGAACATAATTAAGATTTTTCATCAGTTAAGAACTTTTAATTTGTAATTTGAGAATGTTGAAAGAATAACTTGAAAATAAGCACTACAAAAACGGAAATCATAGTAAAAGAATATAATAAACATAGTTATAAAAAAACCCTAGGTTATAAAACAAATAGCAAACCTTTACTATGTGGGAACGACATTCTCCGAAGATTTTAGAATGGTGAAAGAAATAGACATTCGACAACATGACAAACGAAATGTTGAGTAAATTATCCATTATACTTCAACTCAAATGTAATACCTATTGCCACCAAGAAACATCTCACACTAAATATATTCATTTCCACATTGTACTACCAATGCAAAACGTGGTCACTTAGGTCTAAGTATAAAATAAAGCTTATCACCACATAAATTAAGTGTCTGAGAAAAATACTTGTAGTTACCAGACACGACATAATCATGAATTACAAGAATAAGGGTAGGCAATGAAACAATTCTAACTTATATACAGAAAAAAACAACTATAGTCCGTTCAGATTCGTTTGCCTAGACATTTATTTTTTCAAAAACTTATTGTTCATTTGCATTGATCTTTTGAAGTTAGGTTTAGAATACTAATGTCGCTATAAAAATATTTTTTTATCAAAGAAATGTGATCCAGTTTCAAAGATGCCTTATTTAACCTATATTAAAAAAAAGTTAATCGATATTATAAACACCGGCGGGATTATGTAGATGCTTACATCTCACAGCTGATTCTTTAACATATAGGCATGACCTTCACGGCTGAATGCGCACCGTCCTAAAATAGTTATGTTTCCACTATACATTTTTATAAAGAAATGTTACATATGAAATTTCCCGTTTAGCACAAAATGACATTTTAGCCGAAACCGGAAATTATGTGACGTCAAAATCACGGCCGTAGACTCGAGTTCGAGTCATAATTCAGAGGCAAATCTCAATATTTACAGAAAGGAGGCGGCACTATCCATATTACCTTCTGCAAGTCTATGTGAGAATGAATATAAAGGCAAAATATTTTACTGAGCATAACATTGCTATAAAGATTTATCAATACTTCTGCAGAGAGCGTAAAAAGGGACATCTTTATTGTTCTTTATCAAACCCTGAGAAGAGAACAATGCATATTTTAGGTTTGCGTAAACGTTCATTTGATCGAATAGTTAAAGGAAGCGGATATTTATTGCCAACAAATGCAAGAAAGCAAGGAAGGAAAGAAACGTTAGACAGTTTTGATAAGGACCTAGTAAAAAGAGAAATCTGTCGAATGTTTGATATAAACGAAGAAGTGACACTTAGAAAGTTGAAGCTTTGGCTGAAAACTAACAACGACATTGACATATCAAAAACTTCATTATGGAAAATATTAAGAAGTGCAGGCTTCACCTTTAGAAAGTATGCTGGTGGAAAAAACATTATTTGTGAGAAGCCACATCTAGTAGCTCTTAGAAGCAAGTATTTACGTGAAGTGAAGGAAATGCGCGAAAATGATTATGATATTGTTTATTTAGATGAAACTTGGATCAACGCTCATCATACAAATGAAAAGGAATGGCAGTTAGCAGATGGAAGTATTAAAAGATCAGTACCAAGCAGTAAAGGGCAACGTTTGATAGTTGCACATGCAGGTAGCAGACATAATGGGTTGTTGCAGAATGCTCATCTCGTTTTCATTTCAAAATCCATAGACAATAGAGACTACCACTCCGAAATGAATGGGCACATATTTAAAGACTGGATCGAGAAAAGTATCCTTCCAATATTAGATCGACCTTCTTGTCTGATAATGGACAATGCTTCATACCATAACGTCGTTAACGTAGAAGATAGAATCCCAACATCATCAAGTACAAAAGATGCAATCAAAACGTGGCTCATAAAAGAACACATACAAGTTAACGACAGCTACTTGAAACCCGAATTGCTTAGCCTTGTAAAACAGACACAACGTACAAAGATATTTAAAATAGACAAGTTAATTCAAGAACATGGCCATAGATGTTTGAGACTACCTCCATATCATGCACACTTAAATCCTATAGAACTAGTTTGGGCAAAAGTTAAAGGACACGTAGCATATACAAATAAAACTTTCAAATTATGCGATGTTGAGACACTTACAAATCAGGCTCTATCAAATATAAATAAAGACTACTGGGTAAAATGTGAGGATCATGTGTTACGACAAGAAGAGGAATATTGGAAAAAGGATGGTTTGTTGTTTGTTCAACCGAAAGCAGTAATCGACCTATTTGACTCGTCTGATTCTGAATGATCATTACTCTGATTAATTCTACAGATAAATAGTTTGATTTGCAAAATTTCCTAGTTGATTTGTTAAACAGTTTATTGTTCAAGACCACCCAAGCAATCAAAAATATGTTATAAGCAAACCAACAACCATTACTTTGAATGGAAGCATGCTTGAGTCAGTACAGAAGTTCAGCTATCTTGGATCCACTATTACAGCCACACTTTCCTTAGATGAGGAACTAAATGTACGTATTTGAAAGGCAGCGACAACATTTGGGAAACTCACACCAAGAGCATGGAACTATATCAAATTGACTCTACGAACAAAAGTTCTATATATAATTTAAAATTTGTATACTTGCCACCAAGTAAAATTTTATGGACTCGCCTATGGGTCATCGTTGCACTAGATTACTGTAAAACATTTTGATTAGGGTCAAAATAATAGTTACATGGGCAAAGATCAAAGGAATTCGCCGCTTTAAGAAAACCGTTATAGCTAGACATCGAGTAACACATATGTTCTCGTGACATGGACATTTTAACACCGTATGCCAAAAATATGTGAAATCATCAAGAACTTTTTGAATTATAAATCATAACATCTCGGCAAACGATTCTGAACGGACTATACAATTGTTTGCCCATCTAGAAAGAATGTCGTTTTATTCCTTAACATTCAATGCATTTAATAAAAGATAAGAAAGAGGCAGAACAAGGCGCAGATCAAGAGTAAGATGGGAAAATATCAAAGAAACGTTACAAAAACATCAAATGACAATGACTGACGCCGACAAAAGTAGCGAGATCTCGTACTTTATATCCTTTTCGACAACCGAACGAGTACAAGAGGAAGTGAAAAAAAAATAAAAAGAGAGAATATTTAATGTCTTTTTCCGCCAATTTTCCTATTAATAAATATGAGCGGTCGGAAACAATAATAATGTTTTATTTAAGGAAACTGGCAAACTTACAGTAATATATATATATATATATATATATATATATATATATATATATATATATATATATATATATCTCGTTTGTAACCGTAGCCTCATTATGAGGGAGGTAAAGAATAGAGACACTGTGAACTTCCAGGCATGTCGTAAGAGGCAACTAAGGAGTTTGATCGATGGCTTGACAAGCTGTCATTGTAAAAAGTATTGTTATGGAAACAGCGCCATATTTAGAGCAGTGATCTCTGAAATATGTGCCATTTTGGCACGCAAGGTTTCTGTTTTTGAGATTGTGGTTCTGTCCTATGTGCCGTCTTTGGCTCGAAAGGACAATATATATATAAATATTCAATTTCATTCATGAAAATAATACATTGAAGAACAATACATTTTAATATAGGAAATTGCATTTATTAATTGTCTGAGCCAATTATAGAAGAAGAGGCCATATTTGGGGAAGACATTGAAAAAGCCGTATGCATTTTAGCCGTTATAAAAAGCAGTTGAGACTTTGAAAAGTTAGGGAACTACAAGTCATATTTTTAAAAATTAACACACTGCAGTAATTATTTATTACTTTTTTTTCATAGTTTGTGCTGATGGATTCTATGGGCAAGGATGTAATGGTATCTGCTCTGAGCACTGCTTAAACCTGTGTGATCACTTGACCGGGAACTGCACCTGCATAGGAAACTATGGCGGGTCAAAGTGCACAGGTTTTGTCTACGGTTCCTTTTCTAGTGGACTAATCATTTGCCTCTTTTTCAGACTATATTTATTACTATGGTCTATATATATATATATAAATATATATATATATATATAAATATTTACTATTTAATATACATTATTTCCACACAAAAATATTCACAAAACAACATGGATATCTCCTGACGATAGAACATCAAATCAAATTGACCACCTATGTATTAAACAACAATTCAGATCATCATTAATAGATGTAAGAGCTTACAGAGGTGCTGATGTTAATAGTGACCACAACCTGTGCATTGGGAAAATAAGATTAAAATTTAGAAACCAACAGAAGAGGTCAATTACACATAAAATTGATAGTCATAAACTGAAAGATGAAGCCATAAAGGAAAAGTTTAACATAGAGCTAAGTAATTGTTATTCAGCACTCGGTGAAATAGACTTAGATATCAATGAAATGTGGGACTCACAGAGCAAAATACTAATGACAGCAGCAGAAGCAAGTGCCGGACTGAAGAAAATGGAAAAACGAGCTTGGATCTCAGACACCACATGGAAATACATCAAAGAAAGAAGAGAAGCAAAGAGAGCCGTGACTAATGTAAAGACAGATCTTGGAAAGGTTCTGGCAAAAGCAACATACAAAGAATTAGACAACAAAGTGAAAAGTTCGGCAAGAAGAGATACAAGAGCTTATATAGACAACTTGGCAGAGAAAGCAGAGACAGCTGCAATTACAGGAGACAGCAGAACTCTCTATACAGTACAAAAGATGCTGACAAACACCTATACATCCAGTGGAACACCAATTCTAGACAAATATGGATTAATGCTAACAACAAGCGCAGACATAAAAGCCCGTTGGGCAGAACACTTCAAAGAAATTCTTAACCGTCCACTACCTCACAGTTTAATAGATTTTGAAGCTGAAACACCAGCAGCAGAATTAGATGTAAATTTAGATGACTTCACCTTGAGTGAAATAGAAACCACCTTAAAGCTAATGACCAATAACAAGGCTGCTGGAGAGGATAAGTTAACAGCTGAGATCCTCAAGGCAATTGATAGCCATAATTTAATACATCTCCAAAAAATGTTCAACATCATTTGGAAAACAGAGAAGACGCCTCATAAATGGAAAAAAGGAATCATTGTTAAGATCCCAAAAAAGGGCAATCTTAGAGATTGTAACAACTGGAGAGGCGTGACACTTTTGTCAGTTGCCTCAAAGTTATTCTGTAAAATCATCCTAAATAGAATAAAGGATTCAATAGATACAGTAATGCGTGAAGAACAGGCTGGGTTTAGAAAAGGGAGAAGCTGTCTTGACCACATTTTCACTCTACGACTTATATTGGAGGAACATATTGAAAAGCAAAAACCTTTTGTACTTAACTTCATCGACTTCAAAAAAGCATTTGATAGTATTCATAGAGATTCTTTGTGGAAAATTCTGAAGCAATATGGTTTACCATCAAAAATCATAAATATTATCAAAGACATGTATGATGGTTACACATGTGCAGTTCGAACAGAGGAAGGACTGAGCGAATGTTTCCCAATAGAAACTGGGGTTAAACAAGGATGTATTTTATCGCCCTTGTTATTTGGAATTGTTATGGACTTCATAATGAAGAAATGCTGCACTGGTAATAAAGGCATCGAATGGATACAAGGAGACCATTTGGAGGACCTCGACTTTGCTGATGACATAGTTCTCATCAGCAGTCAGATAAAAACGATGCAGGAAAACACAAATGAACTATCATCAATAGCCAGCAAAATTGGGCTTGAGGTCAATCATGAAAAGACTAAAGTCATGAAAAGTTTAATTCCAACAAGTGACAAAATATACATGGAAAACAAACCAGTAGAAGAGATCGATCACTTTATCTATCTTGGAAGTCACATTGATCGAGAAGGGGATACGAGCAAAGAAATTAGAATCAGACTGGCTAAAGCAGCAATGTCTTTCAGAAGCCTTGAAAAGTTGTGGAAATCAAAACTCATTAGCACAAACACAAAACTTAGGCTATTCAAATCAAATGTACTATCAACCCTTACGTATGCGTGTGAAAGCTGGAAAACAACAAGAGATATAGAAACAAAGTTGAACGCATTCGAAAATAAATGTCTAAGGAAAATACTTGGTATAGAATGGAACGAATTCAAAACAAACGAGGAAATTAGAGAAATCGCCAATCAACCACTAATATCTTCAGTAATAAAGAAAAGACGATGGTCATACGTTGGACATGTGATGAGAAGAGATAATAATCGAATAGCAAAGCAAGCCCTCATATGGGAAACAACAGGTAAAAGAAAAAGAGGAAGACCCAGGGAGACACTGAGAAGAACATTGATGAGAGAGGCAAGAGCAGCAGGAATCGGCTCCCTCAATGAGATAGAACTGCTTGCACAGAACAGAGACAGATGGCGAGATTTAATAAAATATCTTTAAAAGAAAACTGCTAGAACAAAAATTCATATAGGAGAAGGTGTATCTTGGTCTACGCCCTATGGGCCGGTTACGGCTCGAAAGGTCAATAGATAGATAGAAATATATATATATATATATATATATATATATATATATATATATATATATATATATATATATATATATAATTATTTATTTATTTATTTTGTGTGCATTTTCACTGTTTCCTTTTTTAAAGATTTATTTTCTATTTTCTGTGCAGAATTCTAACGTGTACTCTCTATAGTACTTTCTAACCATTTTGCTAATTACTTTAAACTCGGTTGCATATTCAAAATGCTATCCATATTTTATAGAATTATTTTCATCTGATATAAACTCACGTTATACCTTCCACAACAATGTTAATGCAAATATATTCTGAAGATGTTCCAATTAAAAAAGAAAATAGAAACACAACAACAATCATGTTGTGCAAACAAATCCTTTTAAAACACATAATAGGAAATAATAATTGGAATATAATTTTCGTTAAAACTATAAATTAATTTCATTTTAAATTGAAAGTTACTGAATACACTAAAACATCTTAATTAAATTATATTTGAATATGTTTTGTCTTCGTTTAATAACCTGAACTTGATGTACGAGCAACATATATTTTGAACTCTACACTTCCTGTGTTTCCACAATAAGTTCTTCAGTGCCCAGTATGTTCAATAATGGTCGACTGTACTTCTCTTTTTTATCGTTGCATGGTAACTGGGTTTTGCATCAGCTGTACATCTCATCTCTGAGTTCAATTCCGATTTCTCTGTGCAATGATATAACATTGTTATTCAGTGTTGTCAAGAGAAAATACTGAATTTAGAGTTGATCAAAAGGAAAGCATTTTGAAGAAGGTTGACTCTACGCAAGAAGTTGATTGAAAAGACTTGTAATGCTTATTAATAGATTCGCAAGAGATAGCAGTCATTATAAACATTTCTTGCACTTTTCATTGTTATGCAATGATATTCCATTGTCGTATAAGTGAAATGACCATGGACATATTATTGAGTGAAAAATTATAGATGGGAGAGAATTCTATTTTCGCCCCGATAAACACTAACAACATTCTTTTAATACAACAGCATCATCATGTGTCGTGCTGGTTGGCGTAACGCTATCATGTCCTTCCTCAATTTTCTATCTACAATGTATCGTATCAGTTCTGTTTTACTGTTTTTCATGTCATGTTGCCATCCAGTATTTTCTCTCTTTTTCGTCCGCAATCTTTCTTTCCTTTTATTTTGCCAGTTGTAACCAAGTATTCCAACTTTCATCTTCTCTTGATGTACCCGAAAAATGTTGATTGTTTCTTTCTGATGTTTTTTAGTAGCTCATTTTTTGTGTTGGTAGCTTTGAGAATTTCCTCATTGGTCTTTATAGCTGTCCTGGGAACTTTCAACATTCTTCTGAGAAAACGCATTACTTTGGCCTCTAATCGTATAAAAATGCATAATTGTTATTAAAAATAAGAGACATCACATTAACAGGCCCATTATCTTCAGCAGAACGCTGCATTCAACACGGCCTATCTGAAAGAATCTCTGTCTCTAGCCAGATCTCCAAATACTTCGATTGTAAAATTAAATGTATATTTTATGTTTTAGCCTTCTTCTTGGTCAGCCAAAGATGCGTCGCTCAGGTACACAAATTCAGATATTTCTTCAGTTAAGAACTTTTAATTTTAAATTTGATGTGAAAAGAATAAAATGAAAAAAGCACTGAGAAGACGGAAATCATAGCAAAATATTATAATAAACATAGTTACGGAACACACTAGCTTATAAAACAAGTAGCAAACTTTAACTGTGTGGGAACGGCATTATCTGAAGATGAAAGAAATTGTGAAAGAAATAGACAACAAGGCCAACGAAATGTTGAGTCAACTATCCCTTATCCTCAACACAAAACAATACCTATTGCCACCAAGATATATCTCACATAAAGTGTATACATTTCCACATTGTTATACCAATGCAATGCGTGATCACTTAAGACTAAGCATAAGATAAAGCGTGTCAGCACATAAATTTAATGTCTGAGAAAAGCGTTTGTAATTACCAGAAAAGACGGAATAAAAAATGTTGTTATAAGAGAAATGGGACGCAATGAATCAATTCTAATGTCCGTACAGAAACAACAAATACAATTGTTTGCCCATCTAGAAAGAATGTCGTTTTATTCCTTACCATACAAAGCATATAATAAAAGTAGAGAAGGAAGAAGAACAAGGCGTAGACCCAGAGTAAGCTGGGAAATCAACAAAGAAACGATGCAACATCAATTGACATTGAGTGAAGCCGACAAAAGTGGCGAGATCTAGAATGTTTAATGTCTTTTTCCTCTTTTTTTTTCCCCTTATTATTTAATCTGAACTTGCGGAAATAAATAGCACAATTTTATTTAAGGAAATTGGCAAAAAATATTGTGGAAAACAAAATATACAATTTAATTCATGAAATTAGTACATTGTAGAAACACATTTTCATATGAGTAATTGAATTTATTCGTCCGTGCGCTGCAGGGGCCTGAAAGGGGAGTAAATAATAGCGGCGCTGTTCCCTACCCGGCATGTTCGTAAGAGGCGAGAAAGGAGAGTTGGTTATCCCATAATGTAAATAAATAAGCCAAAAAAAACTTCACAAACATGGACAAGTCAGTCCGGGTTGCCGACTCACTCTTTGTCTAACAGGAAATCCTCCAGAATTGGTACCTGTATGTACGTACCCAAAACGAACTGGGAAAAGCTGCACAGGTAGTAGCAGAAATTACTTTCATTAATGGATGCTTACTCAGAATAAAAGGATGGAAATGGCAGGACAAAATCACAAACATAGATTTATGAAATGTAACAGGCAAATACCAGTGGATAAAGAAAAACAGCGAAGACGATGGCGCTGGATAGGATACACGCTGCGAAGCCAACTGAGAGTATTACACAGCAGGCCCTTTTTGGAATCCCCAGGGGAAAAGACAAAGACGAAGACCAAGGAATTCTTGGAGAAGACAGATAGAAGCAGAGATGAAGATGATGGGGGAAAACATGGAAGGATCTTAAAAGAATGGAAAAAACAGATCGACTAGGAAAGTGTTGTTGAAGTCGTATGCTCCACAGGGAGCTAAAAAGGTAGAAGACGAAGAAGAAAAAAGAATTGAATTTATTATCTGTCTGAGACCAATTATAGAAGAAGAGGCCACATTTTGAGGAAAGTTTGAGTCAGTTTCCTGCACTTTAGCTGTTATAAATGGCAGTTGAGACTTTGTAAAAGTAAGAGAACCACAAGTCTTAATTCTAATAATGACCACACTGCAGTATTTATTAATTACTATCTTTTAATAGTTTGTGCTGATGGATTCTATGGACAAAGATGCAATGATACCTGCTCTGAGCATTGCTCAAACGTTTGCGATAAAGTGTCCGGGACATGTTCCTGCAATGGCAACTATGGCGGTTCAAACTGCAGAGGTTTCTGTCTACGATTTCTTGTCTCGTTATCCATTGATTTGCTACGCTTAGACTTTAATTATCACTGTTTGTTGATATATTAATAATAAAGCGAATGCTCAAGGTGACAAAATCATTCACTATTTTCTTTCTTTCATTCTAGCTTTCTTTTTTTCTTACTTTCTGTTGTGTGCATTTTCACTGTTTCTATTTTTTAAAATTTTTTCTATATTCTTTGCAGAATTCTAACTTGTACACTCTTGATTTCATTTTAAACAATTTGCTGATAGAATCGTCATGCAAAGAGTGCGAAACAAAACAAAATCAGTCCAGAAATTAGTGATGAACAGTTTGGTTTTGTTAGAGGTAAAGGAACGAGCAATGCCATATTCATCATAAGATCTTTAGTAGAAAGCGTCATAGAGGTGAAAACAGATTTATACCTATGTTTCATAGATTATGCCAAAGCATTTGACAAAGTAAAGCACCACGAAAAAAATCAAAATTTTAGAAAGCATAAACATAGACAGAAAAGGTCTAAGAATAATATAGAACAAGTACTGGCTACAAGTAGCGGCCATAAGATTTGTAAACAAATTGGGAATGTTTCAACAAATAAAACAGGATGTTAGGCATGGTTGCGTGTTGTAACCAGATTTGTTTAATATCTATAGTTAGATTATTTTAAGATCCATAAGGGACATGCATGGAATAACAATTGGAAGTCATAATATAAATAATCTAAGGTATGCTGATGATAGTCTCAATCACTGAAAGGGAAAATGAGTTACAAAAAATGTGAGACATTATAGCGAAAGAAAGCAAAAAATAAAGGACTCAGCTTTAATAGCAAAAAGACAGAAGTAATGGTAACAACGAAGAAAAAGACATCACCTCAGTGCAAAATAAAGACAAGTGGAACAATATTAAAATAGGTGCTTGAATTTAAATATTTGGGAACTTTGTTAACCTCAGACGGAAGATGTACAAAAGAGGTGAGATCCAGAATGGCTCAGGTAAAAGCAGCCTTCCAAAAAATGAGGCAGATACAATGCAATCAATTTCTGACAACAAAAACAAGAAAACAATTTCTTAAATGTTATGTACAGCCAGTTTTAACATATGGATGTGAATCATGGATAATACGACAACAGACAAGAAAATCACTGAAGTCTGTAGAAATTTGGTTTTACAGAAGAATGTTGAGAATACCACGGACAGCTAAGAAGAGTAATGAAAACGTTCTGAAAGAGGCGAAAGCGAATAGAGAGCTAATTTCCAATATTAGGAAGAAACATTCATCATTTTTTTGGCGGTGAAATGAGACGTGAACAACTGGAATATATTGTAACAACTGGGAAAATTGAGGGACGATGAGATAAAGGAAAACAAAGAGAAAAGATACCAGACAGCTTAGGAGAATGGCTTGACAGAAGGTCAACAACAGAAATGATAAATAACCGTCAAGATCGAAAGTTGTGGACAGACATGATCACCTACGTCTGCAGGCCCGGTACCTGACGATGTTGAACCATTTTGCTCATTTTTTTAAACTTGCATATTTAAAATGCCTATATATCATCATCATCATCATCATCATCATCATCAGTTGCCCTCTCCGCATAGAAGGTTGACTACCATGGAGCGCCATTCAACTCTGTCTCTTGCTTTGATGGTGCAGATTGTCATAGGCTGACTTGTCCATCTTTTGATGTTACTCGTCCATGTTAGTCTTGGTCTGCCACTGCTTCTTATACCTTGTATTTTCCCTTCCAATATTACTTTTATTAGGCTGTTGTGTCTTTTAACATGACCCAAAAATTTCATTTATCTTGTTCTAATTGTGTTTAATTTCCGTGTGTTACTGGGGCCTCATTATGAGGGAGTAAAGAATAGTGACACTGTAACCTTCCAGGCATGTCGTAAGAGGCGACTAAGGAGATTGATCGATGGCTTGACAAGCTGTCATTGTAATGTTTACATTGTATTGTTATGGAAACAGAACCATAGATTTTGGAAGCAGTGATCTCTGCAATATGTGACATTTTGGCACGCAAGGTTTCTGTTTTTAAGATTGTGGTTCTGCCCTATGTGCCGTCTTCGGCTCGAAAGGACAATAGATAGAGAATTGTGTTTAGTAATTCTATTTTCATTTTTAGTTGTTTTAAAACTTCATCGTTTGTTTTCTTTTCCTTCCATCCAATTCTACCTATTGTTCTATAAATCCACATTTCAAAGGATTAAATTTTCTGTTCTGTTTTCTGGTCTAATGTCCACGTTTCTGCACCATACAGGAATATTGAAAATATGTAACATTTTGCTATTCTTAGTTTTAGTCCTGGTGTTATTTGTTTTGATATTAGTATATTTTTCATGGCATTGAAATTACTTATTGCCATACCTATTCTTTTGTTTATTTCAGTTGTACATGTTCCATCACATGTTATAGTATGGACCATGTAGTTGTAGCTCTGAACTGTCTCCAGATGTATTCTTTCACCTTTGATATTTAATTGTATGTCTTGATAAATGTCTTTGTTTAGGATCATAATTTTAGTCTTTTTGATATTCATATCTATTCCATACTTTCTGCTTGTCATGTTTATTAGATTAAGTAATTGTTGTAGATCTTTAGGATTTTCTGCTAGTAGAACGGTATGATCAGCATATTTTTTGGTTATTGATTATGTTTCCATTAATGTTTAGGCCTGGCATCTCTGAGATGTTTTTAAATATTTGCTCTGTGTATAGATTGAACACGCTTAGTGATAGGATGCATCCTTGTCTTACTCCTCTTTTTATACAAATGGGTGTAGACTTCTCCTTGTTATATTTTATTATTGCTGTTTGCTCCCAGTACAAATTACATATCAGTCATATAATTGTGTCATCCAGATTTATATCTTTTAGGCAATCTATAAGTTGATTTAGGTGTATCCTATACATATTACATTTATTTATTTTATGATTTTATGATTTTTTAAATTTATTTATTATTACTTTTCTATCTAATGAAAATAAATCAATGAAAATAAACCTATATATATTACATTGATTTGTTTTCATTGGATAGAAACACGTTAATCCTTCTATAACAATTTTCAGGTTATACATTCTGAAGATGCTGCAATTAATTAAAAAATAGAAACATCAAAACTACCATGTTGTGCAAACACCGCTTTTTAAGATCATAATAGGAAGAAATTGGAATATAATATTGGTTAAAACTCCCAATTAATTTAATGTAAAATGGATGATTACTGAATACACTAAAATAGCTTATTTGAATCATATTTGAATATATGTTGTATTCGTTTAATAACCTAAACTTGATGCATCAGCAACATATATTTTGAGCTCTCACTTCCTGTGTTTTCACAATAACTTCTTCAGTGTCCAGTATGTTTGATAATGACGAGCTGTACTTCTCTTTTTTGTCCTTGAATGGGAACTGGGTTTTGCATCATCTGTTCATCTCATATCTGTGTTCAATTCCGATTTCGCTGTGCAATAATATAAACATTGTTACACAGTGTTGCCAAGAGAAAATGCTGAATGTTGTTGAATGATCAAAAGGAAAGCATTTTGAAGAAGATTGATTCTATTTACGCTAGAAGTTGGCTCACAGGACAGGCCATGTTGATTAATAGATTCAAAAGAGGTAGCATTCATTATAAACATTTCTTGCACTTTTCACTGTTATGCAATGATGTTCCATCGGTGTATTTGTAAAAACGTAACGACATATTGTTGAGTGAAAAGGTATAGATGGGAGAGAATTATATCATCAACACAATACACACCAAAAAAATTTTAAAATGCATAGATGTTATTAAAAATAAGAGACATCTAATCTACAGGTTGCTTATCTTTTGCAAAACGTTGCATTCACCACAGCCTATCTGAAAGAATACCTGGCTTTACCTAGATCTCCCACTTCTTCGATTGTAAATTCAAAGTCGTCTTTATGTTTTAACCTTCTTGGTCTGCTAAAGATGTGTCGCTCAGGAACACAAATTCAGATTTTTCTTCAATTAAGAACTTTTAACTTTAAATTAGAAAATGCAAAATGAATAACATGAAAATAAGCACTGAAAAGACGCAAATTATATCAAAAGAAAGACAATGGAATATAAAAAAAACACAACTATATAACACACTAGTTTATAAAACAAGTAATAAACTTTCACTATCTGGGAACAAAATTCTATGAAGATGATAAAATCATGAAAGAAATAGACACTCGACAACAAGACAAACCAAATGTTGAGACAACTATCCCTTAAAATTCAACACAAAGAAATACCTATTGCCACCAAGAAACATCTTACACAAAGTATATTCATTACTATATTGAAATACCAATGCAAAGCGTGATCACTTCCAACTAAGCATAAAATAAAGCGTGTCACCACATAAATGAAAAGCGCTTGTAATTACCAGAAAAGGCAGAATCATAAATTATATTATAAGTGAAAGGGTAGACAATGAAACAACTCTAAGGTATATACAGAAAGAAAATTAAAATTGTTTCCCATCTAGAAAGAATGCCGTTTTATTCCTCACCACACAAAACATATATATGAAGAGAAGGAGGAAGAACAAGCCGCAGACCCAGAGTAAGATGGAAATAATTTATGAAACGTTGCGACAACATCATGAGTGAAGCCGCCAAAAGTGGCGAGATCTCGAACTTTATATCTTCCTAGACACCAGCACGATTACAAGAGGAAATGAAATAGAAAGAAATAATTTTTAATGTCTTTTTCCGCCTTTTATCCTTATTATATAATCTGAACGTCTGGAAACAAATAACACTGTTTTAATTAATTAAGGAAACTGGCAAAAAAATACGGCGAAAAAGAAAATATATAATTTAATTCCTGACAATATTACATTATAGAAATACATTTGTATATATAAGTAATAGAATGTGTTATCTGTATGAGTCTAATGATAGAAGAAGAAGCCACATTTTGAGAAAAGATTGAGTCAATCGCCTGCACTTTAGCTGTTATAAATGGCAGTTGAGACTTTGTACAAGTTAGGGAACCACAAGTCTTAAATTTAATAATTACCACATTGCTGTATTGATGTATTTCTATCTTTTTCTAGCTTGTGCTGATGGATTCTATGGACTAGGATGCAATGATACCTGCTCTGTGCACTGCTCAAATGTTTGTGATAAGGTGTCCGGCAACTGTTCCTGCAATGGCAACTATGGCGGTTCAGACTGCAGAGGTTTCTGTCTACGATTTCTTGTCTAGTCATCCAATCGTTTGCCTCTCTTAGACTTTTTTTTTTTATCACTGTTTGTTGATATATTAGTAATAAACAAATGCTCAAAGTGACAAAATCATTTACGATTTTCTTTCTTTCTTTCTAGCTTTCTTTCTTTCTTACTTTCTGTTGTGTGCATTTTCACTGTTTCTTAATTTTAAGATTTAGTTTTTATTTTTTTTGTTGCAGCAGTCTACGTGTACTTAATTACGTGCTAACCATTTTGCTCATTTCTTTAAACTTGTTTGCGTATTTATAATACCTATATATATTACATTGATTTGTTTTCATTAGATAGAAACGCATGTTAGTCCTTCCATAACAATTTTAATATAAATACATTCTGAAGATGCTGCAATTAATTAAAAATTAGAAACACCTAGACTATCATGTTGTGCAAACAACTCATTTTAGGAGCACAATATTAAATGATCGGAAAATACTTTTGGTTAAAACTCCCAATTAATTTAATTTAAAATGGACGGTTACTGAATAAACTCAATCATGTTATTTCAATCATGTTTATCATGAATATGTTTTGTCATCGTTTTTTTTTTCTTCGTTCGCCAGCTTTTACCTCTGACAAAGTCCCTAGAAACTAGGAACTGAATTTTGCGTGTTAATCCATTTTTACCTGGCAGCAGTGTTCACATGGGTCTCTTGCAGTACATGCATACTACTCCGACTTCGGAGGTACTCATATTTTTCTCCGTCGATGATTAATTGACTTTTCAAGCCGGGCCTCGCTGCTAAGACCAGGGGTGGTTAACGCAGAGAGAAATCATAAATAAAAATCACAACCAACCAGGATTTGAACCCACAACCTCTCTGTCTCGAGGCCGGCGTCTTGCCTCGAGACCAACCAGTCCCCTTGTCATCGTTTAATAACCTCAACTTGATGTATCACAAACATATATTTTGAACTCACAATTCCTGTATTTTTACAATACATTCTTTAGCGTCCAGAATGTTCGAAAATGAAGGGCTGTACTTTTATTTTTTTCATTGAGTTTTTTCAACCGAGTTTTGCATCAGCTGTACATCTCATATCTGAGTTCAATTTCGATTTCGCTGTACAATAATATAACATTATTATTCAGTGTTGCCAAGAGAAAATGCTGAATGTAGAGTTGATGAAGATTAAAGCATTTTGAAGAAGGTTGATTCTATTTCCGCTCGAAGTTGGCTCACAAGACAGGCCATGTTGATTAATAGATTCAAAAAGAGAGCAGTCATTATAAACATTTCTTGCACTTTTCACTGTTATGCAATGCTATTTCATCGTTGTATTGTGAAACGGTCGGAGACATATTGTTGAGTGAAAAATTATAGCTGGGAGAGAATTATATCATCAACACGATACACACTAAAAAAATTTTAAAATGCATCGTTGTCATTAAAAATAAGAGACATCTCATCTACAGGTTGCTTATCTTTTGCAAAACGTTACATTCACCACAGTCTATATGAAAGTATCTGTATCTCTACCCAGAACTGCCACTACATCGATAGTAAAATTCAAAGTCTTCTTTATATTTCAGCCTTGTTTGTGATATGCAAAGATACGACGCTGAAAAAAACACAAAGTCAGTTTTTTCTTCACTGAAGAACTTTTAATTTTAGATATAAGAATGCAAAATGAAGAAAATGAGATAAACACTGAAAAGACACAAATCATACCAAAAGAAAAATAAAGGAACATAATAAACATAGCTATAGAACACACTTGATCATAAAACAAGTAACACACTTTAACTTTCTGGGAAAAAGATTCACTAAAGATTAAAAATCGTGAAAGAAATAAACATTGGTCACCAAGGCAGGGGGAAATGTTAAGTCAATATCCTTTATACTTCAACTAGAGCAATACCTATTGCCACCAAGAAACATCTCACACAAAGTATATTCATTACCACATTGTACTACCAATGCAAAATGTGATCACTTACAACTAAGTAAAAAAAGTAAAGTACCCCCTGTCACGCCAAGTGGCGGCGTATAGGGAAATATGGTGTTAGTGACCCTATATTTTACAGACCTTCAGCACATGATTTTTGGGGTAATGTGGTCGGTATTACGCCCGTGCTGCTTTACTTTCCCAGAAAAAATCCGGTACCCATTTAAGGCTGGGTGAACCCGGAGCCGTCGGTTGGGATCGAACCCTACCCCTTTGTCCGTAGTAGTCCAGTTCACTAACCACTGAGCTATCGCGGCTCCCACTAATTTTTAGGGAATTAGTAAAACCCAGGTGTCCTCGCCAGGGTACGAACCCCGGCTGTTGCCGTGGTAAGCCAACCGACTTACAACTAAGCATAACATAAAACTTGTCACCATAAATTAATTATCTGAGAAAAGCGCTAGTAGTTACCAAAAAAGCCATAAATGATATTGTAAGAGAAAGGGTATGCAATGAATCAATTCTAAGCTGCGTACAGAAACAAAAAATACAATTGTTTGCCCATGTAGAAACAATGCCGTTTTATTCCTTTCCAAACAAAGCATATAATAAAAGAGAAGAAGTAAGAAGAACAAGAGGCAGAGTAAGATGTGAAATCATCAAAGAAACGCTGGAACAATATCGATTGGCAATGAGTGAAACCGCCAAATGTTGTGTGATCTCGAACTTTATATCTTCCTTGCCCCCAGTACGATTAAAGAGGAAGTGAAAAAGAAAGGAAGAATGTTTAATGTTTTTGTCCGCTTCTTTTTCTTATTAAATAATCTGAACGTCTGGAAACAAATAAAAATGTGTTAATTAAGAAAACTGACAAAAAATACAGTAAAAAAAAACAAAATATATAATTTCATTCCTGACAATATTACATTACAGAAATACATTTTCATATAAGCAAATGAAATTATTATCTGTCTGAGACTTATGATAGAAGAAGAGGCCATATTTTGAGAAAAGGTTGAGTCAATCGCCTGTACTTTAGCTGTTATAAATGGCAGTTCAGACTTTAAATAAATTAGGGAACCACAAGTCATAATTTTAATAATTACCACACTGCAGTATTGATTTATTACTATCTTTTAATAGTGTGTTCTGATGGATTCTATGGACCAGGATGCAATGATGCCTGCTCTGAGCACTGCTCAAACATTTGTGATCACGTGTCAGGGAACTGTTCCTGCAATGGCAACTATGGCGGTTCAGACTGCAGAGGTTTCTGTCTACGATTTCTTGTCTTCATTCTCATTCACGATTTTCTTTCTTTCTTTCTAGCTTTCTATCTTTCTTTCTTCTTTCTGTTGTGTGCATTTTCACTGTTTCTTAATTTTAAGATTTATTTTTTTTTTATTTTCTTTGCGGAATTCTAACGTGTACACTCTTTATTACATGCTAACAATTTTGCTTATTTCTTTAAACGTGTTTGCATATTTATAATACCTATATATATTACATTCATTTATTGTCATTAGATAGAAACAAATGTTAATCCTTCTGTAACAATTTTCATTTAAATACATTATGCAGATGCTGCTATTAATTACAAATTAGAAACACCTAATTTATCATGTTGTGCAAACAACTCATTTTAAAGAACACAATATTAAATAATCGGAAAAAAAATATTAGTTACAACTCCCAATTGTTTTAATTTAAAATGGACGGTTACTGAATATACTCAAAAATGTTATTTGTATCAATTTTGAATATGTTTGGTGATCGTTTAATAACCTCCACTTTATGTATCGACAACATATATTTTGAACTTACACTTCCTGTGTTTTCACAATAAATTCGTTAGGGTACAGCATGTTTAAAAATGGCGGGTTGTACTTGTGTTTTTTGTCGTTGAATGGGAACTGGATTTTGCATCAGCTGTACATCTCATATCTGAGTTCAATTTCGAATTCGCTGTGCAGTAATATAACATTGTTATTCAGTGTTGCCATAAGAAAATGCTGAATACAGAGTTGATGAAGAGGAAAGCATTTTGATGAAATTGATTCTATATACGCTAGAAGTGGGCTCATAAGTAAGGTCATGTTTATTAATAGATTCACAAGAGATATCATTCATTATAAACATTTCTTGCACTTTTCACTGTTATGCAATGATATTCCATCGTTGTATTGTGAAAAGATCGTAGACATAATGTTGAGTGAAAAATTAAAGCTGGAAGAGAATTATATCATCAACACGATAGTAGTATAGCAGGAAGGAGATGTTTCGTATTTGGCTCGTAAATTAACAAAGATATAAAGCGGCGCGACCAACGCGCGGTGCGCATGGGGAGTTAACCATGACCTCTCGTGTCGAGGTGTTGACCTTTCGTGTAGGTGACCCCGGAAATGACCTGTTTATGCCTGACGTTTGCTGTCTTTGGAGTTCTTGATGAATTGGATCGATATTGATAGGTTAGTAGATTATACAACAGAAATCAAAAGATATATTTATTCTTTTATTATTTCAGTAGATATATAGCAACAGATCTATACATATGTTTCATAGATAACACCAAGGCATTTGACAAAGTAAAGCACCAAGAAATAATCGACATTTTAGAAAGCATAAACATAGACAGCAAAGATCTAAGAATAATAAACACCATGTACTGGCAACAAACAGCGGCCATAAGAACTGGAAACCAATTGGGAATGTTGCAACAAATAAAACAGGGTGTTAGACAAGGTTGTGTGCTGTCTCCAGATTTGTTTAATATTTATAGTGAGATTATTTTAAGATCCATAAATGGCATGCATGAAATAACAATTGGAGGTCATAATATAAATAATCTAAGGTATGCTGATGATACAGTATTAATCGCTAAGAGTGAAAATGAGTTACAAGAAATGTTGGACATTATAATGAAAGAAATCAAAAATAAAGGACTCAGACGTAATAGCAAAATGACAGAGGTAATGGTAACAACAAAGAAAAAGACATCACCTCAGTGCAAAATAAAGATAAGTGTAACATTATTAAAACAGGTACATTATTAATTTATATATCTGGGAACTTTATTAAGCTCAGATGGAAGATGTCCAAAAGAGGTGAGAACCAGAATGCCTCAGGCAAAAGCAGCTTTCCAAAAAATGAGGAAAATACAACGCAATCCATTTTTGACAATAGAAACAAGAAAAAGAGTTCTTAAATGTTACGTAGAGCCAATCTTAACATATGGATGCGAGTCATGGACAATATGATAACAGACAAGAAAATCTGGAAAAACCGGAAGTCTGTAGAAATGTGGTTTTACAGAAGAATGTTTAGAATACCATGGACAGCTAAGAAAAGTACTGACGAGGTTCTGAGAGAGGTCAAAGGAAAAAGAGAGCTAATTTCCAATGTTAGGAAGAGAAAATCATCATTTTTTGGCCATGTAATGAGAAGAGAACAACTTGAATATATTGTAACAACTGGAACAAATTGAGGGACGAAGAGATAGAGGGAAGCACAGAGAAAAAATAACAGACATATTAAGAGAATGGCTAGGCAGAAGTTCAACAACAAAAATGATAAATAGCTGCCGTGATCGAATGTTGTGGAGAGACATGATCACCTACGCCACTAGGCCCGGTACTTGATGATGATGATGATGATGATGATAGTAACAAACTATAATATGAAAGAACTAAAATAACACTTACTTTTTGTGTATCTGAAGTCGCGAGACACATTCAACGTCAACAACTGTAAGCGTATGTCTCATTACAAGATTTTCAGTGGTGTTTTATTTGCCCCTAATACCCCAGAGGTGTTACTAAAAATAGAACTGTCCTTTTATGCAATACCGGATGAGTTACTAAAAATAAATTGTAACCTATGATGCAGTACCCGAGGAGATACTAAAATAGATTTTGAATTATGATGCAATACCAACGTGTCTACTTATCAATCAAAGACTTTAATGCAGCTGAGAAAACCTTAATAAAAAATTAGAGCTTACTAAAAATTTTACACATGATGGTAGTTAGGACTGTTTAAATGATTAATGAAAATATTCCTACAACACTAGAAAAAATGAAACACCACATTGAAAGACTATACTTAAAGTTCACGCCCCTGTCACAACTCTGCTAAAGAAAAGTACTACTACTAATGACGGTTAAGCCCCTGAAACAAATCTACAATGAAAGTGCTAACAAACATAACAGTTACATTCCTGACGTAACACCACTAAAGACAAATGGTACTTCAAAACATGAACATTATGCCACACTCATAACTCTACTAAAAGAAAAAAAATGGTACTCCCAAACATCTTTTAATGGCTACGCCTAAGAAGCTATTAAAAATAGTAAATTTTACCTTTATTCTTACCCCAAACTTTATTTTAGACATTCCCGTAGCAAAAAATTACTTTAAAATCATGTTTATGATTTTTACCTCTAAACTTTTTTTGAGGGATACACCTATGAAACTGTTAAAATTTGTAATTTACATTTGAGGGTCAACTCAAACTTTATTCTTGACACGCCATGTACCAAATTTACATTAACAATCAACTAAAAATTAGTAGTGAAGTATGGGATATAGAAGTATGGAATGATCGGCCAGCCGATAATTTTTTTGCTATATATTTAGTCTAGCCATTCAATTTCAGAATTTTTCCTTATGTGAAAGTCTACCCGTGCCTATAGATAAACTTCTTCGATTGTAAAATTCAAAGTTTTCTTATGTGTATAGCCTACTTTGTGGTCGGCCAAAGATGCGTTGCTAAAAAACACAAATTCAGATTTTTCTTCAGTTAAGATCTTTTAATTTTAAATTTGAGAATGCAAAATGAAGAACATGAAATAAGAACTGAAAATACTTAAATCATATAAAAAAAATATACAGGAATATAATAAACATAGCTATAGAACACACTATGTTATAAAACAAGTAACAAACTTTAACTATCTGGGAAGAAGATTCACTGACGATGGTAACATCGTTAAAGAAATAGACACTGGACACTAAGGCAAACCAAATGTTAAGTCAACATCCCTTATACTTCAACTCAGAGCAATACCTATTGTCACAAAGAAACATTTCACACAAAGTATATTTAATATCACATTGTACTACCAATACAAAATGCGATCACTTACAGCTAAGCATAACATAAAACTTGCCACCATAAATGAAATATCTGAGAAAAGCCCTTGTATTTGTCAAAAAAGCTATAAATTATATTATATGAGAAAGAGTATGCCAGGAATAAATTTTAAGCTGTGTACAGAAACAACAAATACAATTCATTGCCCATCTAGGAAGAATGCCCTTTTATTCCTTACCAATCAAAGCATATAATAAAAGAGGAGAAGGAAGAATAACAAAGCGCAGACGCAGAGTAAGATGGGGAATCATCAAAGAAACGCTGCACCTACATTAATTGACAATGAGTGAAGCTGCCAAAAGTGGCGAGATCTTGAACTTTATATGTTCCTCGACATCAGAACGAATAGAAATAGAAGTGAAAAAGAAAGGAAGAATGTTTAATGTTTTTTCTGTTTTTTTCCTTGATTATATAATCTAAACGTCTGGAGACAAGAAACAATGTTTTAATTAAGGAAACTGTCAACAAAAAAATTACGGTGAAAAACAAAATATATAATTTCATTCCTGACAATGTTACATTACAGAAATACATTTTCATACAAGTAAATGAATTTATTAATAGTCTGAGACCAATGATAGAAGAAGAGGCCACATTTTGAGAAATGACTGAGCCAGTCGCCTGCACATTGGCTGTTAAAAAAGTTGAAAATGTTAGTGAACCATATGTCATAACTTTAATAATGACCACACTGCAGTAAATATTTATTACGGTTTTCTTAATAGTTTGTGCTGATGGATTCTATGGACCAGGATGCAATGATACCTGCTCTGACCATTGCTCAGACATTTGTGATCACGTGTTCGGGCACTGTTCCTGCAATGACAACTATGGCGGTTCAGACTGCAGAGGTTTGTATCTACGTTTCCTTTTCTCGTCATCCAATCGTTTCCATTTCTCAGATTTTATTTATCACTGTTTGTTGATATATTAATAATAAGCAAATACTCAATGTGAAAAAAATCATACACGATTTTCTTTCTTTCTTTTTAGCGTTCGTTCTTTTGTACTTTCTGCTGTGTGCATTTTCACTAGTTTTTAAAAAAAAATTTATTGTCTATTTTCTTAACAAAATTTTAACTTGTACACTCTTTATTACATGCTAACCATTTTGCTCATTTCTCCACGCTTCTTGCGTCCAAGCCATGTAAAGAATGTTGACTTTCCTTGTCTCCAACGGTTTATCTCATTGTATTAGAGAATTTCATGCTATCTGTTACCACAGTGAGATGGAGTATTTTTTTGAAATGTTATCACGGGTTTGATAATAAATGTGTGTACACAGTTCGTTAACCATCGCTGTAGATCAAGTCTTTATTCGCTGGCTTCGTTAGCAACCATGGAAGCTAATGACCTTACTTGTGCTGACGGTTGGTTTGGGACAAATTGTAGGTTACAATGTCACTGCTTTAATGGCTTAGTTTGTGACAAAACTACAGGGACATGCCCAAACAGTGACAGTTGTCAGCACAAAATTTTCGGACCCCAGTGTCAGTACTTGGATTTTATTTGCAAATATGCCCAAAAATCTGAACCTACTTTCCTGTTTGATAATAACGAAACCTCATGTAATCCGGACACAGATTCTACATCAGTTGAGGCAACTCTCAATCAATCTTTGACGTGCTCCTGGTTTAGGATTTATGCGAATGACTTAAAATATCCGGACAGTTTCACGGTAAAACTGAATGGTTCTGCCTCATGTAACAATGTATCAAGGTTTGTGGTTAGTCCACACGAGATTGATGCCTTCTGCTTTGGGTCTGGTCTGATCAACAAGTTACGGATTGAGGGGGCGATAGTTGCAAATATCTGCTCCATCTACATTGGCGGGGATCGGAAAGTGGCTCTCAAACAGATCACAAACCAGACCAACAAATTGGATGCTTGTTATACAGGGGACGGATGTGGACCAGAGGACGCAGTTAATAGCAAAACAAAGACCAGTCTCTATGACAATGACTGCACACACACACACACAATTGGGAAGTGGAACCAATTCTGTTTACTGGTGTCTGGTCTTTGCGACGCCCCAGGGGACTCACATCATTCGAATCTATCATCGAGCTAGCACTATGATTCGGGTAAAGAATGCCACTCTAAAGGCTTTCTCTGTGGCGGAGTAGTGTTCCAGTATAATGATATATCATACCCTAATTTATCTGTGAATACTATTGTAGTCAAAACACAAACGTCAATGGCGCACATTGAGATTGAGTTCTC
This sequence comes from Megaustenia siamemsis, assembly GCA_032433765.1. Classification (NCBI taxonomy): domain Eukaryota; kingdom Metazoa; phylum Mollusca; class Gastropoda; order Stylommatophora; family Ariophantidae; genus Megaustenia; species Megaustenia siamemsis. Next base: position 52,972,404 of record JAVIAB010000001.1, read on the forward strand.
ACCGACCATTTCGCAGGCCGACAGTGCACTGACGGTATGAGAGGTGCAAACATTTACAGACACCTATTGTCTGGACGAGCATTCTTGGTCGTTTTGTGCAGTGTGTAGTGGGTGTAGTAAAGGCTGCAATGTCATCATCGGTACTTGTCACGGCAACTGTTCACATGGGATCTATGGACACGACTGTTCCGGGTCTTGTCTCAGTGTCTGTCCTTTATTTGAGGAAAAATCTGGAAAATGCCTACAATGTAAACATCTTGGCTATACCTGTAATGACACTTGTCCCGATGGTAATTTTGGGCTACAGTGCGAACAGATGTGTTCTGCTGATGGCTGTGACATCATATGTACTCTCAAATGTCCGGACAACTGTTTCAACTACACCTGTCAACAGTCGATCGGGAATCTGTACATGCAAGAGAACGTTCTATGGGTCAGACTGCACTCTCAAATCTCCGGACAACTGTTTAACGAAACCTGTGATTCCCACGTTCAGAAGAGTCTGCCGACTACAGCAAGCCCACGCATATGGACACTTTAATGTGTTTCTGTGCTGGACATGGTTCATTTTTTGGTGTTTTTTTAGTGAAGCCATGGCTCATATCTTGCTGTGTTTCTGTCCTAGCCATGGCTCATATCTTAGCTTGTGTGTGGTGGCCATGGCTCATATCTTGGTGTGTGTCATGTTAGTCATACCTCATATCTCGATGTGTCTGTGTTAATCATGTCTCATATCTTTGTGTGTGCATGTCTGTGTTAGTCACATCTCCATCTTTGTGTGTGTATGTCTGTGTTAGTCACATCTCACATCTTTGTGTGTCCGTGTCTGTGTTAGTCACATCTCACATGTTTGTGTGTGCATGTCTGTGTTAGTCACCTCTAGTGACTCGGGCAGATGGTGCACGTAAACCTGGGTGGACCTACCATCTAAGGGCAGAATCCCCCGACAGAAAAGACAATCTGCTGCCTTGCAGGAAGATTGGGGACAATCAAAGGCTAGGGAAAGCAAACCCGAATAAAATGCTGGCTGAAATCGGATGCACTGGGCCACTGGCGCAGAACACAGTGCAACGTATTAACGGGTGTTCAGTCAGAGTGGATCTGACAGACTCTAATTGTGATGTTCTGTCTGTGGGGGCGATCAACACACTTAGCCTGACAGCTGACTTCATATGAGAGTCTGGAATCCTTACTCTGATTGAGTCCTGAACGCAGAGAGAGAGAGAGAGAGAGAGAGAGAGAGAGAGAGATTTCTTTTAACCTTGTTTGCATATTTGAAATGTCTGGTCCATACTTCTTTGTTTTGTTTTCATTAGATATAAACACACGCTAATCCTGCCATATCAATTTTCATGTAAATACATTCTGAAGATGCTGCGATTAATTAAAAAATAGAAAGACCTAAACTATCATGTTGTGCAAACAACTCATTTTTATATAGAATATAATAGGATATAACAGGAATACAATATTGGTTAAAACACACAATTAATTTGATTTAAAATGAACGGTTACCGAGTAAATTCAAAATTGTTATTTGAATATTTTTTAAATATGTTTGGTCATCGTTTAATAACCTCAACTTGATGTACCGGCAACATATATTTTGAACTCACACTTCCTGTGTTTTCACAATAAATTCTTCAGTGTCCAGCATGTTTGAAAATGGCGGGCTGTATTTGTGTTTTTGGTCGTTGAATGGGAACTTTGTTTTACATCAGCTGTACGTCTCATATCTGAGTTCAATTCCGATTTCGCCGCTGTGCCATAATATAACATTATTATTCAGTGTTGCCATGAGAAACGGCTGAATGTAGAGTTGATGAAGAGGAAAGCATTTTGAAGAAGGTTGATTCTAATTACGCTAGAAGTCATGTTTATTAATAGATTCACAAGAGATATCATTCACTATAAACATTTCTTGCACTTTTCACTGTTATGCAATGATATTCCATCGTTGTATTGTGAAAAGGTCGTAGACATATTGTTGAGTGAAAAATTAAAGCTGGGAAAGAATTACATCATCAACACGATACATACTAAAATTTTTAAAATGCATAGTTGTCATTAAAAATTAGAGACATCTCATCTACAGGCTGCTTATATTTTGCAAAACGTTGCATTCACCACAGTCTATCTGAAAGTATATCTGTCTCTACCCAGAACTCCAGTTCGTCGTTTGTAAAATTCAAAGTTTTCTTTATGTTTTAGCCTTTTTCGTGGTCTGTCAAAGATGCGTCACTATAAAACAGAAATTAAGTTTTTTCTTCTGTTAAGAACTTTTAATTTTGAATTTGAGAATGCAAAATGAAGAACATGAAATAAACACTGACAATACTCAAATCTAAAAAAAAAAAAGATACAGGAATATAATAAACATATCTATAGAACACACAAGGTTATAAAATAAGTAACACATTTTACTCTCTGGAAGAAGCTTCACTGAAGATGGTAAAATCGTTAAGGAAATAGAAACTAGACACTAAGGTAAACCGAATGTTAAGTCAACATCACTTATACTTCAACTCAGAGCAATACCTATTGCCACAAAGAAACATCTCACACAAAGTACGAGATTGTACCTGTGGTGTATTCTCTATGCTACCGCCTGTAGCCTGAACATATTAACAAAATACAAAAGGAAATTATAATTTATTATATTTTTTAAAAATAATTATATTACAAATTTTCGAATATTCTATTACACATTTCGTAGGCCAATATTATTTTCTTTGCTTTGATTTGTATTTATTAAAGCAAGGTTTTCATATGGCCACGATAACGTTTGTGAATGAAATCGAAACTAATCTATATATTACATGAAACCGCGAATAAGTAGCGGTTCACTTTCTCTCAAACTTAGAATTAATTACCTTGACATTCAAAAATTACAGTGGCAATAATATGGGAGGAAGCTACCTATATAAAATTCGGTTTCATGAGTTATTCCTAGGTGTAGACAATCATTTGGTTTCCGGTTGTTTCCAAAATGGAGGAATTATTTTCTCCGGCTTGGTATATAACCGTTGATCAGAGGTTTAACAAGCCGCTATCGTAAAAACGATGTTGTTAATGAAACGTAGACCTGAAACAGAATGTGTAAATTAGCAGTAGATAGTAGTGATAGTTTTTTCGGCCCTAAAACAACAACAAAAATAGGATTCTGGAATGTGCGAACAATGGCCGCTCCGACGAAACATGCAAATGCGTGAAGAACAGGCTGGATTTAGAAAAGGGAGAAGCTGTCTTGACCACATTTTCACTCTACGACTTATATTGGAGGAACACATTGAAAAGCAAAAACCTTTTGTACTTAACTTCATCGACTTCAAGAAAGCATTTGATAGTATTCATAGAGATTCTTTGTGGAAAATTCTGAAGCAATATGGTTTACCATAAAAAATCATAAATATTATCAAAGACATGTATGATGGTTACACATGTGCAGTTCGAACAGAGGAAGGACTGAGCGAATGTTTCCCAATAGAAACTGGGGTTAAACAAGGATGTATTTTATCGCCCTTGTTATTTGGAATTGTTATGGACTTCATAATGAAGAAATGCTGCGCTGGTAATAAAGGCATCGAATGGATACAAGGAGACCATTTGGAGGACCTCGACTTTGCTGATGACATAGTTCTCATCAGCAGTCAGCCAAAAACGATGCAGGAAAACACAAATGAACTATCATCAATAGCCAGCAAAATTGGGCTTGAGGTCAATCATGAAAAGACTAAAGTCATGAAAAGTTTAATTCCAACAAGTGACAAAATATACATGGAAAACAAACCAGTAGAAGAGATCGATCACTTTATCTATCTTGGAAGTCACATTGATCGAGAAGGGGATACGAGCAAAGAAATTAGAATACGAATGGCTAAAGCAGCAATGTCTTTCAGAAGCCTTGAAAAGTTGTGGAAATCAAAACTCATCAGCACAAACACAAAACTTAGGCTATTCAAATCAAATGTACTATCAACCCTTACGTATGCGTGTGAAAGCTGGAAAACAACAAGAGATATAGAAACAGAGTTGAACGCATTCGAAAATAAATGTCTAAGGAAAATACTTGGTATAGAATGGAACGAATTCAAAACAAACGAGGAAATTAGAGAAATCGCCAATCAACCACTGATATCTTCAGTAATAAAGAAAAGACGATGGTCATACGTTGGACATGTGATGAGAAGAGATAATAATCGAATAGCAAAGCAAGCTCTCATATGGGAAACAACAGGTAAATGAAAAGAGGAAGACCCAGGGAGACACTGAGAAGAACATTGATGAGAGAGGCAAGAGCAGCAGGAATCGGCTCCCTCAATGAGATAGAACTGCTTGCACAGAACAGAGACAGATGGCGAGATTTGATAAAATATCTTTAAAAGAAAATTGCTAGAACAAAAAATTCATATAGGAGAAGGTGTATCTTGGTCTACGCCCTATGGGCCAGTTACGGCTCGAAAGGTCAATAGATAGATATAGACAATCAGAAGCGTCACAGAGTGAAAGTGAAACTTTGTCTGAATACCAGAACTTTCTAACCTATATATAACTACGTTATCCGCAACAACATATATAGAAAGAACTGTTTATGCTCCCATGAGAATCAAATCATATTGTCGCATAACTCAGATACAAGAACGCTTATCTGGTTTGGCAATCATGTCCATTGAGAAATTATTCCTTCAGAAACTTATAAGCCAACCCAACAGTACTTTCAATGACAAAGTCATCGAGACATTTTCGTCCCAAACAAGACGGATATAGTTCACATATAAATAATTAATTTAAGATGCAGTTATGTCATTAGCAAATATTACTTCACGTTAGCCTACTGAATATAATGTATGTCTTTATTTATTATGCCAGTGGTAGCCCAGACACCAAAACCAGTATACGACACTGCATTGTACTACCAATGCAAAATATGATCACTTATAACTAGGCATAAAATAAAACGTTTCAATATAAATGAAATATCTGAGAAAAGCGCTTGTAGTTAACAAAAAAGCCATAAATGAAATTATAAGAGAAATAGTATGCAATGAATCAATTCTAAGCTACGTACAGAAACAACAAATACAATTCTTTGCCCATCTAGAAAGTATGCCGTTTTATTCCTTACCATATAAATGCATGTAATAAAAGATGAGAAGGAGGAAGAACAAGTCGCAGACCAAAAGAAAAATGGGAAATCATCAAAGAAACGCTGCAACAATATCAATTGACAATGAGAGAAGCTGCCAAAAGCGGCGAGATCCCGAACTTTATATCTTCCTCGACACCAGTACGATTAGAAGAGGAAGTGAAAAAGAAAGGAAGAATGTTTAATGTCCTTTTCTGCTTTTTCCTTATTATATAATCTGAACGTCTGGAAACAAATAACAATATTTTAATTAAGGAAAATGGCAAAAAAATACTGTGAAAAACAAAATATATAATTTTATTCCTGACAATGTTACATTACAGAAATATATTTTAATACAAGTAATTTAATTTATTATTAGTCTGAGACCAATGATAGAAGAAGCGGCCACATTTTGAGAAATGATTGAGTCAGTCGCCTGCATTTTAACTGTTATAAAAGGCAGTTGAGTCGTAGAAAAATTTAGGGAACCACTAGTCAGAACTTTAATAATTACCACACTGCAGTAATTATTTAATGCTGTTTTTTAATAGTTTGTACTGATGGATTCTATGGGCCAGGATGCAATGATACCTGCTCTGAGCATTGCTCAAACTTTTGTGATCACGTGTCCGGGAATTGTTCCTGTAGTGACAACAACTATGGCGGTTCAGACTGCAAAGGTTTGTGTCTACGTTTCCTTTTCTCGTCATCCAATCGTTTGCCTCTCTCAGATTTTATTTATCACTGTTTGTTGATATATTAATAATAAGCAAATATTCAACGTGAAAAAATCATACACGATTTATTTTCTTTCTTTCTTTCTAGCTTTCTTTCTTTCTTCTTTCTGTTGTGTGCATTTTCACTTTTATTTTCTTTTTATTTTTTTTTACAAAATTCTAACTTGTACACGCGTTATTACATTCTAGTCATTTTGCTCATTTCTTTAAATTTGTTTGCATATTTGAAATGCCTATCCATACTTCTTTGTTTTGTTTTCAAGATAGAAACACACGCTAATCCTGCCATAACAATTTTCATGTAAATAAATTCTGAAGATGCTGCGATTAATTAAAAAATAGAAACGCATAAACTATCATGTTGTGCAAACAACTGCTTTTTAAAAACATAATAGGAAATAATAGGAATATAATATTTGTTAATACAAATCATTGATTTAATTTAAAAGGGACGGTTACTGAATACATTCAAACAGTTTATTGGAATTGTTTTAATGTGTTTGGTCACAGTTTAATAACCTCAACTTGATGTATCAGCAACATAATATGTTAAACTCATACTCCTTGTTTTTTTATAATAATTTTGTTAGTGTCTAGCAAATTTGAAATTGGTGGGCTGTACTTGTCTTTGTTTTCTTTGAATGGGAACTGTGTTTTGCATCAGCTGTACATCTCATATCTGAGTTCAATTTGAAGTTACTGTGCAATAATATAATATCATTGTTATTCAGTGTTACAAAATAGATTCACAAGTGGTAGCATTCATTATAAACATTTCATGCCCTTTTCACTGTTATGCAATGATGTTCCATCGTTGTTTTGTGAAAACATCGTAGGCATATTGCTGAGTGAAAAATTAAAGATGGGAGATAATTATATCATCAACACCATACATACTAACACCATTTTTTTTATTGCATAGTTGTCATTAAAAATAAGAGATATCTCATCTACAGATTGCTTATCTTTTGCAGAAAGTTATATTCACCAAGGCCAGTATGAAAGAATATCTGTCTCTACCCAGATCTTCCACTTCTTCGATTGTAAAATTTAGTCTCCTTTATGTTTTAGCCTTCTTCTTGGTCTGCCACAGATGAGTCGCTCAGAAACACAAATTCCGTTTTTTTTCCCTCATTTAAGAACTTTTAATTTTAAATTTGAGAATGCAAAATGAAAAACTTTGAATAGGAAATGAAAACACTCAAATTATATTTTAAAAAAGAGAAAGGAATATAATAAATATAGCAATAGAACACACAAGGTCATAAAACAAGTAACACACTTTAACTATCTGACAAACAACATTCTCTGAATATGATACAATCCTAAAAGAAATAAACACTGGACAGCAAGACAAACCAAATATTGAGTCAACTATCCCTTATACTTCAACACAGGGCAATACATATTGCCACCAAGAAACAACTCACATAAAGTATATTCATTACCACATCATACTACCAATGCAAAACGTGATCACTTACGACTAAGCATAAAATAAAACTTGTCACCACATAAATGAAATGTCTTAGAAAAACGCTTGTAGTTACCAGAAAAGACAGAATTAGAAATGATTTTACAAGAGAAAGGTTAGATAATGAATTAATTCCTAACCACATACAGAAACAACAAATACAATTGTTTGCCCATCTAGAAAGAATGTCGTTGTATTCCTTACCATATAAAGCATATAATAAAAGAGGGGAAGGAAGAAAAACAAGTGGCAGACCCAAAGAAAAATGGGAAATCATCAAAGAAACGCTGCAACAATATCAATTGACATTGAGTGAAGCTGCCAAAAGCGGCGAGATCTCGAACTTTATATCTTCCTGGACACCAGTACAATTAGAAGAGGAAGTGAAAAAGAAAGGAAGAATGTTTAATGTCTTTTTCCGCCTTTTATCATTATTATATAATCTGAATGTGTGGAAACACATAGCACAGTTTAAATTAAGGAAATTGGCAAAAAAAAATACGGTGAAAAACAAAATATATAATTTCATTCCTGACAATATTACATTACATATATCCATTTCCATACAAGTAATTCAATTTATTATCTGTCTGAGACTAATGATAGAAGAAGAGGCCACATTTTGAGAAAAGGTTGAGTCAATCGTCTGCACTTTAGCTGTTATAAAAGTTGAGATTTTGAACAAGTTAGGGAACCACAAGTCTTAACTTTAATAATTAACACACTGCACTAATTATTTATTATTGTTTTTCAATAGTTTGTGCTGATGAATTCTATGGACCAGGATGCAATGATACCTGCTCTGAGCATTGCTCAAACATTTGTGATAAAGTGTCAGGGAGCTGTTCTTGCAATGGCAACTATGGCGGTTCAGACTGCAGAGGTTTCTGTCTTCGATTTCTTGTCTAGTCATCCAATCGTTTGCCTCTCTTAGACTTTATTTATCATTTTTGTACAACACTGTTGATATATTAACTATAATCAAATGCTCTAAGTGACAAAATCATAAACGATTTGCTTTCTTTCTTTCTTTCTGGCTTTTTTTCTTTCTTACTTTCTGTTGTGTGCATTTTCACTATTTCGTTTTATTAAAGATTTATTTTCTATTTTCTTTGCAAAATTCTAATTTGTACACTCTTCATTACAATCTAACCATTTTGCGCATTTCTTTAAAGTTGTTTGCCTATTTGAAATGCCTATCCATACTTCTTTGATTTATTTTCATTAGATAAAAACACACGCTAATCCTTCCATAAAAAATGTTCATGTAAATACATTCTGCAGATCGTGCAATTAATTGAAAAATATAAACACCTAAACTATCTTACTGGAGCAAACAACTGCTTTTTAAGAACATAATATGATATAATCGGAATATAATATTTGTTAAAACTCACAATTAATTTCATTTAAAATGGAAGGTTACTGAATACACTAAAACATCTTATTTGAATATGTTTTGTCTTTGTTTAATAATATCAGTTACAGTTCGAGATCAAGCATGGCTTCACATGTGTGTACCGCAACATCATTTGTGCCATCATATGCCAACGATGCCACATGGCCTATATTGGTGAGTCTGGGAGAAGATTAGAGGAAAGATTTTTGAACATCTACGAGATGTCCAACAGAATACTGGTATTCCAGTGTCTTCCCACTTCAGCTTCCCGGATCACAAGGGCAAAGACGACATCCGTGTCACTGGGATTGTCCTTTTTCACTCTGGCGACCGCAGCCTTTATACTTTGGAAAATCGCCTCATAGTCCAGTATGGTTCGCTGACCCCACGAGGCATGAATGTATCACACTCATACACATAGTATCCTATACCTCCCTTGTGAAGTTGTCTTCATACCTTGGAGTGTTCTACACTCCTCACCACTGGCCCCCTCATACACATAGTTTCCTTTTGGTTACTCCTTCTCTTTTGCATAGCCTTCTCTACTGCACATATTTCGGCTCTTTGGTCTATCTACTTTGCCATGCTATTTATATTTCTTCTCCTCTAGTCCCCAATGAGACACTTAGGTGTTCTCCTCTAATCCTTTTTTCTGTGCTCCTTACCCCTCATTTCTTTTTATTGTACCCCTCTCTCAGACATCTCACTCTTACCGCCTTTTGAGCACCTGTTAGTCTACTGTTCTATTCTTTCTCCTTTGTGTTTGCACACTGACCCCGGTGTGAACTCCTCTGGTTCTGTGTGCATTTGCGCACATTTCTGAACATACACGACAGCCACACTCAGGTTACCATTTCCTTTTCATTTTGACCTCGGTCTGACACACAGGGAAGACATTTTTATTTTCTTTAACATATTTCGATTATTTTTGTTTTGGATGTTTCGTTACTAGCTTGCTATGTAGGATTAGTTTTACTTATATATCCGTGTGTTTTGTTTTATTGTTCCTGCTGAAGGCCTATTGGGCCGAAACGTCGTTTGGTCTGTGTCGTCTACTAATCACGTAAGGCTTCTAACATAACATTTTTTCTATTGTTTTAATTTTTCCTTTAATAATCTCAACTTGATGTATCAGCAACGTATATTTTGAACTCACACTTCCTATGTTTTTGCAATAAATTCTTCAGTGTCCAGCATTTCTTCTCTTCAGTCTTTTTTGTCGTTGAATGGGAACTGGGTTTTGCATCAGCTGTCCATCTCATATCTGAGTTCAATTTCGATTTCGCGGTGCAATAATATAACATTGTTATTTATTGTTGCCAAGAAAAAATGCTGAGTGTTGAGTTGATGAATAGGAAAGCATTTTGAAGAACGTTGATTCTACTTACGTTAGAAGTGGGCTCACAAGACAGGTCATGTTTATTAATAGATTCACAGGATGTAGCATTCATTATAAACATTTTTTGCACTTATCACTGTTATGCAATCATATTCCATCGCTGTTTTGTGAAAAGGTCGTAGAGATGTTGTTGAGTGAAAAGTTATAGTGGGAGGAACAGTATATCATCAACACGAATTACACTAACACACTTTTTAAAGTGTATAGCTTCATTAAAAATAAGAGACATATCATCTACAGGTTGTTTATCTTTTGCAGAACGTTGCATTCACCACAGCCTGTCTGAAAGAATCTTTGTTTCTACCTCGATCTCCTACTTCTTTGATTGTAAAAGTCAATGTCTCCAATATGTTTTAGCCTTTTTCATGGTTTGCCAGAGATGCATCGCTCAGGACACAAATTCAGATTTGTCTTCAGTTAAAGAAATTTAATGTTAATTTTGTGAATGCAAAATGAATAACATGAAAATAAGCAAATCGCAATCCTGTGATGATTAAAATGAAAATCACACTAAAGAGAAACAAATCAAACACTAATTCATCAATACCAATAGATATAACTCTTTAAGTCAAAATGATACTAAAGAAACTTATACTATACAAGTATAGAACACATATCAGAAGTTGCTAGCATAATGGCTTGAGCAGTACAGAAAAGAAAATCCTGAAGAAATGGCAATGCATAAAGACTCATGTGACACCTTACCCAAAAAGGAATTGAACAAAATAAATGGATAACTGACACCATCTTAGAAAAAACTGAAGAAAGAAGACAACCGAAGAACACTGCCAGATACAAGGAAATTAATAATGAAATACGCAAAATGTGCAAAAAGGCAAAAGAAGACTGGCTCAACCACAAATGTCTAGAAGTCGAAACTATGAAAATTAAACAAAAATTAAGAGGTATGCACACAGAAATTAAGAAAATGACTAAAAAAAACGCTACAGGAAGCGGATTTATTGCAAACAAAGAAGGAAGAATGTTAACCGACAACAAAGATATATACTCGATAACTGGCAAGAATAAATAACATAATTATTTTATGACGAAAGGGACAAAAAACCATTTATAAAATGTACGTCCAACTATAAAATCGTATAATCTGAAGTGGGAAAAATAGCTATAAAAAATGAAAAAGGGAAAAACAGCAGGTATTGACAATATGCGGATAGAGATGATACATGCACTAGAAGATTTTGGCATTGAGGTAATCACAGACATATGCAATGACATATACTATACAGGATACATACCAAATAAACTAAAAACATTAACTTTCATTGCATTGCCTAAAAAGAATGGTGCAATTAAATGTAGTGATTTCAGAACAATACAATCTTGTTACCTGGCTCATTGGGCCGAAAAAATAAAATTACTAAAGGTTATACAAGGACGGATTCAGAATAAAATTAATTTTGAATTAGATGAGCAGCAATTTTGATTCAGGAGAAACAGTGGGGCAAAATAAGCCATATTCAGCATGAGGGCATTGATTGAAAATGGCATAGAAGTTAACAAACCAATATATTGCCTGTTTCATAGACTACACCAAAGCTTTTGATAGAATATAACGTAATAAACATATACACTGCCTAAAGAATATAAATAAGTCGACACAGACATACAACTAATATGTAATTTATACTGGTAGCAAACAGCAATAACAAAATATCACAAATAGAACTCTATACGCATTGATATAAAAAGAGGAATTAGACAAGGATGCATCCTATCACCAAGCTTGTTCAATCTATACACTGCGCAAATTTTTAAAAACATCACAGAGATGACAGGCTTAAACATTAATGGAAAATAATCATTAATCTATGTTGATATATATAATAATATGCTGATGATACTGTACTACTAGCAAAAAATTCTAAAGATCTACAACAATTACATAATGAAATAAACAAGACACGCAAAAATATGGATTAGAAATTAATATAAAAAAGACTAAAACTATGATCATAATGAAAGAAAATTCTCAAGATCTACAAATAAATATCAAATTTTAAGAAATACACCTGGAGATAGTTTGGAGCTACAACTGCCATGGAAATACTATAGCCAGTGATGGAAAATGTAAAACTGAAATAAACAAACGAATAGGTTTGGCGAAAAGTAGTTTTAATGCTATGAAAAGTATACTACCATCAAAACAAATAACACCATGGATAAAACTAAGAATAGCAAAATGTTACACATTTTCAATATTCCTGTATGGTACATAAACATTAGACAAGAAAAAGGAACAGAAAATTGAAGCCTTTGAAAAGTGGATCTAGAGAGGAAAAGGTGGATTTGGATGTAAAGAAAAGGAAACAAACGATGAAATTTTAAAATAAATAAAAATGAAAAGAGAACTACTAAACACAAATAGAAAAAAATGCAATTTTTGGGGCATGTTAAAAGACTTACCAGCCAACTAAAAATAATATCGGAAGGGAAAATAGAAGGTAAAAGAGGCAGACCATGAATAACATGGACAAGTAACATCAAAAGATGGACAAGTCATCCTATGACAATCTGCATCAAAGCAAACGACATAATTGAATGGAGCTCCATGGTAGCCAACCTTCGATGCAGAGAAGGCACCCAATCATGAAGATGAAAATAAGCACTGAAAAGATGAAAATCATATATTAAAAAAAGAATGTAATAAAGAAAACTATAGAACACAATAAGTTAGAAAACAAGTAACAAACTTTAATTATCTGGGAACAACATTCTCTGAAAATAATAGAATCGTGAAAGAAATAGACACCAAGGCAAGCCAAATGTTGTATCAACTATCCTCTACTCTACAACACAAAGCAATACGTACTGCCACTAAAAAACATCTCACATAAAGTATATTCATTACCACATTGTACTATCAATGCAAAACGTGACCATTTACGACTAAGCATAAAATAAAGCTTGTCATTACATGATTGAAATGTCTGAGAAAAGCGCGTGTAGTTACCAGAAAAGACAGAATCATAAATGTTATAATAGAATGGGTAAGCACAATGAAACAATTCTAAGCTACATACAGAAAATACTAATACAATTGTTTGCCCATCTAGAAAGAATGCCGTGTTATTCCTTACCATACAAAAATATAATAAAAGAGGAGAAGGAAGAAGTCAAGCCGCTAACCCGGAGTAAGATGGGAAATCATCAAAGAAACGCTGAAACAACATCAAATAACAATGTGTGAAGCCGCCAAAAGTGGCGAGACCTCGAACTTCATATCTTCCTCTACACACGAACGAGTACACGAGAAAGTGAAAAATAAAGGAAGAATGTTTAATGTCTTTTATCCGCTTCTTTTTCTCATTTTCTGAATGAGCGGAAACAAATATCACAATTTTAATTATGGAAATTAGCCAAAAAAAACTGTGAAAAACAAAATATATAATTTAATTCCTGACAATATTACATTATAGAAATACATTTTCATACAAATATTTGAATTTATTATCTGTCTGAGACCAGTGATAGAAGAAGAGGCCACATTTTGAGAAAAGTTTGAGTCAGTTGGCTGCAGTTTATCTGTTATAAATGGTAGTTGAGACTTTCAAAAAGTTAGAGAACCACAAGACTTAACTTTAATAATTACCACATTGCTGTATTTATTTATTGCTTTCTTTTAATAGTTTGTGCTGATGGGTTCTATGGACCAGGATGCAATAATACCTGCTCTGAGCAATGCTCAAACGTGTGTGATCGAGTGTCCGGGAACTGTTCCTGCAATGGCAACTATGGCGGTTCAGACTGCAGAGGTTTCTGTCTACGATGTCATGACTAGTCATCCAATCGTTTGCCTATCTTAGACTTTAATTATCACTGTTTTTTTTTTTAAATATATTAATAATAAGTAACTACTCAAAATGACAAAATCATTCACGATTTTGTTTCTTTCATTCTAGCTTTTTTTCTTTCTTACATTATGTTGTGTGCATTTCCACTGTTTCTTTTCTTTTAATTATTTTCTATTTTCTATGCAGAATTCTAACTTGTACACTCTTTTATTGCTTATTATATTTCTATTTCTAACCATTTTGCATTTCGCCTGTCAGGTCGGGTAATTTTACCTGCTACTGTATGCAGTAAACAGTACAACCTGTGGCTGCCTGCTGCCTTGCAGGTAAGCTCGGGATAGTAAAAGGCTAAGGGAGGGTACCCTGAAGTAAAACAACCCCACTGCCTTGTGGGTGAGACTTTTTAGTCAAAGGCTAGCGGAGTCAACCGTAAACAAACCGACGGAAGGCAACAGAAAACCATCGTCGTAATTTCTGTGTATAATCATGAATCGCCACATTTCATTATATATTTACAATATATAATATTAGATATAACGACAACAACGTTAAGGGGGGTTCCCATGGAAAATCCTCGTTCGGTAAGGGATATCATGTGCTACAGGTGATACCCGGTCGTCATCAAGCTACTGTAAGCAAAATAAAGATTAAACAAACTCTAAAGATAGGTACTTGGAATGTGAGATCACTCATGCAGAATGGTGCACTAGAAAATATCATACAAGAAATGAAAAGAATGGGTTTACAATTACTGGAACTTTGCGAAATGAGATACACCGGATCAGGGGAAATATATTCTGATAAACATAGGATAATATATTCTGGAGGTACTGAACACCAAAGAGGAGTAGGTATTATCTTGGATGCAGAAAGCGCAAGAACAGTGAAAGGCATTTATCCAATATCTGACAGAGTCCTTTTAGTGAAATTGAATGGAAAGCCAATAGACATAAATCTTATACAAGTTTATGCACCAACAGCAGACAGTCTAGAGGAAACAATTGATACATTTTACGACGAGTTAAATTAGGCGCTTCTTGAATGCAAATCACATGAAAACACCATAGTTTTAGGGGATTTTAGCGCAAAAGTAGGAAAGGAAAGAGTTCAGGAAGTAGTTGGTCATTATGGCTTAGGCAAGAGGAATGAAATAGGTGAGAAACTTATTGAATGGGCACAACATGATGATATGAAACACCTGGTTTAAACAACATCCAAGACGTCTGTGGACATGGACAAGCCCAGGGGACAACGCACGTAATCAAATTGATTGTATCATGATAAGCAATATATTTATAAACAGTCTGGTGTGTGTGAAAACTAGACCAGGGGCAGATTGCAATAGTGATCATGTACCAGTTGTGGGAAAGCTTAGAGTAAAATTAAAAACAACAAAACGAGCCTCAGTTAACATCAAGTTAAATTTAGATTTACTAAAATCAGACAAGAAGCTGCAAGACAAATATAAAATCACAATTCAGAATCGGTACAATGCAATAGAGAAAATACAAAGCATTTTTGAACAGTGGTAAATGCTAAAAGAGTCAATGTAACAAACATCAAAAGAGTTCATACCACCAGTGAGGACAAATTCAAGGAAGAAATGGATGACAGATGATATGTTGCAGCTAATGGATACAAGAAGAAAAAATAAAGAAAATAAAGATGAGTATAAGAGATTAAATAAAGAAATTGTAGTAAAATGCAATGAAGCAAAAGAAGCATGGCTAAAAGAGAGATGCAAAGAGATCGAATTGCAACAAAAAGGAGATGCTAAAGCTATATACACACAAATTGAGGAATTAACAGGAAGAAAAACGCAATCAAAAACTGGGTGTTTAAGATCAAAGAAAGGAGAACTGTTGATTGATCAAGAAAACATAAAGGGGACGATGGACAGAATACATTAAAGATCTTTATAATGATGAACGAACGGAAGTAAATATTAAGGATAATGGAGAAGGACCAGAAATACTAAGAGAAGAAGTGGAAGACGCCTTGCGCAATATGAAAGCAGGCAAAGCTCTTGCTAACTAAAGAAGAGATTGAAGCAATGGGTGATTTTGGAATAGAAATAACAACAAAAATATTGAATGATATCTACACAGCGGAAATATACCAGACGACATGCTCAAATCAATATTCATAGCCCTACCAAAGAAATCGGGTGCGATTGAATTCGATGATCATCGCACAATAAGCCTTATGAGTCACATGACTAAGATATTACTAAGAATCATCATGCGAAGAGTGCAAAACAAAATCAGTCCAGAAATTAGCGATGAACAGTGTGGTTTTGTTAGAGATAAAGGAACAAGCAATGCCATTTATATCATAAGATCTTTAGTAGAAAGGGCCATAGAGGTGAAAACAGATCTATACCTATGTTTCATAGATTACACCAAGGCATTTGACAAAGTAAAGCACCAGGAAATAATCAAAATTTTAGAAAGCATAAACATAGACATTAAAAGATCTAAGAATAATAAAGAACATGTACTGGCAACAAACAGCGGCCATAAGAACTGGAAACCAATTGGGAATGTTTCAACAAATAAACAAGGGTGTTAGACAAGGTTGTGTGCTGTCACCAGATTTGTTTAATATTTATAGTGAGATTATTTTAAGATCCATAAGAGGCATGCCTGGAATAACAATTGGGGGTCATAGTATAAATAATCTAAGGTATGCTGATGATACAGTATTAATCACTAAGAGTGAAAATGAGTTACAAGAAATGTTGGACATTATAGTGAAGGAAAGCAAAAATAAAGTTCTCAGCCTTAATGGCAAAAAGACAGAGATAATGGTAACAACAAAGAAAAAGACATCACCTCAGTGCAAAATAAAGACAAGTGGAACAATATTAAAACAGGTAAATGAATTTAAATATTTGGGAATTTTGTTAACCTCAGATGGAAGATGTACAAAAGAAGTGAGATGCAGAATGGCTCAGGCAGAAGCTTCCAAAAAATGAGGAAAATACTAAGCAATCCATTTTTGACAATAGAAACAAGAAAAAGAGTTCTTAAATGTTACGTAGAGCCAATCTTAACATATGGATGCGAGTCATGGACAATATGATAACAGACAAGAAAATCTGGAAAAACCGGAAGTCTGTAGAAATGCGGTTTTACAGAAGAATGTTTAGAATACCATGGACAGCTAAAAAGAGTAATGAAGAGGTTCTGAGAGAGGTCAAAGCACAAAGAGAGCTAATTTCCAAAGTTTGGATGAGAGAATCATCATTTTTTGCCCATGTAATGAGAAGAGAACAATTTGAATATATTGTAACAACTGGAAAAATTGAGGGACGAAGAGATAGAGGGAAGCAAAGAGAAAAAATAACAGACAGCTTAAGAGAACGGCTTGGCAGAAGGTCAACACTGGAAATGATAAATAGCTGCCGAGATCGAAAGTTGTGGAGAGACATGATCACCTAAGCGACTAGGCCCGGTACTTGATGATGATGATGAACCATTTTCCACATTTCTTTAAACGAGTTTACATATTTAATGTGGCTGTCTAGATTCCATTGATGTATTTTCATTAGACTGAAACTCACGTTAATCCTATCATTACATTGTTAATGTAAATATATTCTGAAGACGCTGCAATTAAATAAAATTAGAAACACCTAAACTATCATGTCGAGCAAACAACTGCTTTTTAAGAACATAATAGGAAATAATCGGAATATAATATTGGTTAAAAATCATAATTAAGTTCATTTAAAATTGAATGTTACTGATTACACCAAAATCAACTTATCTGAAGCATATTTTAATATGTGTTGTCTTCGTTTAAAATTAATATCCTCAACTTGACGTATCAGCAACATATATTTTTAACTTTACACTTTCTGTGTTTTCACAATAATTTCTTCATTGTTTATTATGTTTGATAATGGCGTGGTGTACTTCTCTTTTTTGTCGTTGAACGAGAACTGGAGTTTGCATCATCTGTAAATCTCATATCTGAGTTCAATTCCGATTTCGCTGTTAAATAATCAAACATTGCTATTCAGAATTGCCAAGAGAAATTCCGAATGTAGAGTTAATGATGAGGAAAGCATTTTGAAGAAGGTTGATTCTATTTACGCTAGAAGTTGGCTCACAAGACAGGTCTTGTTTATTAATAGATTCACAAGATGTAGTAGTCATTATACAAATCTCTTACACTTTTCATTAATATGCAATGATATTCCATCGTCTTGTGAAAAGGTCGTAGACATATTGCTGAGTGAAATATTAGAGATAGATGAGACTTCTATCATTAACACAATACACACTAACAAGAAAGAACAAATCATAGTTGTCATTAAAAATTACAGGCATCTAATCTACAGGTCGCTTATCTTTTGCAGAAAGTTGCATTCATCACAGCCTTACTGAAAGAATCTGTCTCTATTCATATCTCCTGCTTATTCTATTGTAAAATTACATGTCTCCTTTATGTTATAGCCTTCTTCTTGGTCTGTCAAACATGCGTCGCTCAGGAACACATTCGAATTTTTCTTCAATTAAGAACTTTTAATTTAAAATTTGAGAATGCAAAATAAATAACATGAAAGTAAGCACTGGAAAGATGGAAATCAAAAGAAAGACAAAGGAATATAAAACATAGATATATAACACACTAGTTTATAAAACAAGTAACAAACTTTAACTATCTGGGAACAACATTCTCTGAAGATGATAAAATCGTGAAAGAAATAAACACTCAACAGCAAGGCAAACCAAATGTTAAGTCAACTATCCCTTAAACTACAGCACAAAGCAATAGCTACTGCCATCAAGAAACACCGCACGCAAAGTATATTCATTACGACATTGCAATGCAAAACGAGACCATTTTCGACTAAACATAAAATAAAGCTTGCTCCACATAATTGAAATGTTTGAGAAAAGCGCATGTAGTTAGCAGAAAAGACAAAATCATAAAAGATATTATAAGAGAAAGGGAAGGCAATGAATCAATTCTAAGCTATATACAGAAAATACAAAAGCAATTGTTTCACATCAAGAAAGAATGCCGTGTTATTCCTTGCCATACAAAGCATATAATAACAGAGGAGAAGGTAGAAGAACAAGGCGCGCAGACCCAGAGTAAGATGAGAAAAATTCAAAGAAACGTTACAACATCAATTGACAATGTGTGAGGCAGCCAAAAGTGAAAAGATCTCAAACTTTATATCTTCCTCGATACCCGAACGTGTACAAGAGGAAGTGAAAAAAGAAAGAAAGAATGTTTATTGTTTTTCTTCCGCTTTTTTTTCTGTATTATATAATCTGAACAGTGCGGAAATAAATATCACGGTCTTAATTGAGGAAATTTTCCAAAAAATACAGTGAAAAATAAAATATATAATTTTATTCATGACAATCTTAAATTATAGAAATACATTTTCAGATATGTAATTGACTTTATTATCTGTCTGAGACTAATGATAGAAGAAGAGGCCACATTTTGAGAAGTTTAAGTAATCGCATGCACTTTCATCATCATCATAGATTGCCGTCTTCGCATCGAAGGTTGGTTAAACATGGAACACCATTCCACTCTGGATAGCTATTCTGTTCTGTCTCGTGCTTTAATGGTGCAGATTGTCATAGGTTGACTTGTCCATCTTTTTATGTTACTCGTCCATGTCAGTCTTGGTCTGCCTCTGCCTCATTTACCTTGTATTTTCACTTCCATTATTACTTTTTAAGGCTGTTGTGTCTTTTAACATGCCCCAAAAATTTATTGTGTCTTGTTCTAAATGTGATTAGTAGTCCTCTTTTTCATTTTTGGTTGTTTTAAAACTTCATCGTTTGTTTTTTGTTTTTTTCATCCAAAATCTACCTATTCTTCTGTCGATCCACAATTCAAAGGCTTCAATTTTCTGTTCTGTTTTCTTGTCTAATGCCCATGTTTCTAAAACCATACAGGAATATTGAAAAGATTTAACATTTTGCTATTCTTAGTTTTAGCCTGCACTTTAGCTGATTTAAATGGCAGATGAGACTTTGAAAAAGTTAGGGAACCACAAGACTTAACTTTAATAATTACCACACTGCAGTATTTATTTATTACTATTTTTCAATAGCTTGTGCTGATGGATTTTATGGACCAGGATGCAATAATACCTGCTCTGAGCATTGCTCTCACGTGTGTGATAAAGTATCAGGGAACTGTTCGTGCAATGGCAACTATGGCGGTTCAGACTGCAAAGGTTTGTGTCTACGTTTTCTTTTCTAGTCATCCAATCGTTTGCCTCTCTCAGATTTTATTTATCACTAGACTTGTTGATATTTTAATAATAAGCAAATGGTCAAAGTGACAAAAGTATACACGATTTTCTTTCTTTCTAGCTTTCTTTTTTTTCTTTCTGTTATGTGCATGTTCGCTGTTTCTTTTTTTTTTTTCTCTTTTTTTTTTTCTCTTTTTTTTCAAAGATTTATTTTTTATTTTCATTGCAGAATTCTAACGTGTACACTCTTTATTACATTCTAACCATTTTGCACATTTCTTTAAACTTGTTTGCATATTTAAAGTGACTGTCTATATTCCATTGATGTATTTTCATTAGACTGAAACTCATGTTAATACTCTCATAACATAGTTAATGTAAATATATTCTGAAGATGCTGCTATTAAATAAAATTAGAGACACCTAAACTATCATGTCGAGCAAACAACTGCTTTTTAAGAACATAATAGGAAATAATCGGAATATAATATTGGTTAAAAATCCTTATTCATTTCATTTAAAAATTGAAGGTTGCTGAATACACTAAAACATCTTATCTGACGCATATTTGAATATGTGTTGTCTTCGTTTAATATTAATATCCTCAACTTGACGTATCAGGAACATATATTTTTAACTCTACACTTTCTGTGTTTTCACAATAATTTCTTCAGTGTCCAGTACTTTGATAATGGCGTGGTATACTTCTCTCTTTTTGTCGTTGAATGGGAACTGGATTTTGCATCATCTATACATCTCTTATCTGAGTTCAATTCCGATTTCGCTGTTAAATAATATAACTTTGTTATTCGAGGCTGCCAAGAGAAAATGCTGAATGTATCATTGATGAAGTGGAAAGCGTTTTGAAGAAGGTTAATTCTATTTACGCTAGAAGTGGGCTCACAAAACAGACCATGTTTATTAATAGATTCACAAGCGGGGGTAGTTATTATTTAAAAAAAAAAAATTGAATTTGTCATTTATAAACAACGATATTCCATCGTTGTATTGTGAAAAGGTCGTAGACATATTGTTAAATGAAAAATTATTGATGGGAGAGATTTCTATGATCATCACGATATACACTAACAAGAAAATAAAAATCATAGTTGTCATTAAAAATAAGAGACATCTCATCTACAGTTTGTTTATCTTTTGTAGAACGTTGTATTCACCACAGCCTTTCTGAAAGAATCTGACTCTGCCCAGATCTGCTGCTTATTCTATTGTAAAATTACATGTCTCCTTTATGTTTTAACCTTCTTCTTTTTCTGCCAATGGTGCGTCGCTCAGGAAAACTTCCTATTTTAAAAAATGTCCTATTTTTCTTCAATTAAGAACTTTTAATTTTAAGTTTGAGAATGCAAAATGAATAACATGAAAATAAGAACTGAAAAGATGGAAATTATATCAAAAGCAAGACAAAGGAATATAATAAACATAGCTATATAACACACGAGTTTATAAAACAAGTAACAAACTTTAGCTATCTGGCAACAAAATTCTCTGAAGATGATAAAATCGTGAAAGACACTCGTCAGCAAGGCAAACAAATGTTGAGTCAACTATCCCTTATACTTCAATACAAAACAATCTCTATTGCCACCAAGAAACATCTCACACGAAGTATATTCATTACGACATTGTACTATCAATGTAAAACGTGATCACTTACGACTGAGCTGAAAATACAGCTTGTCACAAATAAATTATATGTTGGAGAGAAAAGCGCTTGTTTTTACCAGAAAAGACAGAATCAGAAATGATATTATTAAGAGAAAGGGAAAACAATGAATCAATTCTAAGCTACACACGTAAACAACAAATATTGTTTGCCCATCTAGAAAGAATGCTGTTTATTCCTTCTGCCGTTAAATAAAGAAGAACAAGACGCAGACCCAGAGTAAGATGGGAAAATATCAAAGAAACGTTACAACAACATCAATTAACAATGAGTGAAGCAGCATAAAGTGGCAAGATCTCGAACTTTATATTTTCCTCGACACCCAAACGAGTACAAGAGGAAGTGAAAAAAAAAGGAAAAATGTTTAATGTCCTTGTTTCCACATTTTTTCCTGATATAAACTGAACGTGAGGAGACCAAAAGCAACACTTTTAATTAAGGAATTTGGCAAAATACAGTTATAAGTATATATATATATAATTTCACTAGTTAAAATATTACGTTGTAGAAATACATTTTCATACAAGTAATTGCAATTATTATCTGTCTGAGACCAATGATAGAAGAAGAGGCCACATTTTGAGAAAAGGTTGAGTCAGTTGGCTGCATTTTAGCTTTTATAAAAGGCAGTTGAGACTGAAAAAGTTAGGGAGCCACAAGTCTTAGCTTTAATAATTACCACACTGAAGTGTTTATTCATTACTATTTTTTAATAGTTTGTGCTGATGGATTCTATGGACCAGGATGCAATGATACCTGCTCTGAGCACTGCTCAAACGTTTGTGATCAAGTGTCCGGGACATGTTCCTGCAATGGCAACTATGGCGGTTCAGACTGCAGAGGTTTATGTCTACGGTTTCTTGTAGAGTCATCTTATCGTTTACCACTCTCTGACTTTCTTTACTTCTATATATCGGATGATTTTAAAAAAAGTATAAGCAAATGCTCAAATGGAAAAAAAATCACGCTGGATTTCCTTTTTTTTTCTTTCTTTCTTTCTTTTGTGTGCATTCCTTGGTTTATTTTTTATTTTTTAAATCATTTTCTACCTACTTTGCAGAATTCTACCTTATATACTTGTTATTACATTCTAACCATTTTTTTCATTTCTTTAAACTTGTTTGCATATTTAAAATGAGTCTGCATATTTCATTGAATTGTTTTCATCTGATAGAAATTCACGTTATACCTCCAATAACAATGTTAATGTAAATATATTATGAAAATGCTGCAATTAAATACAAAAAATAGATTCAGCTAAACTATCATGTTGTGCAAACAACTCCTCTTTAAAAACATAATAGTACATGATCGGAATATAAATTTTTGGTTAAAATTCCAAATTAATTTCGATTAAATTTCAATGTTATAGAGAACACTAAAACTTCTTTTGTGAATTATATTTGAACATCTTTTGTCTTCGTTTAATAATCACAACTTGACGTCTCAGGAACGGATATTTTGAAATCGACACTTCTTTCTGCTTTCACAATCATTTCTTCAGTGTCCAGTATGTTTGATAATGGCGGTCTGTACTTCTCTTTTTTGTCTTTGTATGGAAACATGAATTTGTATCAGCTGTACATATTATCTCTCAATTCAATTCAGTGTTGCTGTGCAATAATATAACATTGTTATTTAGTGTTCCCAAGATAAAATGCTGAATTTAGTTGCTCAACGGCAAAGTACTTTGAAGAATGTTGATTCTATTTACGTTAGCAGTGGGCTTACCAGACAAGTCATGTTTATTAAAAGACTCACAAGAGAATCAATCATTATAAACATTTCTTGCACTTTACATTGTTATGCAATGACTTTCCATCGTTGTATTGTGAGAAGGTCGTAGACATATTGTTTAGTGAAAAATTAATTATGTGAGAGAGTTCTATCATCATCACCATACACACTAACAAAATAAAAGAGGTAAATGTGTGATGTAAAATATAATACAACTCATCAACAGGTCGCTTATTTTCTACAGAACATTGCTTTCACCACAGCTTTCACCACAGTCTGATAGAATCTCTGTCTCTAGCCAGATCTCCTACTTATAGTTTTGTCATATTCAATGTCTCCTTGATGAAGTTCGTCTTGGTCTGTCACTCTTGCGTAGCCCAGGAACACAAATTCAGAGTTTTCTTCAGTTTAAAAAAAAAATAATTTTAAATTTGAGAATGTAAGATGGGCAAATATCAAAGAAACGCTTCAACAACATCAATTGAAAATGCTTGAAGCCAAAACAAGTGGCGAGATCTAGAACTTTATTTCTTCCTCGACACCCGAAGGAGTACAAGAGGAAGTGAAAAAGGAAAGGAAGAATTGTAATGTCTTTTTTCGCATTTTGCTTTATTATATAATATGAACGTCTAGAAATAAGTAGCATAATTTTAATGAAGAAAACTGACAGAAAAGACCGTAAATAACAAAATATATAATTTAATTCATGATAATGTTTAATTGTAGAAATACATTTTCATATAAGTAAATGAATTTATTATCAGTCTGAGAATAATGATAGAAGAAGAGGCCTCATTTTTGGGAAATGGTTGAGACAGTCGCCTACACTTTAGAAGTTATTAAAGGCAACTGTGACTTTAAAAAAGTTAGGGAACTAAAAGTCTTAACTTTAATAATTAACACACTATAGTATTTATTTATTACTATTTTTTAATAGCTTGTGCTGATGGATTCTATGGACCAGGATGTAATGATACCTGCTCAGTGCATTGCTCAAAAGTGTGCGATCACGTGTCCGGGAACTGCCCCTGTAATGGCAATTACATTGGATCACACTGCACAGGTTTCTGTCTACGGTTTTTTGTCTAGTCATACAATGGTTTGCCTTTCTCTGACTTTTATTTATCATTATGGTCAGTTCATATTTTAATAATAATCAAATCCATAAAGTGACAAAACCATACATTATTTTTTCTTTCTTTCTTTCGTTCTTTCTTTCTTTCTTTCTTTCTTTATTTCTTTTTTTTTTTTTTTTTTCTTTCATCCTTTCTTTTTTTTTCTTTCTGTATTTTTCCTGTCTTTCTTTTGTGTATATTCCTCTGTTTAGTGTTTTAAAAATGTGTTGCTTTCTTTGCAGCAGAATTATAACTTATACACTCTTTATCACATTCTAATCATTTTGCTCATTTCTTTAAAATGGTTGCATATATTAGAATATATATCTATATTTCATTGTTTTCATGAGATATAAACTCACATTAAATGTTCCATTACAATGTTAATGAAAATATGTTCTCAATATGATACAATTAAATAGATATAGAAACAGCTTAACTATAATGTTCTGCAAATAACTACTTTTGAACATTATAGTACATAATCGAAATGTAATTTTAATTACAGCCACAGAATAATTTCGTTTAAGATTTAAGGTTACTCAAGATACTAAAACAACCTTATTTCAATCATATTTGAATAAATTTTCACTTCGTTTAATAACCACAGCTTGATGTATCTGCAACGGATATTTTGAACTCTACACTTACTCTATTTTCACAATAATTTCTTCAGTGTCCAGTATGTTTGATAATGGCCGGCTGTAATTCACTTTTTCGTCGTTGACTGGAAACAGGGTTTTGTGTCAGCTCTACATCTCATCTCTGAGTTCAGTTTCGAATTCGCTGTTCAATAGTATAACATTGTTATTCAGTGTTGCGAATAGAAAATGCTGAATGTAGAGTTTATGAAGAAGAAATAATTTTGTATAGGGTTGACTATTTACGCTAGAAGTGGGCTCACAAGACAGGTCATGTTTATTAAAAGATTCATTCAAGAAGAAGGAGCAGTCATTATAAACATTTCGTGCACTTTTCATTGTTATACAATGATATTTCATCGCTGTATTGTGAAACGGTCGTAGACATATTGTTGTTTTATATGTGAGGGAGTTCTGTCATCATCACGATACACACTAGCAAAATAAAAAAAAACGTATATTTGTCAATAAAAATAGGAGATCTCATCCACAGGTCGCTTTTCTTTTGTAGAACGGTGCATTCACCACAGCCTGTTTGAAAAATTATTTGTCTCTAGCCAGATATCCTACCTCTTCTATAGTCACATCCAAGATCTCCTTAATATCTTTGCCTTTTTCTTGGTCTGCTTCTGAGGAGTCCCCCAATATGAACCATGCCTTTCATTATTGATCTTCCAGCACGCTGTCTTTTGAGGAGACCTTAATATTTTAATTTCCTCTGCAGAATGGTGTTTTTAGCAAATTATTTTTTTATTGTTTAATTCTTATAACATGATTTCATTGCTCTTGTTCATTAACCAAGGTATTGTAACGGATACATATACCTTATTTTAATTCTATCACTAGTTTTTTTCTTTTTTTTTCTGAATGTCTTAACTGATTCACCATCATCATATCATCATCATCATCATCATCATCATCATCGAGTGCCATCTCCGCAACAAAGGTTGGCTACCATGGAGCGCCATTCTGCTCTGTCTCTTGCTTTGATGGTGCAGGTTGTCAGAGGCTGATTTGTTCATCTTTTTATGTTACTCGTCCATGTTAGTCTTGGTCTGCCTCTGTCTCTTGTACCTTGTATTTTCCGCTCCAGGATTACTTTTAGTAGTCTTTGTTATATTTTATTATTGCTATTTGCTCCCAGTATAGATTACATATTAGTCGTATGTCCATGTCACCTAGATGTATCTCATTTAAGCACTCTATAAGTTGTTTGTGGCGTGATTTTATTCTGAATCCTTCCTTGTATAACTTTTAGCATGATTTTTGTAACATGGCTCATTAGGCTTATTGTTCTAAAGTCACTGCATTCAACCAACTGCACCATTGTTTTTAGGCAATGCATTGAAAGTTTATGTTTTTAGTTCATTTGAACTGCACCATTGTTTTTAGGCAATGCAATGAAAGTTTATGTTTTTAGTTCATTTGGTATGTATCCTGTGTGGTATATGTCGCTGCATATGTCTGTAATTACTTCAATGCCAAAATCTTCTAGTGCCTGTATCATCTATATATGTATGCTGTCTGGTCCTGCTGCTTTTCCCTTTTTCATTGTTTGTATTGCTTTTTCCATCTCATATTTTAAGAAAGTATAGCATGATGTACATTTTATAACTGTTTTCTTGTCCCTTTGATCATCAAATAGTTATGTAATATATTCCTGCCATCTATCTATAATATCTTTATTGTATGTTATCATTTTTCCTTTTTTGTCTGCGATGCATCCACCTTCTGTGGCTTTTTAATAGTTATTAGTCATTCTCTTTCTTTCTGTGTGCATTTCTCTTAGGTCTTGTTTGCTTTCCATAGTTTCTATTTCTATACATATTTGCCTGAGCCAGTCTTCTTTTGCCTTTTTGCACATTCTACGTATTTCATTATCTATTTTATTGTATTGGGCAGTGTTCTTTGCTTGTCTTCTTTCTTCCATTTTTTCTAAGATGGTGTTAGTTATCTATTTTTGTTCTTTTTGTTCTTTTCTATTTTGGGTAAAGTGTCGCAGGTTTCTTGTATGCTTTTCTTTATGCATTGCCATTTGGTTTTACTTTTTCATCAGGATTTTCACTTCTGTATTGCTCAATTCCTTCTTCTAGCAGCTTCTGGTATATGTTCTTTACTCGTATTGTATAGATATATTTAATATCTTTTTGATTTAAAGCTGTTATATCTAGTGGATTTGTTGATGAATTAGACTTTTGCTCGTTTCTCTTTAGTTTGCTTTTCATTTTAATCATTACAGAATTGTGATCTGAATTAATATCTGCTCCTCGGTAGGTTTTGGCTTTCTTCACCCTGTTACGGAACCTTTCTTCTATCATTATTGAATCTGTTTGATTCCTCTTCTTATCTCCAGGGCTTTTCCATGTGTATAGTTTCCTTTTCTCATGCTCAAAGTAGGTGTTACATATTATCAGCCTGTTTTCTTCACATAATTATTTTAATCTTCCCCCTCTGTCATTTCTTTTTCCTAAACCATGATTTCCTATAATGGTCGTATATCTACCTTTTCCAACTTTAGCGTACATGTCACCCATTACAATCAAGATGTCTGAAGATTTCACTTGCTTCATAACTTTATTTGGCCCTTCATAGTATGCATCTATTTGTTCATCTCTGTTGTCTTGAGTAGGTGTATATGTCTGTATTATTGCTATGTTGAATGGTTTTGCTTTCAACTTGACTAGTATAATCCTATCACTGTCTGTCCAGTGGGTACTTATATATTTTTGTAGCTCTCTTTTTATCAGTATTCCCACCCCCCTTTGATGTTCTGTTGTGTTTCCTGAGTATATAAATGTATATTTTTCATCCTCTATGTACCCACATTCTTTCCATCTTGTCTCTGATATGCCTAAAATATCTATATTTATTCGTTCTGCTTCTTGAATCAGATTTTCCAATTTCCCTTCTTGATATAGAGTCCTAACATTCCAAGTACTTATTTTAATATCTTTGCTCCGACATAAGTTCGAATTCCTCCCCATGGCTTCCTCTGGACTATTACGTGATGAGGCTCCAATCACTTTGACGGTGGTCAGCCCACATTCGTCTTTCGTGTCCTGAACATGCCTCTTATGTACCACACACTTTGCTGTTTTCGCTTTCTGGGCCGTTGGTCATTGCTGACTCTTCCGCCCCATCCACCGTTGTCGACTTTATACAATTCGGAAGGATATCTCCATCTTTCTGGCGCGACTGTGAAAAATGATGACCTATCACCGATAGGTCAATCACGAATGAAAAGAAGATAAATACCCACTTAACAACGAGAATTTCTACCATCCACCAGCCTTTCAGAAGTTAAACCACAACATGCATGAGCAGAATATTTACTGACTATATATACTTAACTGATTAGTGTCCGTGATATCATCGCCGTCAGTAATTTAAGTCTGTTGCTCATAGCGAAAATCTTCTCTGGGATTGAAGCTATGTATCTGGTGCCTCTCTTTTCTCTCTGTGAATACTATCTTCTCTGTGGCTATATGGAGACTACAGTCAGAGTTCCTGATGTAAGTCCATTCGTGATCGTATTTTTATAATCTCATCAGATAATTATTTCACTGGATACCGACTATAAGAATTAATTACATCTGATTCCCAGTGCAAATTTCAAAGATTTGGTCAATGCATCCTAACCTATTCAAAGTCTAAGTTCTGTTGAAATATCCTCGTTGACGAGCTGACATTTTTTTTTTTTTTTATCTATTACTGTCAATAACTAGCTGTCTCTAACTTCATTAATCTAAACACATGTCAGCACTATTCATTCTGCACGCTCCATTATGATTCGTTTTCGAAACTTTTAAGGTTTTTCTAATTGTCCAGATAAATTTCAACATTCTTCATGAAAATATCATCTTTGTGGCCTTTAATCCTCTTGTTATTTGTTTGTCTACCGTTCACGATTCGTTTCCATAGGTCAGAACTGACTCTATATAGCACCTATGAACTGCCGTTCTCACTTCTACTGACATAAACTTGTTGCATAAGATGTTTTTCGTTTTCTGAAATGCTTTTTTGGCCTGACCTATTCTTTTTTTTAATTTCTATTGTGCATCTTATATCTGATGTTATTTTTGTGCACAAGTACTTGCGCGTTGCACTTGTTTCAGATTTGTCCTGTTTATTTTCATGCTGCATGATGGTGATGATTGTTTCTTCGATAGGACCATAACTTCTATGTTCTTACTATTAGAGACTGAGACCTTTATTGTTGCTTTCTTTGACTAATATGTCTATTATTTCTTCTAGTTCATTCTCGGTCTCTACTGACTGTCATCCGCATATTGTAAATTGTTTATGTAATGACTGTTGGCTTCAATTCCTTAATTTTTTTTATATTGATCTCATACTATTTTCGCTGTTAATTGAAAACAAATCCGGCGACAGACCACAGCCTTGATTGACTCCTTGGTTTATATTTTGGAACAGGTCCTGTTTGGTTACTAATTATTATGGCTGCTGTTGGTTGTCAGTATATGTTTAAAAAAAAAAATCATTTTCAGCTCCTTACCATCAATGTTTAATTTCTACAGCATATTGATTATTTCCACATGTGTTACTTTGTTCAAAGCTTTTGTGTTGTCTGTAACGCACATATATATTTTTGTATTAACCTCTATAGCTCTTTCTATCAATGTACTCAGGATGTAAATTTTGAAATAAATGTACTTGCCAGTATAAGAAGATAGTTTGCCATTACTTTTCTTCTTGGCAATGATTGTACTAGTCAGAGATCACAGCTATTATTTCTAGAACCGAGATTATCTGCCTGTCGTCACGGATCGGGGATCATAATCTGGACTACTTGTCGGTTGCTTCTTCAACACCACTCACCACATGCTCCAATAACATCACCTAACCCTGATTAGAGGGGAGGGGAGGTAAACGGGAGCTCCACCTCGCCCAACGGTGCCCAGAATTAGTGAAGGAATAAATACATTAATAAAGGAGCTAGATAGGAAATATAAAACATGTCTTGTACAAGCATGTGAGTGGCCATGTGTTATTTAAAGAAAGGACGTGACATTTCTTGCAGTTGCGCACATAACCACAAAGTCAGCTAGTTTAAGATTATGGAAAGTTGAAGGAATTTGACAATTGCATTTCTCTCTTCAAATTGTGTTAATAAAAATTATATGATTACTGACACCAAAAGTAACTGATATTATTGACGTGAATTTAGTAGTAGATTCTTTTTCCAGAAGTAGGAAACGTGAATTTCAGGAAAATAAAAACATTATTTAAAAAATTGCAACTGTTTGCAAAAAGGACAATACTGTGAGTGCTTCTTTTGAAGTGACTTATCTTATAGCAGAAACGGGAAAACTGTACACAATAGCTGAAGAACTTGTATTGCCTGATGGAAAAATAATAGTTTCAGCATTGATCAAAAGGAAATTGCATCAACATCCTTGTCAAATGAGACAGTGGAAAGGCGATCAACAGTTTGTCAGCCAATATGAAGGAACAATTATTAGAAAGCGATCGACTATCCCAACAATTTTGAACTATATTTAGACGATAGCACAGACAAAATAAAGAAATGAATCTTCCTGAGGTCTTAATATTTATTTCCTATCATTATCTTTTTTTTTTTTGAAAATTTATCGTGTTCACTTGTTATCCCTTATTATATTATGTATGTACTGAAATTCCGTATTTCTATTTTCATCTTTTCTTCTTGATTATCATACACTGTCTAAATTCATACAAGAACACTCTCACTAGCCTTTGTATTAACGTCTGTTGCTATGTACCGAAATATAGTTTATCTCGTCTATCCACAAGTTTAACTTCTTAATATCATTTTATATTTATTTTACAACGGTCCAGGGACAGATCTTCTGTCATAAAAGCAAATAATACGAAATTTGCATTAGGATATTCAAAGATTAGAAGCTTATAGTACCTTACAATTGAACGCCGAGAAGTCAAGGATAAAAATAAGCACGGCAGAGCGAATATTATTTAAGTTACAATTAAATGATTCAAAATAATCACGCCAAAATCAAGAGGTATAGATGAACACGAAAAGAAGCGTGAGGGCCAGGTAAAAGGTGAAGAAGAATTAGACAGATTTAAGAAACGAGTTAGTGAGCAAGGTCGTGTTAGAAAAGAGAACACATTTACGATTTTTGTGTAAATAAGTATTTGTGATATGAGTTCGAGTTTGGCAGTAATAAATAAGATATCAAATATGACGTTTTAACACCTTGTTATTATATTTGACGATGTAGTAGTAAAAAAAAAAAGTAAAGTACCCCCACCACGCCAAGTGGCGTATAGGGAAATATGGTGTTAGTGACCCTATGTTTTACAGACCTTCAGCACATTATTTTTGGGGTAATGTGGTCAGTATTACACCCGTGCTGCTTTACTTTCCCAGAAAAAAATCCGGTACCCATTTAAGGCTGGGTGAACCCGGAAGCCGTCGGTTGGGATCGAGCCCTACCCCTTGTCCGTGGTAGTCCAGTTCACTAACCACTGAGCTATCGCGGCTCCCTTACGATGTAGTTGAGCCATGACAAAAGTGTGATCTATTTGTGTTAAGACCTACAACACTTACTTAATGTGATAAACACAACAAGAAAAAAATATGGACTAGAAATGAATATCAAAAAGACTAAAACTATGATCATAAACAAAGAACATTCTCAAGACCTACAATTAAATATCACAGTTGAGGTAACACATCTGGAGGCAGTCCAGAGTTACAACTACCTGGGACATACTATAACCAATGATGGAAAATGCAAAACTGAAATAAACAAAAGAATTGGTATGGCAAAAAGTAATTTTAATGCCATGAAAAATATACTAAGAACAAAACAAATATCAGCAGGGCTGAAACTAAGAATGGCAAAATGTTACATCTTCTCAATATTCCTGTATGGTGCAGAAACATGGACATTAGACAAGAAAACAGAACAGAAAATTGAAGCCTTTGAAATGTGGATTTATAGAAGAATAGGTAGAATTGGATGGAAAGAAAAGAACACAAAAGTTGAAGTTTTAAAACAACTGAAAATAAAAAGAGAAGTACTAAATACAATTAAGACAAGACAAATGAAATTTTGGGGGCATGGTAAAAGACACAACAGCCTACTAAAAGTAATATTGGAAGGAAAAATACAATGTAAAAGAGGCAGAGGCAGACCAAGACTAACATGGACAAGTAACATCAAAAGATGGACAAGTCAATCTATGTCAGCCTGCACCATCAAAGCAAGAAACAGAGTAGAAAGGCGATCCATGGTAGCCAACCTTCGTTGCGGAGAGGGCACACGATGATGATGATTTGTGTTATGTAATAAACATTTTTGTCTCAAAGCTGTTAACAACTGACTCAACTTCGTGTTGTAACTTGTTCATTTTTTGATAGTATAATTGTCATAACTACGTCTCTATTCAGCTATAATCAATGTATTCACTCTTATGACCACGTACAGTCAGAGTTGTCCTTTTTATCACACCAGGAACCACATCGACAAGTGTTTTGAGAATCTCTGTATTTATTATTTATTATTCTGTTGTTTGTTAAAAGTAGCCCAGTGAAGAAACCATTTCTTCTTTATTCTTTACACTCAATGAGCACAGTATATCTCTAGTTACTTATCCAATATCATAATTTATTCTGTAACAATCAAGGTAAGAGGCGTTTGCAGCTCTCGTTTTACATTCGAATACTAGACGTTGCGTTAGTTTAGTGTTCTGATTTTCGATTTTAATGGTGTTTTCTGTTTACACTATAACATGCACAGAAACGTCTTACAGAATTAACTCAGGAAAGTGTGGTTTAAAATGTATAAGAAACATTGAAAGAGTTTAATATAAGGAAGAGAGCTAAGTGGAAGACATTGAAATGAGAAATTCTACCGACTGAAACAAATTAATGATGAAACGAAATAGTTTGGACACGAAGCTCGAACATCTGACCTGGAAACTATGGACTGAGGAAGAAGAGGATGTAGACAGGGATCTAGACTACACAAAAACTTAAATCTTTGGATTGGTCTCAAATGTTCACTTTCAAAGAATAATTGAAGAAAGAGAAACAATGGAACGAGTTAATGAAATGTGTAAGTAGTGCCCCAACGGCCTAAAGTATTATGGAACGAAGAAGGAGAAGGTATCAAAATATTGACAAAAAAAGGAGTTAAAATTCCTCAGTCAAAGAAATTCAAATAAGTTCATTTCTCCCAGTTTTATTGTCTGTAGTTTTACGGTAAACTCAGTGCAATAATATGTTCCTTTACAGCTTGTGCAGAAGGATTTTATGGGCCAGGTTGTGTTACGACCTGCTCTGAGCACTGCTCCAATGTGTGTGATAACGCGACAGGGGACTGTTCCTGCAAGGATAACTATAGCGGGCCACAATGTACAGGTTTATATATCGCTTTTTACACTTCATTTTTCATATTTTGTCATTTTATAGATACAATTCTATAAAGCAGCAAGTGTGAAGTGAAGTTATACTTTCTTTCTATCTTTCTTTCCTTTTTTTTCTTTTCTTTTATTACTTTCTTTGCTTTCTTTCTTTCTTTTAATTCTACTTTGATTTTCATTTCCTTTTTTCTTTTTTTTCTTTAATTCTTTCTTTCATTGACATTCTTTGTTCGTTTCATTATTTTCCTGACGAAATCCCCCCCCCCCATTTCTTTTATTTCATCCCTTTTTCTCGTATTTATATACTGCATTTCCTGTCTTTTTTTCTTCCCTCTATATATATCATAAGATATTCAAATGCGTACAAGAACACTAAAAGTACGCACTCTTTGTAATGCTCCAGGTAAAGAACTTACTGTCATATAAACACAATATGTATGAAGTTTACATTAATATATTCAAAGAACAAGAGCTCATAGTACATGTACATTAATATGGAACGGTTGTACCTATACAAAATAGCAAAGTTAAGTCAAGTGTTCAAAAATACACGACAAAGCGAAGGTTAGGTTACAATTAAACGAGTGAAAATAAAGGATTCACGCCGGAATTAAGGATGCCTGAACACCGGAGGATAAGAAAGGTACGGAAAAGAGTGGGAAAAAAAAGAGAATTGGAAAGATTATTTTAAGAAACGAGCTTGTTAATAAGGTCATGTCATAAGGCAATGATAAACATGCATTATTAAAGAAGATGACACCAGTAAGAAGGATTTATTTAGTTTGAATAAGCATTAGAGACATGATTTCAAATGCGGTAGAGAATAATTTGAAACCAAGAATGGGTTTCGGTACCAATTTATTATATTTGAGGATGTGTAATTTATACAAATATTTAATTTGCGAATTCACACAGCTGTAAGTGTTATATGCAGTCAATTGTGAGACGTATTCGTAGTTTAATGCTTGCACTTTCTAATTATTAGATATATATGACTACCTTAAAACGACATTTATTAGTAAGCAATTTCGAGTGAGAATGATGCCTTTACAACATGTAAGTTATATTGGACAGCGCCAGAATGGACAAGAAAAAGGTAATTTCCTATTTTGATCAGATATAGTATTTCAGTTTGGAAGAGTGATGTCCCCTAAAATATGTCTGCCAAAATACAGTGGTTCTACGCATTCTTGGCGTTGGGGTCATTACGGCGATTGGTAATCAACCGCACAATTCCCTTCGATCAGAAGTTCATAATTAGGCCGAGTGGCGTCGTTTTTGTCACGCGTTATAATATATTTATAAATATTTAACACTAAAGCTAAACCTAACCCCTGGACCCAACGCCCAATCAACAGATACTCCGAAATGATTACATGCCAGCGTAATGACCCCAACGCCAAGAATGCGTAGAACCACTGTATTTTGGCAGACATATTTTAGGGGACATCACTCTTCCAAACTGAAATACTATATCTGATCAAACTAGGAAATTACCAAGAAAAAAACAAGAACTGCTACACAACGTAAAGAAGTCAAGTTATGTTACAGTTGTTTACAGTAGTAGGAGAACAATCTGTCAAGAAAATGTAAAGAATGTCACGAAGTGTTTGGCTCAAGTGCTACGGCCGTGACAGAAAGTACGATGTATTTTTCTTACATTATGAACATTTATACCTCAAAGCTGTTATTACGTGACTCAACTTCGTAATGTAACTTATTCATGCTGAACAGTGTAACTATCATATCTACGTCTATTACCCAGCTATAAATCCTTTATTCACATTTATAAGCACGGACCGACAGGGTATTTCTCTTTACAACAACAGCAGGCACAACGGCAAGTGTTTCGACAATCAACGTGGCACTTTGACGGTAGATGAAGCAATAATTCATGACTACAAGATAACAACAAAAACGAAGATAAAATTGTTATGTTTGAAACCGCACTAAAGGTTTATATTTTAATTTACATTGTTCTATAATTTCTAAGATAACGTTGTGCTTATACAATGTATAGATTTTTTTCTTTGTTTGTTGTTGTAAAACTGGGAGAAATATGTACATCGGTATAACACTTATTGATTTCTTATCTTAATATTGATATGTTTTTTTCTATCTAACATCAGATCTAAACATACTAGTTATGTGGATATGTTTCTTGAGTCGGGCTACTGGTTTTTTGTTTTTTTTCTTTTCTGATCTGTTTAGATTTAACTAAAACGACATGGCATAGCTTGATTTAGAACCCCTATCTATCTATCTATTGACCTTTCGAGCCGTAACCGGCCCATAGGGCGTAGACCAAGATACACCTTCTCCTATATGAATTTTTGTTCTAGCAGTTTTCTTTTAAAGATATTTTATCAAATCTCGCCATCTGTCTCTGTTCTGTGCAAGCAGTTCTATCTCATTGAGGGAGCCGACTCCTGCTGCTCTTGCCTCTCTCATCAATGTTCTTCTCAGTGTCTCCCCGGGTCTTCCTCTTTTTCTTTTACCTGTTGTTTCCCATATGAGGGCTTGCTTTGCTATTCGATTAGTATCTCTTCTCATCACATGACCAACGTATGACCATCGTCTTTTCTTTATTACTGAAGATATTAGTGGTTGATTGGCGATTTCTCTAATTTCCTCGTTTGTTTTGAATTCGTTCCATGCTATACCAAGTATTTTCCTTAGACATTTATTTTCGAATGCGTTCAACTTTGTTTCTATATCTCTTGTTGTTTTCCAGCTTTCACACGCATACGTAAGGGTTGATAGTACATTTGATTTGAATAGCCTAAGTTTTGTGTTTGTGCTAATGAGTTTTGATTTCCACAACTTTTCAAGGCTTCTGAAAGACATTGCTGCTTTAGCTATTCTGATTCTAATTTCTTTGCTCGTATCCCCTTCTCGATCAATGTGACTTCCAAGATAGATAAAATGATTGATCTCTTCTACTGGTTTGTTTTCCATGTATATTTTGTCACTTGTTGGAATTAAACTTTTCATGACTTTAGTCTTTTCATGATTGACCTCAAGCCCAATTTTGCTGGCTATTGATGATAGTTCATTTGTGTTTTCCTGCATCGTTTTTATCTGACTGCTAATGAGAACTATGTCATCAGCAAAGTCGAGGTCCTCCAAATGGTCTCCTTATATGCTTGATAATATAAATAACCTCAGATATGCTGATGATACAGTCTTAATCGCTCAGAGTGGAATTGAGTTACAAGAAATGTTAGACATTTTACTGTAGGAAAACAAAAATAAAGTACTAACCCCATTAGCAAGGAGAGAGAATTAATGGTAGCAACAATGAAACAAGACATCACATCATTATAAAGATAGGTGGATCAATATTAAAACATGTAAATGAATTTAAATATCTGGGAACAATGTTAACCTCAGATTGTAGATGCAAAATAAAGGTGAGATGCAGAATAGCTCAGCCAAAAGCAGGTTTCCTAAAAATTAATAAATTATTGTACAATGCATTTATGGCAATATAAACACGAAAAACAGTTCTTTAATTTTATGAAGAGGCAGTCTTAACATGTGGATAGGAATCACGTACAATAGAACAACAGGCAAAACATCGCTGGAGGCTGTAGACATGTGGTTTTTCAGAAGAATGTTGAGAATACCATGTACAGCTAAGAAGAGTAATGAAAACGTTCTGGAAGAGGCCAAAGCAAAAAGAGAGCAATTCTTCCAATTTTAAGAAGAAAGAATAATTATTGTCTGGCCATTTAATGAGAAGAGAACGGCTATAATATAGTGTGACAATTGGGAAAATAGAGGGTCAAAGAGATAGAGGGAAGCAAAGTGAAAAGATGCCAGACAGATTAAGAGAATGGCTTGGCTTGGAAGGTCAACGACATATATAATAAAAAACTATCGAGATCGAAAGTTGTGGAGAGACATGATCACCTACGCTAGCAGACATAGTACTTTATGATAATGCTTGTTTAGTATTCTGCTTTCCGACTTTGCTTAGAGACCTTGTTGGTGTTTTCTGTCTACACTGTAACATGCAAATAATTTTCTTAAGGGATTAACTCAGGATGGATGTGGTATAACATATATAAGACACATTGTAAGGGTTTAATATAAGGTAGAGATCTAAAAGGGAGACATAGTATGACATATTCTAGAGACGGAGACGAGTTAGTAATGTTGAGAGTTGATAGAAATATTATGTTGACTATAAATTTATTACCGATTTTATTTGAAGTAACATTTTCGTGAAATCAGTTGCTAGGAACATAAGACTGTATAGGAAATGTTGCTGTATTTTCAAAAACGTTCTCATCCATTGTAAGAATGGTTTAATGGAATTTGACAATATACATAGAACAGACTTCATTATCAAAACATAAACTTGAAGAATGCCTCTTTAATCTGACAACACCACCACCAAAGAGGTGCTGGTATGAGTTAAACATACATATAGTCAGTACGGTGACCCCGTACCATTGTGAGGAAGCAAAAACGGATGTTGTATGATCATTTAATGCGCTCATAAGATGTGAGAAAAATCATCACAGAAGGAACCTTGAGGGTGTAGAGCAGGGGTGGCCAAATGGCGGCCCGCGGGCCGGATCCGGCCCGCCAGCCTAGTTTTCTTGGCCCGCGAAGCTCCACGGACTTACTTCATTTTTTACCTCTAATAGCGGATTTCTCCTGGTTTTAATCCGTGTCGGAGTTAACTCTTCTATCGTTCAATAATACACAATTTGAAAATCTCTGTCAATTTCTCGCAACAGCTAGATTGGCAACATAATTTCAAATAACACACACACACACACACACACACACACACACACACACACACACACACACACACACACACACACACACACACACACACACACACACACACACACACACACACAGACACACAGACACACAGACACACAGACACACAGACAGACACACAGACAGACACACAGACAGGCACACAGACAGGCACACAGACAGGCACACAGACAGGCACACAGACAGGCACACAGACAGGCACACAGACAGGCACACAGACAGGCACACAGACAGCACACACACACACACACACACACACAGACACACACACAGACACACACACAGACACACACACAGACACACACACAGACACACACACAGACACACACACAGACACACACACCGACACACACAGACACACACAGACGCACACAGACGCACACAGACGCACACAGACGCACACAGACGCACACGCGCACACGCGCACACGCGCACACGCGCACACGCGCACACGCGCACACGCGCACACACACACACACACACACACACACACGCACGCACACACACACACACACACACACACACACACACTGCACAACTAATGGTGCCGACAATATTCAAAGTCTTTGCTTCGAGTTGGTACCGCAAAGTTGCTTTATTGTCAGTGCGGTGATAGCGTCAGATCTTTGGCTCAACATTTGTCGTCTGGACTTGTGGTGGCTCTTTCATTTCGCGGTAAGGGGTTAATGAGGTTGGGAGGGACAGGGGTGAGGGGACTTCGTAGCTCTAATTCTGTCTTTGAAGTTACATTCAAAATGTTTCACTGTTCGCCTTCATTCCCTTTGATCCCATCGTCTTGTCTTGTCCATAAAATGACTGCAACGTGTTTATTTGGTCACAATCTTTTGATTTCATTGTCTCTACACAAGTCTGTGTATAACTGTCAAATCTGGACTTATTTTCGATAGTGGACCAACATTCTGTGACTTTTAACTTTGATGTGAGATTTTGTATTAAATCATGTTAAAACGTAGAAAAGTTGATTGTGAAAATCGCATATTTAAACCTGAATGGGAATTATATTATTTGTTCATCTTCAATAAGGATAGTAAACCTCAGTGCTTAATTTGCGTTCAAGTGTTAGCCGTTTTGAAGGAATATAATTTAAAACGGCACTATGCCACACATCATCAAAACATGTATGAGAAACATAGCATTGAAGCTAGGAAGCTTTTGGTTGAACAGCTGAAGACAAAGTTGAATCAACAGCAAAGTATGTATACAAAGGGCAATAACATTAAAGAGTCATCGATCATTGCATCATATACAGTTACCTATGAGCTTGCAAAATCTAAAAACCCTTTACTGACGGAAATTTTGTGAAGAAATGGTCGATTCAAATGGCAAAGGCATTCGGTCAAGAAAAAATAGCCAAAGAATTTGAATCTGTGCCTCTTTCAAAACAAACTGTAGCCAGAAGAACAGAAGACATCAGTCTGCAACTGTCTCAAAGTTTAAAATCTTGTATTGAAAACTGCTCATATTTTTCGCTCGCGATTGATGAAAGTACTGACATCACTGCCACTTGCCAGCTTCATATTTTTGTTAAAGTTATCCAGGAGGATTTTACTGTTATTGAAGAATTGTTGAAAGTTTGCTCTTTGCATGACACTTGTAGAGGGACAGACATATTTTCTGCAGTTCATAGTGCCGTAGATGAAGTAGGTGGTTTTGGAAAGTTGTCTGCAGTGTGTACTGATGGTTGCAAAGCTTTTATTGGTTCAAATACTGGTTTTGTTGGACTTCTAAAGCAAAACAAAATTAACGTACCTACATTGCATTGCATAATTCATCAAGAGGCCCTTTGTGCAAAGTCCATAAATCTAAAAGACACCATGGCTACTGTTGTGAAAATAACAAATTTGATAAGAGGACACTCGCTTTTGATACATTGTTTTCTGTCAAGAAAACTGTAAAATCAAGGATGTAGACAGTTTCACGATCACAGTGGTGGCGTAAAGTAAAATGAATGAATGCATCCGAGAGTCCGCAATATTGTGGTGAATGCAGTATCAGTGATATTTCTTCAATATTGAATTTTAAAGATTTGGAGGTAAAGTGAAATAAAATTTCTTTCTCTATATATATTTGTATACGTTGTATGCAATAAACCCTAAATATATTTTAACAGATATAGCAGAATACAGAGTGGCATCAGCCAGTACAACCCCTTGGCCGTATTTTCTAGCACTGGCAACCCTCGCTGTAGGAATCTTTGGGAGTCTTCTTTTCTGCATAAGAAAGGATCAACCATCTCACAGCGATGAAAGGAGTAGGCAACAATAAAATGATAGCAATCTCTTCACATGATGGTCTATAGACATTTACATGTTTTCTATTCTTGTCTTTTAGACCGGTATTTTCATATTTAAATTACGTATGGTTCAAAAACAGCTACAACTGATGACTTTGTAAACAATGTATTATTATGTATGGAGCCATTATGCAAAAGAGAAATCCTCAAACAGAAAAGCAAAAGGATAAGTTTACATTTATTGGGACTATGTGAAATGAGAAACACTGGATCTATCTATCTATTGATCTTTCGAGCCGTAGGCGGTCCAGACCAGGCATAGACCCAGATACTCTTTCTCTGAACTAAATTTGTATTCTAGCTGTTTTCAATCCTTCTAAAGATATTTTAACGTAAATAATTTGCGATATGCGGATGACACAGTCTTAACAGCAGAGACAGATAATGAACTACCAGAAATGATAGACATAATAGTAAAAGAAAGCAACAAGAAAAGTCTCAGTCTGAATAGTAAGAAAACATACGTAATGGTCATATCGAAGAAACAATCATCACCAGCATGCAGCATACAAATAAACAGGACAAATTTGAAACAAGTGCAACATCTGAAATACTTGGGCACAATAAAATGGAAGATGCACCACAGAAATAAAAAGCAGAATAGCTCAGGCCACAATAGCATTTAAGAAATGAAAAATATCTTATGCAACAAATCTTTGTCAATAGAAATAAGAAAGAGAGTTCATCGGTGTTATATAGAATAAATTCTGACCTATGGAAGCGAATCATGGACAGTAGACAAACACATGTAAAGACGATTAGAGGCCACAGAGATGGAATTTCTCAGAAGAATGTTGAAAGTTCTCTGGAAAGCTAAAAAGACCAATAAGGAAGTTCTCAAAAAGGCCAACGCAAAAAGACAGCTCCTAAAAAACGTCATAAAGATACAACCAACTTTTTTAGGGCACATCATGAGAAGAGGAAAGTTGGAATACTTGGTTACAACTGACAAAATAAAAGGAAAGAGAGATCGCGGACGACGAAGAGAGAAAATACTGGATAGCTTTGATGTCATGGCATGGAAAACAGTCAACAACAGAACTTATACGATTCGCTGTAGATAGAAGATTGTGGAAGAACATGATCGCCTACGCCAACCGGTATGGCGCATGATGATGATGATGATGAAAGATATTTTATGAAATTTTAGAAAACCAAACAGGAGTAGGTATCATCTTCGATGCAGAAAGAGCAAGAACAGTGAATTTTGGGCAAAGTATGGCTGATTTCTGTTAGTGAAATTGAATGGTAAGTCACTAGATATTATATCATACACGTTTATGCACCAAAGGCGGACATTCTAGAGGAAACAGTTGTTAAATTTTATCACCAGCTTAAGATGGCACTTTGTCAATCCAAAACATGAAAACACTATAGTTCTAGGGGATCTCAATGCAAAAGTACAAAAGGAAAGCGTCGAAGAATTAGTTGGTTATTTTTGCTTAAGTGAGAGAAATGAAAGATGTAACAATCTTATTGACTGGGCAAGAGCACCCAACATGATGATAATAAACACAGTTTACAAGCAACATTTAAGAACTATGTGGACGTGAAAAGCCTAACAGCCATCGCACGTAATCATATTGATTACATAATAATAAACAACATATTTAGAAACAGTCTGTATGTGTGAAAACTAGACCGGGGCAGATTGCAATATTGATCATGTATCAGTTGTTGGAAAGCTTAGAGCAACATTGAAAAAAGCAGAACGAACCTCAGTTAATATCAAGTTAAATTTCAGATTTATTGAAATCAGACAAGACTTTACAAGACAAATATAACATCGAAATTCAAAATCGGCATAATGCAATAGAGAAGATACAAAGCATAAATGGATAGTGGGAAATATCGAAGGATCAATGCCAGCAGTGAAGACAAATTCAAGAAAGAAATGGATCACAGATGACATTTTACGCCTTTGGATACAAGATGAAGAAGTGCGGCTTAAAAAGATAAGTATCACAGATTAAAAGCAACTTTCCAAAAAATGAGGAAGATACTATGCAATCCATTTTTGACAAATGAAAAATTAAGAAAAAGTGTTATCAAATGTTATGTAGAGCATGTCTTAGCATATGGATATGAATCATGGGCAATAGGACAACAGACAAGAAAATCGCTGGAGTTTGTAAAAATGTGGTTTTACATAAGAATGAAGAGAATACCATGAACAGCTAAGAAGATTAATGGAAACGTTCTGAAAGAGGCCAAAGCAAAAAGTGAGCTAATTTATAATGTTAGGAAGAAACAATCATCATTTTTTTGCACATGTAATGAGAAGTGGACAGCTGGGATATATTGTAACAACTGGGACAATTGAAGAGCGAAGAGATAGAGGGAAACAAGGAGAACAATTAACAGACAGCTTAAGAGAATTCCTTGGCAGGAGGTCAACAACAGAAATGATAAATAACTGTCGTGATCGAAAGTTGTGGAGAGACATGATCACCTATGCCAGTAGGCTCTGTACTTGATGATGATGATTACATAATAAATAAAGAAATTGCAATAAAATCAATGAAGCAAAAACAAAGCATGGCTAACAGAGAGATGCTAAGAGATAGAAATGCAACAAAAAAAGAGATGCCAAATCTATATAAAAACACATTGAAGAATTAAAAGGAGGAAAAACACAATCAAAAACTGGATGCTTGAGATCAAAGAGGAATTGTTGATTGAACAAGAAGGCATAAGGGAACGATGGACAGAATACATTAAAGATCGTTACGATGATGAACGAACAGAAGTAAATAATAACGATAATGGGGAAGGATCAGTAATACTCAAAGAAGAAATGGAAGACGGCCTGTGCAATATGAAAGCAG
Organism: Megaustenia siamemsis; assembly: GCA_032433765.1. Classification (NCBI taxonomy): domain Eukaryota; kingdom Metazoa; phylum Mollusca; class Gastropoda; order Stylommatophora; family Ariophantidae; genus Megaustenia; species Megaustenia siamemsis. The sequence goes on from JAVIAB010000001.1 coordinate 53,016,101, forward strand.
CAAAAGCTCCTAGACCAGATAATATAACTAAACAAGAGATTGAAGCCATAGGTGATTTTGAAATAGAAAAATAATAACAATGTTGAACGATATCTACAACAGCGAATATATATCAGACGACCTGCTAAATTCAATATTCATAGCACTACCAAAGAAATTTGATGCGATGATCATCACACAATAAGCCTTATGGCTCACATGATTACTATATTACTAAGAATCATCAAGCGAATAGTGCGAAATAAAATAAGACCAGAAATTAGTGATACACAGCGAGGTTTTGTTGGAGTAAAGGTACGAACAATGCAATACTCATCATAAGATCTTTAGTAGAAAGAGCTATAGCAGTGAAAACAGATCTATACTTGTGTTCCATAAATTATACTAAAGCATTTGGCAAAGTAAAGCACCAAGAAATAATCAAAATTATAGAAAGCCTAAACGGAGACAGTAACGATTTACGAATAATAAAAACATGTACTGGCAATAAGCCGCAGTCATAAGAACTGGAAATCAATTTGGGAAAGTTTCAACAAATAAAACAAGGTGTTTGGCAAGGTTGTGTGCTCTCATTAGATTTATTTAATATGTATAGTGAGATTATTTTAAGATCCACATTGTGCATGCATGGAATATCAATTGGAGGCCATAATTAAAAATAATGTAAAAAATAGATAAATAAAGATATTAATCTCATACAAGTTTATGGACCAACAGCAGACAGTCTAAAGGTAATAGCTGATAAATGAAGGTACAATCTTAATCGCTAAAGAATGAGTTACAAGAAATCTATGACATTTGTGTGAAGGAATGCAAAGTAAATGATTCAGCCTTAATAGCAAAAAAAGACAGAAGTAATGGTAGCAACAAAGAAACTGCGATGCACAATTAAGACAATTGGAAAAATATTGAAAGAGGTAAATGAAGATACTCTGCAATCCTTTTTTTGACAAATGGAAACAAGAAAAATGACTTTTAATTGTTATGTAGAGCATGTCTTTACATAATGATGTGAATCATGGACAATGGAACAGCAGACACGAAAATCGCTGGAGACTGTAGAAATGTGGTTTTACAGAAGAATGTTGAGAATACAAATTCACAGCTAAAAAGAGTAGTGGAAATGTTCTGAAAGAGGCCAAAGCAAAAAGAGAGAGCTAATTTCCAATATTAGGAAGAAACAATCATAATTTTTTGGCCATGTAATGAGAAGGTAACAGCTATAATATATTGTGTCAACTGGGTATATAGAGGAACGAAGAGATAGAGGAAAGCAAAGAAAAAAGATACCAGACAGCTTAAGAAAATGGCTTGGCAGAAGGCCAACAACTGAAATGATAAATAACTGTCGATATCGAAGGTTGTGGAGAGACATAATCACCTACGCCAGCCAACAGGCATGGGACTTGATGATGATGGAGACATTAAACAAATTTTGCATGGAGTAAGTGTGGTCAGTTAAACATGATTAGCATAAAAATAAAGGATATACTTATATCTCTGTACTTAACAAAAAACAAGCTGAAGTCGTTAATAGTAATATTATTTGTGTGCATAATTTGTCAATATATGAAGATATGTCATCATTATTAATAAGCAAAAAAAAAATAATAAGGCAAAGTTGTGATTCGAATTAGAGAAGTTTTCTTTTAGAAAAGCATGGGCGAGCACGTTACCAATGTCCTGTTAATACACGATTTTAAACTTTTTTTGACATTTTAGATTTGTTAACTTTAGAGACCTTTAATTTTTAAATATTGTGTTTATAATTCCGATATTTATATTTGACAAGAATCGGGTGTTTGCTACTTAAGTTTTAATTTATTTTATTTTAAATCCCTTTACATTTTTATTCTTAGATTAGGTTATTAATTGGTTGCAAGGAAATACAAAATGGTGAAAGTAATGCAGTTAAATTTGAACGTGAATTTAAACGTTAACATGTTTTTATTTTTGCGCTTGAGATAGGGGTTAATATAGATTGGGCATGTTTAATTAATAAATAAAAATGTTTCATATTGTTAGATGTTTATTACAAGTGTTACTTTGCGCTGAAAATAACGTTGTTTTTTATCAAATCTGTTTTTCTTGTAACCATAGATAGTTATCATGGTTCCAGTAATAATACATTGTCTTATTCAAGAGCAGGTCTAAATGTTTACAAATCAAATAAAAATATGTACACTCGTTTAAAAAGGCTTCTCCCTTTTTGTCCAATTTGGTTCACTTAACAATATGTGTTGCTAGGTTGTTTTTTTCTACTCTGTTTATCTGGTTTGTCGAGTCCATTTTAATATAAATGAAAATAAGTTTTGGATTTTGGTTCATGTTAAAGTCTTTCATTTTTGTGAATTGAATTTTATTTGTTAAGTTAAAGATGGTGTACGAAGTTTTTTTTTTGTTTCGTTTCCCTTAACATCGATATTCAGTCATTGTGAGTTAACTATTTATTAATCATACTGAACAAAGATTGGATTGGTTTGGACATTTGTCTAGAATAAAATCTAATCAACCTGCAGCTCGAGCATATTATATTTAAACATTAAGTTATAGAGCAAAAGTGACAACCAGAAGGAGATTGATAGATGAAAATGAAGATTCATTAAGTAAATTCGGAACGATATCAGCTCAAAAGGGTAAAGACAGTCACATCTTCCTGCTCTCTGCAAGAGTAATGCAATCGCGAGAGATAATCTCCCACCATAAGGTCGTCCATTTTAATCAAGTTTTTTTAAGGACTTACTGCAACAACCTTTGATGTACTATAACCAGTAAGGGAAAATGTAAAACAAAAATTAAACAAAGAGGTACGAGAGGTAAAAAGTAACTTTAATTTCATGACAAATATACTAATATCAAAACAAATAACACAAGCAGAGACATGGGCATTAGAGAAGAAAACAGAACAGAAACTTGAAGACTTTAAAATAAAAAAAAATATTTTTAGAAGATTTGGAAGAATTAAATGGAAAAAATAAAATAGAAATGATGAAATGTTAACACAAGAATGTTTTCACTAAATATGAATAACGATCTACTAAACAAAATTGAAACGCGACAACTGGAATTTTTGGGGGCATAGTATTATAAACAGTAGCCTACTAAACGTAATCTTGGAAAGGAAAATACAAGGTACAAAAGGCAGACCTAGATGAACATGGACGAATAACATCAAAAGATGGACAAGTCAGCCTATAAAAACCGTCACTACCAAAGCAAGAGACAGCGGAAACAAACAAACAATAGGAAGGGGAAAGATTGACAGACCAATGAAGCTAGTGGCAGACGAGTAACATCACAAGTGTGGATCAGATCTGAGGCATTACTCTTCAGTATAAGATCTCCACATTTAGGTATGTTTAACACTCAAATTTTTTCCAAACATCTTTCAATTTTATTCTAATAATCGCTCAGTATCCCATAATTAAGCTTTAAGCTACCTAGTCTTTTTTTCTGACATTTATTTTAGACGTGGAAACTTAACGAAACTTAATAACAAAAATGAGATTTATTCTATCACAACAGAGATAGAATAGATCACAAAACAAAACATACAATTAGAAAAAGTACAATTTAACCATTGTGTTATGTTTAAATATAATGATTGTCATTGGTCTATTGAATTTGAGCGCCCCACAATTCTTTGCTTCTTCTTTGCTAAGTGAACAATGGTCATCTAAAAGGTTCATGTCAGTATCGCCATCAACAGCTTTCGATGCCAAAATTAACTCCAAGGTTGCTATAGAGTTGGACAATTGACTGGCATTTTTCTTAAGGCCTACGTGACGACCTGTGTGTTTACGTTTAAATCTTTACTGATATTGATAAATTAATTGATTATTTGCAAAGTAAACGTCACGTAAGAAATACTAAATTGTGTTACCTGTATAGGACGGGTACTTGTTACCTTTGACATATAGGGTGTTTCTAAAGTCGCTGTGCAGTGAAACAAAATATCATGACGTAAATTTCATCAATCGGTGACGTATTTTCAAAACTATTTTCAAATCACTGCACAGCGACTTTAGAAACACCCTATATGTCTGAAGGCGTGCGACTTATTAAAGTCGATGTTCAGTTGTTGGTTACGTTTATTTGTGGAAATGAGTTTCTAGTTACGCAGAGTTCAGTGAATGAGCATGCACTATCATCGATGATCACAGCTCCATTCGTTTATTTAAAATGTCTATTTGTGAAAAATATTAATCGTATTAAGTTTCTGCTGTTGAATTTTATTAAATGTGTACCCACGTTATGTCTCGAAAACAAATTTGACACTGCAATATTATATCATACAAACTATGTGAAAAAATGCTACTTGCCCAAAAAACATATAAACAGTTGTGCAGAGAAGCATTTCGAGTCACCACAATTACAAAATTAATCAGAATTTGTGGGAATTATGAATAAGATCGTTCATTAACTCATTGCAAACCCACAAACCCAAGGACGTCAGTCCGGTCGGATAAATGTACCTGCTACTGTGTGCAACAGTCCGGTCGGATAAATGTACCTGCTACTGTGTGCAACAGTCCGGTCGGATAAATGTACCTGCTACTGTGTGCAACAGACAGTACAACCTGCGGCTGCGCTGATGCCTTGCAATGATGCTCTTGAGAGTAAAAGGCTAAGGGAGGGTACCCTGTAGTAAAACAACCCCACTGCCTTGTAAGTGAGACTTTTAAGTTAAAGAATAGCGGAGTCAACGTAAATAAACCGACGGAAGGCAACAGAAAACCATCGTCGTCATTTCTTTGTACATTTATGAATCGCCACAAGAATACAATTGAAGATAACTACGTTAAGGGGAATTCCAATTGAAATGTTTATGTATATACATATATAAATTGAACAAGATAAAGACAAAACATACTCTGAAGATAGGTACTTGGATGAATGAACACTCATGCAGAAGGGAAAGCTATAAAACATCAAACAGGAAATGAAAAGGGCAGGTTTACATTTATTGTGTCTGTGTGAAATGAAATACACTGGGTCAAGGGAGATATATTCTGATGAACATAAAATCAACTCTTCTGGGGGTACTGAACAGCAAAGAGGAGTAGGTGTCATCTTGGATGCAGAAGGAGCAAGAACAGTGAAAGGCTTTAACCCAATATCTGACAGTGTCCTTTCAGTTAAATTGAATGGAAAACCAATTATCATCATCGAATGCCGTCTCCGCATCGAAGGTTGGCTACCATGGAGCGCCATTCGACTCTGTCTCTTGCTTTGCTGGTGCAGATTGCCATAGGCTGACTTGTCCATCTTTTGATGTTACTCGTTCATGTTAGTCTTGGTCTGCCTCTGCCTCTTTTACCTTGTATTTGCCCTTCCAATATTACTTTTTATTAGACTGTTGTGTCTTTTAACATGACCAAAAAATTTAATTTGTCTTGTTCTAATTGTGTTTAGTAGTTCTTATTTCATTTTTAGTTGTTTTAAAACTTCTTCGTTTGTTTTCTTTTCTTTCCATCCAATTCTACCTATTCTTTTATAAATCCACATTTCAAAGGCTTCAATTTTCTGTTCTGTTTTCTTGTCTAATGTCCTTGTTTCTGCACCATACATGAATATTGAGAAGATGTAACATTTTTGCCATTCTTAGTTTCAGTCCTGCTGATATTTGTGTTGTTCTTAGTATATTTTTCATGGCATTAAAATTACTTTTTGCCATGCCTATTCTTTTGTTTATTTCAGTTTTGCATTTTCCATCGTTGGTTATAGTGTGTCCCAGGTAGTTGTAACTCTGGACTGTCTCCAGATGTATTCCCTCAACTGTGATATTTAATTGTAGGTCTTGAGAATTTTCTTTGTTTATGATCATAGTTTAAGTCTTTTTGATATTCATTTCTAGTCCATATTTTTTGTTTGTTATGTTTATCACAATAAGCAATTGTTGTAGGTCTTTAGGATTTTCTGCTAGTAAAACAGTATCATCAGCATATCTTATGTTATTGATTATCTTTACATTAATGTTTAGGCCTGGCATCTCTGAGATGTTTTTAATGATTTGCTCAGCATATAGATTGAGCAAGCTTGGGGATAGGATGCATCCTTGTCTTACTCCTCTTTTTATGTCCATGGGTGTAGAGTTCTCCTTGTTATATCATATATTGCTGTTTACTCCCAGTACAAATTACATATAAGTTGGTTATGGTGTATTCTATCGAAAGCTTTGGTGTAGTCTATAAAGCAGGCATATATTGGTTTGTTTACTTCTGTGTACTTTTCAATCAATGTTCTCATGCTGAATATGGCTTCTTTTGTCCCACTGTTTTTCCTGAATCCAAATCAAATTGTTGCTCATCTAATTCAGTATTGATTTTATTCATGTATAACTTTCAGTAACATTTTTGTTACCTGGCTCATTAGGCTTATTGTTCTGAAGCACTGCATTCAACTGCACCATTCTTTTTAGGCAATGCAATGAAAGTTGATGTTTTTAGATCGTTTGGTATGTATCCTGTATGGTATATGTCATTGCATATGTCTGTGATCACTTCGACGCCAAACTCTTCTAGAGCCTGTATCATCTCTATCTGTAAATGGCCAGGCCCTGCTGCTTTTCCCTTTTTCATTGTTTTTTTAGCTTTTTCTACTTCAGATTTCAGGATTTTATAGTTGTATGTACATTTTATGTCTGGCTTTTTGTCCCTTTCGTCATGAAATAATTATGCTATATATTCTTGCCATCTATCTATTCTATCTTTGTTGTCTGTTAGCATTCTTCCCTCTTTGTTTGCAATACATCCGTTTCCTGCAGCTTTTTTGTCTTTATTCGTCATCCTCTTTATTTCTGTGTGCATCTCTCTTAAGTTTTGTTTACTTTCCATAGTTTCGACTTCTAGACATCTTTGGTTGAGCCAGTCTTCTTTTGCCTTTTTGCACATTCTCCGTATTTCATTGTCGATATCCTTGTATCTGGCAGTGTTTTTCGCTTGTCTTCTTTCTTCCATTTTTTCTAAGATTTTGTCAGTTATCCATTTTTGTTTTTTGTTACTTTTCTTTTTGGGCAAGGTGTTGCAGGATTCTTGCATGCTGTTTATTATGCATTGCCATTTTGTTGTGACTTTTTCCTCAGGATGTTCTCTTCTGTACTGCTCAATCCCCTTTTCTAGTAGCTTCTGATATGTATTCTTTACTTGTACAGTATAAGTTTCTTGTACATCTTTCTGGTTTAACGCTTTTATATCTATTGGTGTTGCTGAATTAGTTTTTTGTTTGCTTCTCTTTAATTTGATTTTCATTTTTATCATTACAGGATTGTGGTCTGAATTAATGTCTGCTCCTGGGTAGGTTTTGGCTTTCTTGACGCTGTTCCTGAATCTGTCTTTTATCATTATGTAATCTATTTGATTTCTCTTCTTGTCTCCAGGGCTTTTCCATGTGTATAATTTCCTTTTCTCTTGCACAAAGAAGGTGTTGCATATTATCAGTCTGTTTTCTTCACAAAATTGTATTAATTTTTCTCCTCTGTTATTCCTTTTTCCTAGACTATGATTTCCTATTATGGTCTTATATTTACCTTTTCCTACTTTAACGTTCATATCACCCATTATAATCAAGATGTCTGATGATTTCACTTGCTTTATAACTGTGTTTAGATTTTCATAGTATGCTTCTATTTGTTCGTCTGTATAGTCTTGACTAGGTGCGTGTGTCTGTATTATTGCTATGTCGAATGGTTTTGCCTTCATTCTTATTAGTATATTCCTATCATTATATGTCAATTGAGTATTTATATATTTTTGTAGCTCTCGTTTTATTAGAATGCCTACTCCTCTTTGATGTTCTTTTGTGTTACCTGAATATATAAATGTATATTTATCGTCTTGTATGTATCCACTTTCCTTCCATCTTGTTTCTGATATGCCTAAGATATCTATGTTTAATCATTCTGCTTCTACCATAAGATTTTCTAGTTTTCCTTGTTGGTATAAGGTCCTAACATTCCATGTAGCTATTTTTATTTCGTTCCTAAAACAGTAGTTAGAATTTCTCTCCATGGCTTTCTTTGGATTGTTAAGTGATGAGGCTCCAATCTCTTTCACGGTGGTCTGCCATATTTGCCTTTCGTGTTCTGAATATGCCCCATGTGTACCACACACTTTGCTGTTTTGCTTTCTGGGCCGTTGATTATTTCAAATTCTTCTGCCCCATCCAACGTCGCAGACTTTTCACATACGGGTTGAACACACCCGACTACCGCCGACATTGTTGTCGAACCATGTGCTTGCCTATCGAACCGCGAACACACGACACAAAGGAAGAATAAATCATATTCCACTTAAATATCGATAAAGTTCACAGTCCATCCTCTAGTCAGAAGTAAAACATTACACCAAACGGGGAATAGCAACACATAAATTCACAACTAGACTGTCGGGTAAATCATTTAAATATCCCAGCAAGAGCCGAATCATAAAAACGACAACACGTAGTCGCCATGACACCGGAAGTCTAGCGGTATTTGGAGTTATGTAACCTCCAAAGTGACCCCTTTTTCCAATCAAGGATGGAGATAGGAGTTGACTTTTGGAAAGTTGTGCCACGGGGGAAATATCCCGCATTGAGTGATTTCAATTTGAAAAATTACTTCTATGTTTGGAAGCACATTTATATGTGAATTCGCTTTTTCAACAATGAAGGCGATTAAATCGTCACAAAGAAACCGACTCACTGATGGCCACCTTCAGGATTTATTACGAATATCATCATCATCATCTTTACACATTGACGAACTTGTTGCTGCACATGAACGTCCACATTGTTCTCATTAAGGTTTGTTACATGTCAACTTTAAAATGACCTAACTAAAACATGTTTGTTAAACAATATAAATATCAACTTTTATTCACTTTTTATAAATCAACTAGGCATTTTTAACTCTGTTGCAACAAAATGATTTATGTAAGTAAATAATGCCGATAAATAACACAAATATTACCTTAAAACAAATGCCAAGTTTATTTGTATTGATGTTGTTATGTGTGTGGCCCTCGACAAAAAAAAAAATAATAAAAAATTGGCCCACCATTTTAAAGCAATTAGTAATCCCTGTCTTGCAACAAACCATATCCCCATCCATGATGGCAACACTTAAGAGTCGTAGACTAAAGTGACTGTGTCATAAAAGAAGAATGGCAAACATTCGTATTTCCAAACAAATATTGTATGCCAAACTTAAGGATGAAAAGAGACCAAAGTGCAGACAACCAGAGATATAAGGATGTTTGCACGGCTTCCTTGAAGGAATTCTATATCAGGGAAATAAATTGGGAAAATCTGGCAGCATATAGTAGAACATGGAGAACAAAAATAATGGATAGCACATCAACTTTCGAGGCAGTATGATATCAAGTTTAGAAGACAAAAGACGCAGAAGAAAGGAGATGAGCCAAGCGCCACGAATCCACCTTATTCATTCTGCTGGACGGATCTTGTTATAACATATTTAGTGAATTAGTTCGTAAGGACATATTTTAAGATCAATCATTTTCTCAACTTGTTTACTTACGAGTTCTTATAGAATATATTGAAGCACAGTTCTTGAAAACTCTCAAACACTTCACAACTAAAGTTCGTATGTTCATTGCTCTCCCTAATACTCTCTATCAACTTACTTAATAACTTCTCAACTGACTTAAAACTATAACTTGAAGATTCTTAACTTCCTAACTAACTGGCTCAACTTAACTTCTACTAACTGCCTTCGGCAGTTCGGACTAAGCCGGACTAAGCTTACTTAACTTACATTCTGATTTCTCTCTCTCTCTCTCTCTCTCAGTGTCTAATCTAAAGCGCCCTGATTCGATTGTGTTGAAGGTTATATACTCAGCCACAATTCTTCGCGTAAAAATCAGTAGTCAATTAAACTGTCGCAAAGTGACAAATTGCAACTCTTCTGATCACTTGGAGTCGGTCAACTCTCATCACTCTGTGTCCGAAACTTGAACCATTCCCCAGATTTGACGATAACACTTTGTTTTCGTGAAATCTCTATATCCTATTCAAATTAATGATTACCTCATGACAATGACCTTTCCTGGTAGTTGGATGACAACTTATTAATCAGACGGCCAAAGTCATGAGGTCAATGCATGCTATTGTCATGCGTCTACTCTCACTTCCACAACTTGGTTGAAGTGGAAATTTCCATTCTTAAAACTTATTATCGTGTCCAGTATAATAATTCTAGACCTTCCTACCTTAGCTTGGTGGGTGTCATTGTTATGTCCGAGTATAATTCCTCGGTTGGTGTCCCTATCCCTACTATAAACTCTGCGTTATCTCTATTTTTACAAGTTGTTATTCTGGCTGGAATTTTCCATACTTTAATTGTATGTACTAACTACTGATGGTCACTACCATATGTTACTGCTATTGTTCGTTAAAGAAACGGGTAACAAATAAGTTACTGCTCCCATGCTTTCACTAGCTTACTCTATTACAATCTGTCTATCCAATATTGGCAAATTCTGCCATGAGAGCAGCTGTTCATCTAGGCAGCACCCAGCATAACACACTAATATGTTTACCAAGCTACCGACTTATCAGCATTGGTGAACAGTGGAAAATGCTAAGAGATTCAATGCAGTAAACATCAATAGAGTTCATTCCACCAGTGAGGACAAATTCAAGAAATAAATGGATGACAGATGACATGCTACAGCCTATGGATAAAAGAAGAAGAAATATGAATAACAAAGATGAGTATACAAAATTAAATAAAAATAATTGTAATAAGATGAATGAAGCAAAAGAAGTATGGCTAAAACAGAGATGCGAAGAGACTGAGATACAACAAAAAAGGGATGCCAAAGCTATATGCAAAAAAATGAAGAATAAACAAGATGAAAAACACAATAAAAAACAAGACGTTTAAAATCAAGGGAAGGAGAATTGTTGATTGAACAAGAAAATATAACGGAGCGGTTGACTGAATACATTAAAGTTCTTTTTTATGATGAACGAACATAAGTAAATATTAAGGATAATGTGGAAGGACCATAAATACTTAAAGAAGAGATGGAAGACACCTTGCGCAATATAAAAGCAGGAAAAGCTCCTAGACAAGATAATATAACTAAAGAAGAGATTGAAGCCGTGGGTGATGGTGAAACAGAAATATTAACAGAAATGTTCGACGAAATCTACATCAGATATATATATACAAACAAATGAGGAAACCACTAATATCTTCAGTAATCAGAAAAGACAATTGTCATATGTTGGGCATGTGATGAGAATAGATAATAATAGAACAACAAAGCAAGCCTACATGTGGAAACAACAGGTAAGAGGAAAAGAGGCCAACCCAGAGAGACTATGAGAAGAACATTGGTCAGAGAGGCAAAAGCAACAGGAATCAGCGCCCTCATTGAGACTGAGATGCTTGCACAGAACAGAGACAAATAGTGATATTTTATAAAATATTTACAAGGATTGAAACTGCTAGAATGAAAAACAATTTAGATAACAGGTAGGTAATCTGGGTCAATGCACTATGGGCCGGCCACGGATCGACAGGCCAATAGATAGACAGACAGACAGTCAGACAGACACACAGATAGATAGATAGATAGATAGATAGATAGATAGATAGATAGATAGATAGATAGATAGATAGATAGATAGATAGATAGATAGATAGATAGATAGATAGATAGATAGATAGATAGATAGATAGATAGATAGATAGATAGATAGATAGATAGATAGATAGATAGATAGATAGATAGATAGATAGATAGATAGATAGATAGATAGATAGATAGATAGATAGATAGATAGATAGATAGATAGATAGATAGATAGATAGATAGATAGATAGATAGATAGATAGGTAGGTAGGTAGGTAGGTAGGTAGGTAGGTAGGTAGGTAGGTAGGTAGATAGGTAGGTAGGTAGGTAGGTAGGTAGGAAGGTAGGAAGGTAGGTAGGTAGGTAGGTAGGTAGGTGGGTAGGTAGGTAGGTAGGTAGGTAGGTAGGTAGGTAGGTAGGTAGGTAGGTAGGTAGGTAGGTAGGGAGGGAGGGAGGGAGGGAGGGAGGGAGGGAGGTAGGTAGGTAGGTAGGTAGGTAGGTAGGTAGGTAGGTAGGTAGGTAGGTAGGTAGGTAGGTAGGTAGGTAGGAAGGTAGGTAGGTAGGTAGGTAGGTAGGTAGGTAGGTAGGTAGGTAGGTAGGTAGGTAGGTAGGTAGATAGATAGATAGATAGATAGATAGATAGATAGATAGATAGATAGATAGATAGATAGATAGATAGATAGATAGATAGATAGATAGATAGATAGATAGATAGATAGATAGATAGATAGATAGATAGATAGATAGATAGATAGAGAGATAGATAGATAGATAGATTATAAATTCTTAATAGCTAAGAGTGAAAACGAGTTACGAGAAAGGTTAGATATAATAATGAATGAAAGTAAAATATAAAGAACTCGGCCTTAATAGAAAAAAGGCAGAAGTAATGGTAGCAACAAAGAAAAAGACGTCACCGTAAAGCACAGTAAAGACAAGTGGATCAATATTAAAACAGGCAAATGAATTTAAATATATGGGAACAATGTACACGTCAGAGGATAGATGAACAATAAAGATGATATGCAGTATGGCTCAGACAAACGCAGCTCTCCATCTCCAAAAGATAATGAGGAAGATACTGTGCAATCTATTTTTGACAATAGCAACAAGAAAAAGAGCTCATAAATGTTATGTACAGCCAGTCTTAATATATGTGGTTTTAAAGAAGAATGTTGAGACTACCATGGGCAGCTACGAAGAGTAAAGAAATCGTTATGAACGAGGCCAAAGAAATTAGAGAGCTAATTTCCAATATTAGAAAGAAACAATTATCATTTTTTGGCTATGTAATGATACGTGAACAGCTGGAATATGTTAGGACAACTGGGACAATTGAGGGACGAGGAGATAGGGCGAAGCAAATAGAAAAGATACCAGCCAGTAAAAGTGAATGGCTGCACAGAAGGTCAACAACAGAATTGATAAATAACTGTTGACACCGACATTTATGGAGAGACATGATCATTTACACAAGCAGGCGTGGTATATGATGATGATGACGATGATGATGAATGACTTTTCATGGTTGCTTGCTACCAACCGTCAGTCAAGACGTTTAAGGCCTTATATATATATATATATATATATATATATATATATATATATATATATATATATATATATATATATACCATTTACATTTTCTGTTTTTTTTACTCTCTTGCCTCCTTCTCTAGCGCATATCTTTTTGTACCTCGACCACCCAACTCTATCCTACGCTTCCCTTTTCATCAATAGTATGATTCAACATTACAATAGTTTGTCAAATCAAATAAATGTGTGTTTAAGAACTTTCACAGGTGGCAGTATCCGGTCCTAGGAACCATCAGGCACTTACTATATGAAAGCCTGCCAACCACTCCAGGCCTTTAGATTGCTGCTGTTAATCTTCTTTTAAGAGAGTTCATTGCAATGAACTGCCACACTGGACAAATAATGAAGACACCGTATTCCCTTGATTGTTTAGGCAGAAATGCAAGCCTTAATTTTACATATCTCTTCCGAGAATAACACAATCGTTTACATAGACTGGTCTTTTATTCTGAATGTGGGAACTTGCGGGCTTTCACGATCCATGTTGGAGATAGAGCTGTGAGGGCAAACAATGATGAAATCGCACTGACTACAAGTAGTTTGACCATAGAAATTATGTCTGTCACTAAAGCATTTACATGAGACACATACTTTTATACAAGTGTGTCTCGTTAGTAACTGAAAACGTTTGGTCAGAAAGTTCGCAAATGGCTGGACTTGACAGCAGTGGATTTTGTATCTGAGAAGGTCTAGTTAAATCCATAATTGCTCAACCGCCCGTGCCAGTGGAATTATCAGAATTAATATCTCATCTCCAAACAAAGAAAGGTAGCTTTAGTCCCCATCATAGCAGTTTCAGCACACGCCAAATGACAATAAGCCGAAACCGCACAGAAAGTGAACACAGGCAACTGTTCCCTGCAATACGATATCATCATCAGGTACCGGGCCCGCTGACGTAGGTGATCATGTCTCTCCACAACTTTCGATCTCGGCAGCAATTTATCATTTCTCTTGTTGACCTTCTGCCAATCCATTTTCTTAAGCTGTCTGTTATTTTTTTCTCTTTGCTTCCCTCTTTCTCTTCATCCCTCAATTTTTTCCAGTTGTCACAATATATTCCAGTTGTTCTCTTCTCATTACATGGCAAGAAAATTATTGTTTCTTCCTGATATTGGAAATTAGCTCTCTTTTTGCTTTGACCTCTCTCAGAACATATTCATTACTCTTCTTAGCCGTCCATTGTACTCTCAACATTCTTCTGTAAAACCACTTTTCTACAGATTCCAGTGATTTTCTTGTCTGTTGCCCTATTGTCCTTTGATTCACATCCATATGTTAAGACTGGCTCAACATAACATTTAAGAACTCTTTTTCTTGTTTCTATTGTCAAAAATGGATTGCATAGTATTTTCCTCATTTTTTGGAAAGCTGCTTTTGCCTGAGCCATTCTGCATCTCACCTCTTTTGTACATCTTCCATCTGAGGTTAACAAAGTTCCCAACTATTTAAATTCATTTACCTGTTTTAATATTGTTCAACTTGTCTTTATTTTACACTGAGGTGATGTCTTTTTCTTTGTTACTATTACCTCTGTCTTTTTGCTATTAGGGCTGTGTCCTTTATTTTTGCTTTCTTTCTTCACTATAATGTCCAACATTTCTTGTAACTCATTTTCACTCTTAGCGATTAAGACTGTATCATCAGCTTACCTTAGATTATTTATATTATGACCATCAATTGTTATTCCAGGCATGTCCCTATGGATCTTAAAATCACCTCACTATAAATATAAACAAATCTGGCGACAGCACACAACCTTGTCTAACACCCTGTTTCATTTGTTGAAACATTCCCAATTGGTTTCCGGTTTATATGGGCGCTGTTTGTTGCCAGTACATGTTCTTTATTATTCTTAGATCTTTGCTGTCTACGTTTATGTTTTCTAAAATTTTGATTATTTTATGGTGCTTTACTTTGTCAAATGCCTTGGTGTAATCTATGAAACATAGGTATAGATCTGCTTTCACCTCTATGGCTTTTTCTACTAAAGATCTCATGATATAAATGGCATTGATTATTCCTTTATCTCTAACAAAACCACACTGTTTATTGCTAATTTCTGGACTGATTTTGTTTCGCACTCTTCATATGATGATTCTTTGTAATATATTGGTCATATGACTCATAACGCCTATTGTGCGATGATCGTCGCATTCAATCGCACCAGATATCGTTGGTAGGGCTATAAATATTGATTTCAGCAGGTCGTCTGGTATATATCCGCAATTGAAGATATCATTCAATATTTTTGTTATTATTTCTATTCAGAAATCACCCATGGCTTCAATCTCTTCTTTAGTTATATTATCTGGTCCAGGAGCTTTGCCTGCTTTCATATTGTGCAAGGCGTCTTCCCCTTCTTCTCTGAGTATTTCTGGTCCTTCTCAATTATCCTTAATATTTGCTTCTGTTCGTCCATCATTATAAAGATCTTTAATGTTTTTTGCACATCGTTCTCTTATGTTTTCTTGATCAATCAACAGTTTTCCTTCCTTTGATCTTAGACATCCAGTTTCTGATTGCTATTTTCTTCCTGTTAGTTCCTGAATTTGTTTGTATAAAGCTTTAGTGTCTCCTTTTTTCTCTCTCTCTGCGATCAGGATTCAATCAGAGTAGGATTCCAGCTCCTCACATGAACTCAGCTGTCCGGTTAGGTGTGTTACAAACAGAACATCACAATTAGAGTCTGCCAGATCCACTCTGATTGAACACCCGTTAAAAACGTTGCACTGTGTTCTGCGCCAGTGGCCCAGTGCATCCGATTTCAGCCAGCATTTTATTCAGGTTTGCTTTCCTTAGCCTTTGATTGTCCCCAATCTTCCTGCAAGGCAGCAGGTGATCTTTTCTGTAGGGGGATTCTGCCCTTAGATGGTCGGCCCTCCCAGGTTTACGAGCACCATCTGCCCGAGTCACTAGAGGTGACTAACACAGACATGCACACACAAAGATATGAGATGTGACAAACACAAACATGCACATAGCGATACGAGGCATGACTAACAATGACATACATCAAGATATATGACACATGACTAACATAAACATGCACATAAAGATATGAGATATGACTGACATAGACAAGCACCCACACAGAAATTACACATGTCTAACATGGACATGCACACAAAGATACGAGACATGACCAACATAGATAGGCACATACAATTATATGAGATGTGACTAGCATAGCCATGCAAACACAAGGATATGAGATGTGACATACACACACAAAGATATGAGATATGACTAACATAAACATACACACAGAGATATGAGATATCACTAGTCCAAACATGCACACACAAAGATATGACACATGACTAACACAGATACACACCAAGATATGAGATATCACTAGCCCAAACATGCACACACAAAGATATGACACATGACTAACACAGATACACACTAAGATATGAGATATGACTAAACACATACACACTTAAAGATATGAGACATGACTAAAACAGATACACACTAAGATATGAGATATGACTAAACACATACACACTTAAAGATATGAGACATGATTAACACGGACACTCCAAGATATGAGATATGACTAACATGACACACACCAAGATATGAGCCATGGCCAGCACACACACACACACACACACACACACAAGCCAAGATATGAGCCTTGGCTAGCAATGAAACACACCAAGAAATGAACCATGTCCAGCACAGAAAGAAAATATCCAGTACACATTAAGGTATCCATATGCTTGGGTTTGTTGTAGTCAGCAGACTCTTCTTAACGTGGGAATCATCGACATACGAGACACCGGCCCCCATGAACTGTTAACAGATATCGTTCAAACAGTTGTACGGAGATTTGAGAGTGCAGTCTGACCCGTAGAACGTTCCCTTGCATGAACAGATCCCGGTTGACTGTTCACAAGTGTCGTTGAAACAGTGGTCAGGACATTTGAGAGTGCAGTCTGGCCCGTAGTACGCTTCCTTGCGCGTACAGTCTGCTCTTTCTGTGTCACATATGATGTCACAGCCATCAGAACACGTCTGTTCGCACTGTAGTCCAAAATTACCATCAGGACAAGTGTCATCACAGGTATAGCCAGGATGTTTGCAATGTTGGCATTTTCCGGATTTTCCTCACATAAAGAACTGACACTAAGACAAGACTCGGAGCAGTCGTGTCCATAGATCCCATGTGAACAGTTGAAGTGACACGTACTGATGATGACGATGCAGCCTTTGCAACACCCACTACACACTGCACAAAACGACCAAGAATGCCCGTCCAGACAATAGGTGTCTGTAAATGTTTGCACCTCACACGCCGTCAGTGCACTCCCGTCCTGCGAAAAGGTCGGTGAGAACTCAAACTTACTGTGTGCCATTGTCGCTTGTATGGTGACTACAATAGTGTTCACAGAAATATTTGGGTGTGATATATCATTATACTGGAACACTACACCGCCACTGTCAGAGAAAACCTTTGGAGTGTCATTCTTTACCCGAATCATAGTGCTAGCTTGATGATAAATTCGAATGGTGTGAGTCTTCTGGGACGTGTCAAAGTTCAGATACCAATAAACAGAATTGGTTCCACTTCTCAATTGTGTGTGTGCAGTCATTGTCATAGAGATTGGTCTTTGTTTTGCCATTAACTGCGGCCTCTGGTCCACATCCGTCCACTGTATATCAAGCATTAAACGTGTCGGTCTGGTTTGCGTTCTGTTTGAGAGCCACATTCCGACCCCCGCCAATGTAGATGGAGCAGATATTTGCAACTATCGCCCCTTCAATCCGTAACATGTTGATTAGACCATGAAACTGTCCGGATCTGTAGGTCCAGAACCCTAGGCGTATTTGCAAACTAGATCAAAGTACTGACACTGGGGTCCGAAACGCTCTCGCCGACAATCGTCACCGTTTGTGCATGTCCCTGTAGCCCTGTCACAAACTGAGCGATTTTAGCAGTGACACTGCAACGCACAATTTGCCCCGAACCAACCGTCTACACAAGTTAGGCAGTTAGGTCATTAGCTTCCAATGTCGCAAACGAAGCCAGCAGAATAAAGACTTGATCTACAGCGGTGGTTAACGAAATGTGCACAAACAATTATTTCAAACCCGTGGTTACAGCTCTAACAATCCGCCAACTCGCTGTGACAACAGACAGCGCGATGTTCAAGATCAGCATTGTATACACCACGGCTAGAACTCGGACGAACTTCCATCTTGGTGCCGTCTCCTTTTTTTTTGTTGCATTTCAATCTCTTTGCATCTCTCTTTTATGCATGCTTCTTTTGCTTCATTGCATTTTACTACAATTTCTTTATTTAATCTCTTATACTAATCTTTATGTCTTCTTCTTGTATCCATTAGCTGCAAAATGTCATCTTTCCATTTATTTCTTGAATTTGTCCTCACTGGTGGTATGAACTCTGTTGATGTTTGTTGCATTGATTCTTTTAGCATTTCCCACTGTTCATCAATGCTTTGTATCTTCTCTATTGCATTGTACCGGTTCTGAATACGGTTGGCTCCGCTAGCCTTTGTCTAAAATGTCTCACCCACAAGGCAGTGGGGTTGTTTTACTTCGGGGTACCCTCCCTTAGCCATTTACTCTCCCGAGCTTACCTGCAAGGCAGCAGGGCAGCCACATATTGTACTGTTTACTGCATAGGGTAGCAGGTAAAATTACCTGCCCTGACGATTAACGTAAACAATAGGAATATCGAAACATGATCAAAACGGATGAAACGCACAGCTCACGGTGTGCACAGAGCACCTAACTCAGTAGCTCCTGCAAAAAGCTGGACTTGGAATATTAGGAAACTGTAACAAGGAACACCTTCATACAGAGCTTGCTTTCAATGGTTCCTGCAGCCTATCCACCATATTGACCGGAAGTTCAATTAAAAAAATTATGATCGTCATAATTTTTAAAATGTATAGCTCTTGATGATGTTGCGACATCGTTTTTGACACCAATTCGGAACATATAAAACACAGTCGTTGGATTATCCCAGTCACACATCAAACAGCAGGCCGTAAGATTAGCGTATGGCCAGTCTAAGAATATACGATGAGCCATTATGATGACGTAGTACATACAACTTATATCTGCGCCCATAGATTCCTGATTACTCTAGTGAATGCAGCCTACAACGAACGAAACATGGTGCAAATTATCTAAAGAGATAAAACTTCGGCAGACTTGACGGAGCAATCCACATTAATGAGTTGAAACAACTACATGACTTGCCCGTTGAGATTGAGATAATTATTGTTTCATTCAAGTAATTTATCCTTTAATTCGTTACAACGCTGAAAATTAAATAGGATGTTTGGTTTTAGTTTAATTATTTATTTCCTACTGTAGGAGGGATGGTAGCAAACTTCAAATGATGGTATCTAAACTTCAAAGCTAGATAAATTATACTAAACTCTCTCTCTCTCTCTCTCTCTCTCTCTCTCTCTCTCTCACTCACTCTCTCTCTCTGTCTTCGATCAGGACTCAATCAGAGTTGGATTCCAGACTCTCACATGAAATCAGCTGTCAGGTTAAGTGTGTTGATCGCCCCCACAGTCCGAATATCACAATTAGATTCCGCCAGATTCACTCTGATTGAACACCCGTTAAAACGTTGCACTGTGTTCTGCGCCAGTGGCCCAGTGCATCCGATTTCAGCCAGCATTTTATTCAGGTTTGCTTTCCTTAGCCTTTGATTGTCCCTAATCTTCCTGCAAGGCAGCAGATTGTCTTTTTTTCTGTAGGGGGATTCTGCCCTTAGATGGTCGGGCCTCCCATGTTTACGAGCACCATCTGCCCGAGTCACTAGAGGTGACTAACAGAGACATGCACACACAAAGATATGAGATGTGACTAACACAGACATGCATACAGCGATATGAGATATGACTAACACCGACGCACATCAAGATATATGACACATGAATAACGTAAACATGCACATCAAGATTTGAGATATGACTGACATAGACATGCACACACAAAGATACGACGCATATCTAACATAGACATACACACAAAGATATGAGATATGACTAACATATGCATGCACATACACAGATATGAGATTTGACTAACATAGCCATGCACACACAAGAATATGAGATATGATAAACACAGACCTGCACACACAAAGATATGAGATATGACTAACATAAACATGCACACAAAGATATGGGATATCACTAACCCAGACATGCACACACAAAGATATGACACATGACTAACACAGATACAACAATATGAGATATTACTAAACTCAGACGTACATAAAGATATGAGACATGATTGACACGGACACACCAAGATATGAGATATGACTAACATGACACACACCAAGATATGAGCCACGGCCAGCACACACACACACACACACACAAGCTAAGATATGAGCCATGGCTAGCACAGAAACACACCAAGATATGAGCCATGGCCGGCACTGCATTGCAAGTATTCTCAACATATTTTGTTTACGTCATCAGTCAACGTAATCTTTAAATAAAATCATTAAAGCTAAAAAATAAAACGCCACAAGGTTACCACTGGAGATATGACGAAGCGCATGATGATTCTAACAGTAATGTTGTTGAGGTCAGTCATCATGGACGATCAGTGGTTTAGAGATATTGAAGAAGATGAAAGTGTATCTCTCCATGTTCCATTTTAAGTAAAGGTGAATGTAGAATAAAGGTTCATTTCATGAATCAGGGATGGCGGAGTTGTTTCCAAAGGAATGCGCCCATGAACACTGAGCAGCGGAGGCAATGGTTTAAAATGGCCGTTATACTTAGCAGGTAACATTAATAACAAAATAATAAATAGAGAAACAATTGAAATGAAAACTAAAATGATATTTTACTTCGTATAATAAAGATGAGAAAAACGGGAAAAAAGTCATTGTGAATTGATTTAATGTCTCTCTCTCTCTCTCTCTCTCTCTCTCTCTCTCTCTCTCTCTGCGTTCAGGACTCAATCAGAGTAGGATCCCAGACTCTCACATGAAGTCAGCTGTCAGGTTTAATATTGATTTTGCTATATTTTCAGTAATCTACAACACAAGGAAATCAGCATATCCCACGTGGAACTTTCAACATTTTCGATGCTTTTTGAATTGGTAATCTTATTCAGAGAGTTACTGAGTTAGTTGCGGGTCCATCATTACACTTCGGACATATCCATAGGTGCACATATCCCCTCCTCAGCAATTCTCGCAGTGTCAGCGACTGTTCTATGTTGGATGAAAACTGTTCTCTCACGCCCACTAAGTTTCTCTTTTCTGGTTGTGCTCATCATAACTACCATCTCTTTCATAATAAGGAGTGACTTGGACTCACAGTTTTCGAATCCATATGCCCTTCCGACATCTCGGAGGGCAATGATGATGTCCGCCCGGTATATTATTTAACCGTCCTCAACAACAGCCCAGCAAGCCAAACTGTATGCTCTTTTATTTCCCAGTACTCCAGCATGTCCTCCAGCATGTCCTCCAGCATGTCCTCCAGCATGTCCTGTGACGTAAACAAAGGTGGCCTTACGTATTTTTGAGTTCTGCAATGACTATAACCATTGCCTGCGTACAGAGCCCGCCTCCACTTTTTTATCATGTTCATCGATGCACTAAGTATGTAGAGGTGGTTGTCATCTTGTGACTCTAACTAGATGCATACCCTGGCTACTGCCATCACCTCCATCGTCATTCTACAAATAGTCATAACGTATGCACCACTGTGTTCCATGACTATTCTGCCTGTCGAAACTGTTGTATGCCATTGTACTCATTTGGAGTCGTATTATGATCCGTCTGTTTAGATGACTGCGTCTTTCTCATCGGTGGTATCCCTGATCATACCGTTGACCTCCGCATTGACAAAGACTGAGTTCATTTCCCTATATTTCCTGTCGAATGTGACAATATTCGAGGATTAGCCAATGAATAACGTAAGCACCGGTATCACTCCTCGCCATCGTTGTTATTGGTAAGCCCACATACCTGTTTGATGATATCTTCTACTCAGCCCACCTATGATTTGCCTCATATTAGCCTGACACCCATTCCTTACGTGAGCTTGAGATACAATGGATGCTCTTTATTTCCACATATCTTCAGGTATGCTCATGCCCTCCAGATCTTGATCCTCTCATACATAGTAGGAAAGTCAAGAACATTTCTCATTGCTATAAAGGAAGTGCCCCTCGTACACCCCAAGATAATATGCATACCTTCATTCTGTATTTCTCCAACCTGTTAATTTGCGTCGTACTGACAGTAAGAATAGTAAAGGCATACTCAATTATTGCCTGGACTGGTCCCTGGAACAGAAGGGTAAGTAGCCTCTGCTCGAGGTTGGCAGCTGCCATGACCTTCAAAGCCGCTAACCCTTTGGGGATTTTGTTATTACATGACAGTCATTGGAAAACACAGTCTGCAATCACACTTAACTCCGAGGTATGTCATCAACCTGTTCCTGATCACCTCATAAACTTCCACTGATATCACAGATGTTTCCGTAGTAGCGATATGATTGTAAAGGGAGAACCATGCAACTGATGCTTTATTAATATTATCGAAGGCACCTGATACTCCACACCAGAAAGAGACGCGTTCGAGTCCCTGGACAAATGGATGTTGGCTCAGATGACAAATTTCCACATCTGAGTATCACCTTCCTCTGAAACAGGGCTGCAGCGATCCAAATAATGAGGAGGCGGTTCACTGCCAGTTTGTGGAGCATGTGCATGAGGTATTCAAATGGTACGCTGCTGTATGCATAATCCAGATCTATCTATAGCAGCAGCTCATGTCTGCTCTCGTATGTGAAATCTCGTAAGTGAAAAACGTCATGGGTAACGACTGTCGCATTGAGCCATATGTTTTTGTTATATCAATAACCTCCGAATGTGAGTGGGAATGCACATGCCTGTTCAAGGTGACAGGTGAGCACACAGGCAACAATTCTCTCCAGTAGCTTGCCCTCAGTGACATGATTATTCTGTAGGCACTGATCTGAGAATGGTCCTTGTTTGGCTTCGATAATGGTAGTAAGTAGCTATGTAGCCACTCCTTAATCTGGCCACTCTGAATACTGGCATTATACTCTTTGTCTAGTTTTTTTTTCAAGTCGTCGTCAGGTTATCTCGTCGTTCCGAACACAATCTGGACAGAGACCAGTGTTGTATGACCTTAAATGAGTTGTGCGAAATGCATAGGTTTGATTGTGAGATCTTATCCCGGCACTACATTTTCATAAAATTCTGAGAGAGGATGAGGCAATTCGTTTCATTTCTGCGGTCATTCGGGCATGTAGTGCCTTCCCTTTGCTCTCATCAGATTTGTGCCATATCTGATCTGTGCTCTGAGAGTCTGGTATGCTTCTGTGTCATGTTGTGCCATTCATGCCCTGATGAAGGCGTCAAAATGTGGCTAGCGACAAAATGTGGCTTTTCCTGAGCACACTTCTTTGCAGAAATAATCTCACTTGACATCCTTA
Organism: Megaustenia siamemsis; assembly: GCA_032433765.1. NCBI lineage: Eukaryota > Metazoa > Mollusca > Gastropoda > Stylommatophora > Ariophantidae > Megaustenia > Megaustenia siamemsis. The sequence goes on from JAVIAB010000001.1 coordinate 53,039,779, forward strand.
GCCTGCTTAGCACATTGTTTAAAGTGCATCACGTTTTGGTCAACCTCTTCTTTCAGACGCTTCAAGAGCTCAGGTTGTGTTCTTCCACTCTATCTGGCGTGCTACCACGTCTTAGCCGTTTATCTCTTCTTCCGCCAGGTTTCCTCGACCTCTTCGTTCCATCACGGCGGCTGCGTCCATCGCTCGTGCCTCCTATAAGGGGCACAAATAATCACGTCCTGGTCGTGTTCTCATAGTGGCATATTTGGAGCTTGCTTTTCTGGCTTCTATTTCTGCCTTTCTCAATTAGGATGACACATGGATAGTGATCACTGCCGTGAAATTCCAGTACACTCCACCTGCAAACAGGTGTGAATGCGGAAGACACCAGTGTCAGGTCTGTGACATTAACAAGGTTCTATGTTCTTGTAACAATTCTGGTTGCCTTTCTATCAGTCAAACACACTAAATCGGCCGACATCAGTGCGTTCTCTAGGTTTTATCCCTGCTTGCTGGTTATGACGTAACTGTTTGCCTCTAGAATTACAGTCTCTGCAGAAAATGACGTTCTGCTCCTCGAACTCGAAGAGATTCTGCCAGTGTTGTGTGTCCACGTACACATGACAGGCACAACCATTTTCAAGCACAAAATGAACTGGGGTGTGTACCGGCAATTCTTCATTGCCCCACGCAGACATATCAAGGTCCCACATCATCATGTTGTTTCGCACTAGGATGGCCTGTCCAATGTTTAGTCTGTTATAGAACAAGTGAATTCCAGTGACACTAACTGCCCTTTCACCAAAAAGTGTCTCTTGCAATATCATTGTATCGAAGTCGCACAGTAGTTTATTTATAATGGGCCGTCGTCGATTTATGGACGTACAGTCCCAGTGTGTAAAGCGCACATACTTTAGACCTAGCCTCTCGCTCTTCGACCGTTTCTTACACATTCCGGCAGGTTTGCCTTTTTCTTGTTTTCCTTCTTCGGTGTTTTTTTAGTTTTCTTCTTAATACTTCAGGCGTCCTTGTTGATTTTGCTGCTGTGCATGGTCTAAACTAATGTGATCTCTACAGTCACACGGTCCAGAACCCGTTTCCACGTTATAGACTGGCCAACACCAGTCACGTGTCACCTTCGGCATGTGGAAGCCCCATGAGCTTTTTATTTTCTTTATTCAGAACCACACATCAATGAAATCACTTCCTTTCCGAAGGACCGTGAAAAAGACACCGCCATCTTGGATAGCCGATTATTAAATCGGTCCATTTAGAGAGTCATCGCTCTTCAAATACCGTACCTGATTTGCGTAGGTAATCATGTCTCTCCACAACTTTATGTTTCAACAGTTGTGTATCAATGCTGTTGAGTGTTGATTGCCTACTGAACCAGCCTCTTTAATTGCCTGACAACTTTTGCGAATTCTCTCTTTTTATCTTTTCTTCTTTCAGTTTGTTTTCCAGTTGTTACAAAATACTGCAGCTTTATAATTCTTCATTTCAATACATGACTAAAGAAAATTAACAATGCTTCCACTTGTTGACAAACTTTTATTCATTTTTGCTTTGGCCTTTCTCGAACGTACACGTTACTCCTTTTATCTGTCTGTAGCATGTTAAACTTACTTCAGTGAAACCAAATGTCTGTGACCATTATTAATTTTCTTGACAGATCGTCAATGATTGACTTCGATACGTCAGGACCGGCTCAACTTAATAACGAATAAACGTCTTTTTTTAATTTTCATTGCCCGATATAAGTTGCGTAATACCTTGTTCATTTTCATGTTATAAAATGCAACCTTTAACTGAGCTAGTCTATACTACACCTCTGCAGTACATCTACCATTTGAAGTTTACATTTTTTCAAGATTTTAAGAAGACCATTTTCTGTGATTTTTTAATTATGGATTTTTGACACAAATTTTGTTGTTCCGATTATTCCTTCTATAATATACATGTTAATTGACGTAATTAGTTCATTTACAACCAAATACGGAACATAGGCCAGAAATTGAAAATAAAAACGTCTAAATGCTCGACGATTTGTTGCTGCCATACATCCGACAGCCAAGTGTACAGACTTACGTATTTTAGTAAATCTATAGCTGGCTGTATCCTTCAAATGTTGTTAGACTTTACACAGGATAAGCACCATGTTTCGCCTCCAGTTTCGTTTCCTGGCAAGACCCTCTTATTTACCAAGACAGTCGATGCTCGCTGTCATTGTTTCTTTACCATTCTTCTCTTAGTGTCCTCCTAGGTTTATCTCTTTTTCTTTTGACTGATTTTTCTTCTGACTTATTTTTTTTTACTTTGGGCTTACATTTCGATTCGCTTGTTAGCCTGATCATCACAATAACCGTCCCCTGCCCAACTTCTTTTCTTGATTATAGACAATATTGTTGATTGCATTGATATTTCTTTTACTTCTGCACTAGTCTTAAACTCATTCCGTGTATTAAATGTGTTGCTTTTGAGGCTTGTGGCTTTATTTTAAATTTTCGTTACTGTATTATCACTCTATTTATCTAATTTACTTTTACTCTGACCAAATAAAACTTTATCATCAGCATAATGCAGCAAGAAATGAGTTTTACCGTAAACTACAACAACTTATAGTAAAATACCTAAAGTTTGGGACGTGTTGTTCTCGAAGTAAGAAGCCGGTCTGGTTACAGAAAGGTTGTAAGTTCAAATTCCGATTGCAGCAGTTGGGATTTTTATTTGTGATATCTCTCTGCGTTAACCACCCCTCGTCTCAGCACCGAATCCTAACTTAAAACGTCCTTACTCATTGATGATATTAAGCAGAATAATTATGGAGAGACTAAAAGAGGCCATAGAGAAACATTTCAGAGATGAACAAGCAGGTTTTAGAAAGAACAGATCATGTGCTGATCAAATAACTACCCTACGAATAATAGTAATAAATGTAATAAAATAGTAATAATAAATGAGCATGCTTACTGAGAGATCACAAAAGACGGGACTGAAAATAAATAGAGATAAGACCAAAATTATGAGAAAAAATGCAGTTGGCAATAACCAAATAAAAATAGGAGAAATACCTCTACTAGACGTACAATGTTACATATATCACGGCAGTATTATAGACAAACTATATAAGCTACTTGGCGTGACGGGGGTACTTTATTTACTTTATTATAGACAATAATGGAGAAACCGAAAATGTTACAAAAATAAGGATATCAAAAGCAAGTGGAGCATTTGTTGCAATGGGAAATATATGGAAGCCCAAAGAAATTAGGTTAAATAGTAAAATAAAAATGTTCAACTCCAATGTTAAGTCGGTCATATTATATGGCTGTGACACATGAAGAACAGCTAAAATAACAATCATGAAGATACAGACCTTCATTAATGGATGCTTACGCAGAATAAAAGGATGGAAATGACAAGACAAATTCACCAACATATACTTTTGGAAATGTACATGTCAAATACCACTGGATAAAGCGATACAGTAAAGACGATGGCCTTGAATAGGACACACACAGAGGAAGGCTACTGGAGGTATTACACAACAGACCCTTTTTTGTAATCCCAGAGAAAAAGACAAAGTGGAAGACCAAGGGATTCTTAGAAAAGACAGATACAAGCAGGGATGAAGGTGCTTGGGAAGACATGGAACGATCTTGAAAGAATGGCAAGAAACAGAACGATTTGGAAAGTGTTTGTTGAAGACCTAGACTCCACGGGGAGTTGAAAGTTAGGAGAAGAAGAAAAAGACTCATTGACGGTAACGAATATGAATACATTTGAAGACGGAGCTATCTATCGTACGGGGAGGACCCTGTACATGCGGCTGCCATGAACAACAGATTAGCAAGCACAATTCAGTTCCTAGTCTGTGGGGAACTTAGCTAGAGGTAAAAGCTGGCGAAAGCAACAACAACAAACATGTTAAAAATATCTAAACTTTATATCCTAATTTTAATGGGTGACTTTCACGTAGAAAAAAATAACATCACTGGAGTTGAGAAGGCAATGGGAAAACAAGGAATTGATACAATAAGCACAATGGAGACAGAATGTTTAACAGAAGAATTGATTACAGGTTGAGCATTGATCGCATACAAGAAGATCCAAAAAATAACTTGGTTAACCCCTGATGATGGAACCAAAAACAAAGATTGACCACCAATGTAGGGCAGGCAATTTAGAACAGTGTTGATAGGCGTGAGAGCATACACAGGGGCGGATGTTAACAGTGATCGTAATTTGTGGATAATAAAGATCAAATTAAAACTGTAAAGCCAACATGAAAACAAAAGAAGCCTCAGAAGATAGATACTCACAAAATGAAGGAGGAGAACATTAAAATAACATTTATATGAAGCTCAATAACCCGTATGCAGTGCTTGGTTTACTAGATGAAAAGACAATAGATGAAATGTGACAATTCTAAAACGCAGCTCTACTGTCATCGGCAAAATCAAGTTTTGGATCTTAGAAAATAGAAAGAAAGGCGTGGATTTCTGTCAGTCCATGAAAATACAAGAAAGGAGAGAAGCAAAGACAGTTATGATGACGATTAGTACAAAACTTGGAACAAAAACGTGTCATAATCAACATACAAATAACTATAAAACAAAATGAAAAGCTCGTCCAGAAGAAATAATATAACTTATATGGATAACCTGGCAATAAGGGTGAAAAGAGCAGCAATAACAGGAAATAGTAAAACTCATTATAATGTACAGAAGGTGCTAGTGAAGACTTTTACATATAGTGGGGCATCTGTTATGAAGAAAAATTGAACAATATTAAAATGAAATGTCACTTCATTTTTGTCATTATTTAATATCATCGTTATAAAGTTACGATGGGCTGAACATTTTAGGGAAATCCTTAATCGTCCGTTTCCAAGAAACTTAATGTAATTTATAGCCGACACACCTGTCACACAGATATACGTTTAGATGACCCACTTTGAAGGAAGTAGAAACAGCGGTAAGGCTCATGGCTAACAACAAGGTTTGCAATTAAAGATGATATATCATCTTAGATGCTAAAAGCAATGGATAGCCATAACTTCAGATAACTGTAGAAAATATTCAATGCAATATGGGAAGCAGAACAGGTACTACACGGTGGAAAAGAGATATAAATGTGAAAACTCCAAATAGGTCAATCTAAAAGAATGCAGTAACTGGAGAGTGGTGTATCGTCTTTCACTTGCCTCTAACGTGTTTTGTAAGATTATCATCACAATAATCAGAAATGCCGAGGACACTGTTGTGATTAAAGAAGAAACCTGAATTAGAAAAGGGCGAAGCCATGAACCTAGGATCAACATCTCTTGAGATTAATAAAAGTATATTTAAACAAAGGATGGTTTGTGGTTTCTTCAGCCGAGTGGAGTCATTAATCGGTTACACTCGTCCGAATCTGAATGAAAATTATTAAGTGTAAAAGTTTCCACAAAATTTAGAAAACCACCATGGTTTATCACAAGTGATCAATTTGTTTTGTCTCCACTAGCTCCTCCTTCTGCTCCTTCTTCTCCTCCTTCTTCTTCTTCTTCAGCCATCACATACTGATATGCATTTAGACATTTAGACCGATGTGAGTCATAAACACGATGGTTATTTTGAAATTATCGCCAATTCCCCTAACGTACAAAATACTGTGGACCATATTTGTGTTCTTGTGATGTTGAGGTATGGCAAAAAGTAATTTTAATGCCATGAAAAATATACTAACAACAAAACAAATATCAGCAGGGCTGAAACTAAGAATGGCAAAATGTTACATCTTCTCAATATTCCTGTTTGGTGCAAAAATATGGACATTAGACAAGAAAACAGAACAGAAAATTGAAGCATTTGAAATGTGGATTTATAGAAGAATATGTAGAATTGGATGGAAAGAAAAGAAAACAAACGTTGAAGTTTTAAAACAACTGAATATAAAAAGAGAAGTACTAAATACAATTAAGACAAGACAAATGAAAGTTTGGGGGCATGTTAAAAGACACAACAGACTACCAAAAGTAATATTGGAAGGGAAAATACAAGGTAAAAGAGGCAGAGGCAGACCAAGACTAACATGGACGAGTAACATCAAAAGATGGACAAGTCAATCTATGACAGCCTGCACCACTATATCAAGAAACTGAGTAGAATGGCGATCCATGGTAGCCAACCTTCGTTGCGGAGAAGGCACTGAATGATGATGATGAGGATGTTGAGAGTGCTACAGTCATGTAGTTTATTCTCTGCAGTTGGACTGACTGCTCTGCAGTCACGTATTGTAAAGCTATTGAGTCATGTCTTGTTTAGGTATCATCTGATGTCACAATGATCTCTTCATGCTAGCTGAGCTTGTTTAAGCTGTCGTGTTCTGATTCATATTTTTTCATATAGCTCCCTCCATAATGTTTTCCTTGCTCTGTTTCAGGATGTTGTTATGAGTAGGGAACAGGCAAATAATTGCAATGCTGCTGTAAAGCTGGTAACAAGGAGCAAGTAGTGGGGTTTGATAAGCACTCCCAGGTATGGTGACAGCTTTCCAAGGAAGGAACACAACACAATACTGACGTTTCGACCTGTGGGCTTCTTCATAATACAGGGACAACGACAACCAACGGTGAAGCCGTTATCGATGATACAGTTAAGGGATAGGTGGACAGAGAGAGGAAAAGTAAAATGTTGAGATAAAAAAAAGAGAGATGTTTGCTACATGAGGGGAGGTAATATGAGTGTAGAGATGTTTGCTACATGAGGGGAGGTAAGATGAGTGTAGAGATGTTTGCTACATGAGGGGAGGTAAGATGAGTGTAGAGATGTTTGCTACATGAGGGGAGGTAAGATGAGTGTAAAGATGTTTGCTACATGAGGGGAGGTAATATGAGTGTAGAGATGTTTACAATCATAAGATTAGAAAATGAGGAGAACCTCGAGAGTAAATAGCGAAACGTAAATAGTAAAAAGTGAATAATGTGTCATTAAAGGTATATACAAATGACTTAGCTCGAACGGCTTGTCTGTCCTCCGTGATGGAATTCATCTGAATGGCTAGTGCGCTCAGGCTTACATCAGAAAAACATCACGTGGTGGAAACAAGCGTGGTTAAGCCAGACAAAGAACATGAGTCGTAGGATTACTACAACAGTAAAAGAGAGAGGAGGGGGGGGGCGGGTAAGACGGGATATCCAGAGTCGATTCACTCTAGAGAATCGCTTGATCGCTCGTTGGGGTTGCCTCAACCCTCTCCCACACTTCTTATTTCACGTCTCTGTTTGTCTACTCCTAGTCTAAACCCTCTTTCCCCATCCACATTAAGTAACCCCTCATCTTGCCCTTTTCATCTAGTACTCCCCCCCCCACCACACCTATCCTCGGGTTACCTTCCATTGCACCACTTCTTTATTACTATATTACCTCTTTACGTTGGATGTACCATCTTTCCGCCCACTTCTATTGATCGTCTAACCCGCCACATCCCTGTTGATCTACTCCTAGCTCACGCCTTTCCTCTCTATTCACTTGCAGTCACCACTTCTATTCCAGTACCCCCATAAAGCTGATGCCAACTTTTGGTCCTCTTCTATGACCCTTATTGTCTGTTCATCAGCCAATTAGACATCTCTTTATGTATCCACTCCGGTTTTACCATTCCCTACTTCTCTACATCTCTATGTACTAACTGCCTGCGCACCACTCCTTTATTACTCTACTTCTTACAGACTCATTCTCTATCTATCCTCTTCTGACCAACCGCCTCTCCTCCTATCCACTTTATGCATACCTATTTTGTATTCTTCCTCTCCATATCTCATCCTCTAATGTACGTTTCTTCACTCTCCCTACTTCTTGGTCAATGCTCCAATTCTCTGTTTTTCTACTCCTAGTCTACCCCTTCACTCTCCCTACTTCTTGGTCAATGCTCCAATTCTCTGTTTTTCTACTCCTAGTCTACCCCTTCTTTCCCTATCCACCTTGAGTAACCCCTTATCTTGTCTTCTTCATCCATAACCACCCCCCTCTTAAATACTACTTTCCAATGCACCACTTCCTTGTTACTTCCACACGTTCCTAGTATACTACCTCTCTTTGCTGACAGTACCATCACTCCGCCCACTTCTATTGATCTACTTTCAAACCACCATTTTTGTTGATCTACTCCTCACCCATCCCTCCTATTCACTTGAAACCACCACTTCTCTAAACCTACTATTCCAGTACACCCCCTCCCCTTATCCTGATGTCAAGTTGTTTCTTCGAGGACCCTTATTGTGTGTTCATCAGTCACTGAGACACTACCTCTTTTTGTATCTACCACAGTTTCAGCTTTTCCCAACTCCTTTATTACTCTACTTCTTACAGACTCCTTCTCTATCTATCCACTTCTGGCCCACTGCTTTTCTTTCTATCCACTTTACCCATACCTGTTTCTTATTCTTCCTCTCCATATCTCTTCCTTTGGTGTATATTTCTTCCTTCTCACTACCCCCCCCCCCTTTTTTTGGGACCTACATCTCTGTTCATCCACTTCCAGCCCATCCGTTCTGAGCACACTATCTCTGTTATTCATCTCCACAGTTCACTACAATGCCTTTTGATTCACTTTTTTCTTTGGTCTCCCTTTACCTCTTGCCGAGCTACTTTCTTGTCCTATCCTCGGGACTTCAATATTTGTCCCTCCCTTGTTACCCTCTTTTATTGTCCGAGTACCTTTTTGAGGCCACTTAGCTCAGCTCCCACTTTTCTTCCTACCGTTCTTTGTTTGGACGTTGACATGTCCCACCCGGGCAATTGCATTTGGCTACTACACATATCCCCTGGCCATCGGCCATTGTTTACGCAAGCTGTCTGGCTGTCGCGTCCCTGCCCCCCCCCCCCCCCATTTTCCTGTTGTAGTAATCCTACGACTCCTGTTCTTTGTCTGGCTTAACCACGCTTGTTTCCACCACGTGATGTTTTCTCGATGTAAGCCTGAGCGCACTGGCCATTCGGATGAAATCCATCACAGAGGACAGACAGCCGTTCGAGCTAAGTGATTTTTATATACCTTTAATGACACATTATTCACTTTTTACTATTTACGTTTCGCTATTTAGTCTCGAGGTCCTCCTCATTTTCTAATCCTACGATTTTATATATCTCTACACTCATCCTACCTCCCCTCATGTAGCATAAATATCTATCTCTCTTTTCTTATCTCAACATTTTACTTTTCCTCTCTCTGTTCACCTATCCCTTAACTTTATCATCAGACAAGTAGTTATAGATTATTATGCTTCACCGTTTGTTGTCGTTGTCTCTGAAGAAGATCACAGGCCGAAACGTGAGTATTGTGTTGTGTTCCCTCCTTATATAGCTGTCACCATACCTTGGAGTGCTTATCACACCCCACTACTGGCTCCATATTGTTATGAGGCCCTGCTTTCTTTTTTTTTTCAGGAATGTCACAGTAAGCTGATATCCTGTGCAAGACTAGTTATCTTTTCTGACAGCGAAGATGTTTTTTTTTCCATGTTAGCTTGAATGAGTATGTTCTATTTTGGGCTTGATATTGGTTAAATGACTGACTTTGCATCATTGTAAATGACAGGTTTTGGACTTTGAGGCCTCTTGTGTGTTAAGAGGTTTTGTGGTTGTGTATGGTGTCAAAGTATGTTTCTGGAAATATTTGTCTACCCACTTGGGTAGGTTATATAGATGTCACTGTATCTCTTCATTAAGGTTTCAACTGCGGATCAACACAATTTTATGGAAACCAATGCACACCAATTGACACAGACAAGGACACGGATATGGATGGACACAGGGTGAGACATTGGGAGGGTCATTGGAAGTGGCAAAATGGCTGACCAAAGAAATCATTACCTGCTACTAGAAGACAGATCAATGTGCTACTAAGGCTGGATGCTTGTGTAAAACTATAAATCTGAAATTCTGAAAGTTGAATAAGAAAGAACTGGAGAGAGAGAGAGAGAAGGAAAAAGTAAGAAAAGTTGATATTACTATTATTATATTGTCATTCGATATGTGTGGTTTCTTCAACTAGGCCCGGGAGCTGGTGGAAATCAGTGAAGTTGTATTTCTTGCCGAGAGTGACGTTCCTTAGTGATGTATGAAGTGAGGACTCAAAGTATGAAATAAATATAACTTCTAGCTGTCTTGCATACTTGTTTGTTGTAAAAACATAACCTTATGTTTAATTGTTTCTGTATTACAAAAGTATTTGTGTTAAAGTAAGGTTGTTATATTGTTGTTAGATATAACAAGACTCACGATTGTCTTTGCATTAGTATTAAAACAAAATTATTTTAATTTTTGGTACATAATTTTTAATGCTATCAATTCTGTGACACTGTGTGGTTGTCTTTCCGACAATAACGAAGAAGTTATTTAATACATGACTTGCAAAAATGTTTTCCTTATTATATTGTTGTCGTTCTACCTGAACGTTATATATATATATATATATATATATATATATATATATATATATATATATATATATATATATAACGTATGGATTTTGTCCCTACTTCGGAAATCCTTGTTACGAAGTCGAGACGGGGATAGTGCAACTGGGTATAGAACTATCTCCATATTCTGTGCCCATGCAGAGTCGGCAAAGTGAAATGAGGAAGAAAGCGCCAATGTTTAAACTTGGCACATGAAAAGTAAGGACCATGTTCTTTGGTGTAAATGACGATGTCATGTCGACCAATGTATGGTTTTGGAAGGCCCGGTATCACTGCAAACGAATTACAATCCATAATTGCTCAAACGCCCGTGCCAGTGAAATCACCCGAATTACTATCTCATCTCCCAAACAAAGAAAGGTAGCTGTAGTCCCCATCATAGCAGTCTCAGCACACAAGGACCATGTGCCCTGGACTTAGGCCTTTGCGAGAGTAATACTAAAACGCCTGCAAAGACTTGCAGAACGCATTCTTCCCGAGTCTCAATGCGAATTCAGAGCGGGGAGATCAACCAAAGACATGATTTTCACACTAAGACAATTGCAAGAAAAATGTCGGGAACAAAATATGCCGCTCTCTATTGCCTTTGTGGATATCGCAAAGGCCTTCGACTCAGTAAACAGGGATGGGTTCTACAGGGTGTTAGAAAGCATAGGCTGCCCACCTAAATTAATTAAGCTGATTATATCCTTTCATGAAGACATGAATGCTAAAATCCACTTTGATGGGAGTTCATCAGAGAGTTTTACAGTCAACAACGGAGTGAAACAGGGATGTCTCCTCGCCCTACCCTTTTCGGTATATTTTTTGCTGCTCTCCTAAATTACGCCATCTAAATCAGATCAGGAGATATTTACATTCGCACAAGATCAGATGGCTCACTGCTCAACATAGCACGACTAAGAGCAAAACCCAAAACAAATGTTACCCTACTTAAATAACTTTTATTTGCTGACGATGCCGCCCTAGTCGCTCATAGTGAAGCCACCCTAAAATCACTGATCAACAACCTGGACAAAACATGCTACCTTTTTTTCACTGTCAATTAGTGTTAAGAAAACAGTAATACTAAGTCAAGGCGACATCAAACCTCTATTAATCACTCTAAAAGACTGTCCACAAGAATCAGTACATAAATTTACGTATCTTGAATCCACAATTACGCAAACCATTTCTCTTGATGATGAAATAAACAGACGAATTGGTAAGGCAGCTACGACTTTCGTCAAACTCACAGAAAGGACCTGGAAGAACACGAAACTAACACCGAAGACCAAACTCTTAATATATCAAACCTGTGTGCATAGCACACTATTCTATAGATCTGAAACCTGGACAACATACTCAAACCAGGAAAAAAAGACTAAATGTCTTCCACATGCGATGTCTCCGCAAAATAAGGCACATCAAATGACAGGATAAAATAACCAACTTAACTGTCCTGCAACGCGCTAAGACCCCAACAATTATGACGATGTTCAGATGTCGAAGACTAAGATGGCTGGGGCATGTCCTGCGAATGGAAGTAAACACTATATGGCGAACTGACACACGGAAAAATACAAATCGGCAGACCTAAATCGCGGATCTGTAAATCACCTCTGAATGACTTATCCATATGTGAATATGACTGGGAACATCTGGCAAGTGATCGCACATCATGGAGAGCATGTATGCGGAACGGTATAAAACCATTTGAGACTGTGCTAAGGTAAAACTTAGAAGAGAAAAGACTCATGAAAAAGGATGGAAAACCATGTGGACCAATGGGCCTATTTTATTCATTCTATGACAGCGTGTGTTTGTCCAACATTGGTAGAATCAGTCACGAGAGAAGCTGTTCGACAAAAACAAAAACTAAACACAATACACAATAGCCTCCACTAGACCGTCTGACAAGTCAAGAAGGGCCATATATATATATATATATATATATATATATATATATATATATATATATATATACTACTTATAGAAATAAATAACCAAATGCAAGATAACTATATATAGTTTTAGAACAAGGGACAAGGGTGGTTCAACCTTTTATTCAGCGTTTCGGCCCATTTTTGTATTGTCACTTAGTTTCACATATCTTTCTATTGCTGTATACCGAGGTTCGCTTAACGTTATCAGAGATCATATTATAGCAAAGCTAAGACACACTTTTTTTTATATTGCTTGACAGATCTGAAAAATATATCGAGAGCAGTATATATATATATATATATATATATATATATATATATATATATATATAACGTAATTTGCACGCATAAGCTGCTGCAAAATAATGTAGAAATAATCGTTTCTGCTGTATGTGAAAGACAGGAGAAGAGTGGATGAGAGTAAGATAATGACAGGAGAGGGAATAATAGAAGAAAACAAAAACAATTGATTGAATATTGAATAGAGAGTTGACCAGATTAATGAGAGTTTTGTAATTTCACTACAAATTAATGAATGTTGTTATCATGATAGAGATTAACGAAGTAATATATACCAATATTTACTGGATACTATAAAATTATGCATCTACATTTGTTTGTTTGGTGGATAGTGACATACTGTATCTAAGTCGTGCCAACTGCCTACTAACTTTGACTGTCTTCATTAAAAAAAACCAATACAAAAGGAATACTTTTAACATTTTGATTTCAAGGAGTTGTCAAAAGTACAATAGACTGCTCTCCTAAGAGTCCCATGGTCATTCATTCAAGCTTAATGTATACACACACTCTACTTCCCAAATTCACCATCAGTTTTCTCAAAATTAAAGTCAAACATTCAACATTAGTGCTTTTTCGTTCCAGACTACACATTTTCTTTTCTTTCTTTTTTTTTATAGTTTTCTTCTGGATTTTATAGGATGGATTTTATTGTTTTTTTTTTTATTTCTGAGCGAATTGGTGGAAAACAATGGGAAAGATTATCATAATAGGTGGTTACCCAAAGCTGACGAAATTTTAGAGTGAAATTGTATCGATTTTTATGGAACCTGGTGTGATTTTGTTGGATTCTTAGCGATGAGATGGAGTGTGGTAAAGATATATAATAACTAAAGCGGGTTAATTGTATGATAAAAGGGAGTATAGTGAGGGGCAGTAAAGATAGAGAAGATATAATACTGAAACAAAAAAGAACAGTGAAAAAAATATATGGTGACGTGAATGTAGAGATACATAGTAAAGATGTGTTTGGCCCTGCTGCAAATATTCTATATAGGGATATATGTAGAAAAAATATGAAAGGAAATCAAAGGGTTTTCGCCCCTGTTGCAAACTTTTTTTATAGGAAAATATTGGTACTGCCGCAAAGAGAAAATATTCCTCTGACTTATAAACTGATATATATAGAAATTATAAAAAGTGATCAAAGTATGATCGAAGTACATGTGCCTGACAACGCAAAGGTTTGACGTATTAACAATTATGAGAAAGGAGGTGGTGGCAAAAAGAGAGAGAGAGAACGTGTTGAAATGGTTGTATATAAATATATAGTTGGATATGTATTATTAATAACAAAGTCATTGTCAAGAAAATATCCATTGGTAGACACGTCAGTATAGTTAGTTAGAAAGTTCGTGCCCACAGAGTTTATCAATTATCTCGAAAACTGTTTGATACATTTTAGTAACTTTTTGCATGAAATCATATTTTTTTTCACCAACCTTCAGCTTTTGTAAGATTTAAGTACAGTCGTAATTTTGCACAAATCTTTTTTGTTATATAATTATATGAGAAAATCAAACCGTGTGGTCCAAATATTCGATTTTACTGTAATACTGTAAATTACGTTAATTTTCAAACAATTCAAGTCAAAGGCGTATCCGTATCACATTTAAGAGTGCACAATTTTTAATTCGAATTTATATCTTTGTCATAGAGATAGGTAAACTTTGATCAAAATATCAAACAAACCTTGTCCTTAAATAGCAGGAGTGGTCATCAACAAAAATAATTGAAACGACCAGAACACCAAACACACATAGTCAGCAAATAGTAAGAGTGTCATCAACAAAATTGTGCACATGGCATACATGTGCCATCATGTGAGGAAACTCATTCCGAATCAGAAGCTTCTAAGAGGTTAACAACTGTTATCTGTTGGACAAACTGTATTCCATATCGTTGCCAGTGTTGATCCTCCTCTCTGACACATGGTCGTCACATTTTCTACAGTGCACAATGTCTATCGTATCACCAAGCGTCAATTCTTTAACATCACACATTTTAAACGTCCTGTTCTGCGCAAATAAATTGCCCATTGACTTTAGCCCAGACAAGTTCTATTGCGTTGAGGTGCAAATGATAAGGGTGGGAGGAGAAGGGATGTATGGCCATACTTTGCAATTATTTTATCAATTTGATATAACTTTGTCTTCTTAGTCTGTCTAACAAGCTGCAACAACTATAGTTTTAATGGGTCCATTAAAGGAAATATTTTCATTTCTAAGCCGTAAGGTATTTTATCATTTGTGCTTGTCGATTTAGGAACTTTGTCCTCCATTGTTGCATCATTAGTATAGGATGTATTGTCCATTACAAGGCATGAATGTCAATCCAGAATGGGAAGTAGAATGTGCTCTATCCAGTCTCTGAAAATTAACCCAATCATTTCAGTGTGGTAGTCCATGTTGTTTGTAGACTTTGATTGAAAATAAATTGTGCGTTATTCATCATCATCATCATCGATTGCCGTCTACGCAACGAAGGTTGGCTACCATGGATCGCCATTTTACTCTGTTTCTTGCTTTGATGGTTCAGGTTGTCATAGATTTACATGTCCATCTTCTGATGTTACTCGTCCATGTTAGTCTTGGTCTGCCTCTGCCTCTTTTGCCTTGTATTTTCCCTTCCAATATTACTTTTAGTAGGCTGTTGTGTCTTTTAACGTGCCCCAAAAATATCATTTGTCTTGTTTTAATTGTATTTAGTAGTTCTCTTGTTATTTTTAGTTCTTTAAAAACTTCATCGTTTGTTTTCTTTTCTTTCCATTCATTATTACATATTCTTCTATAAATCCACATTTCTAAGGCTTCCATTTTCTGTTCTGTTTTCTTGTCTAATGTCCATGTTTCTGCACCAATAAGGAATATCGAGAAGATGTAGCATTTTGCTATTCTTAATTTCAGCCCTGCTGATATTTGTTTTGTTGTTAGTATATTTTTCATGGCATTAAAATTACTTTTTGCCATACCTATTCTTTTGTTTATTTCAATTTTACATTTTCCATCATTGGTTATAGTATGTCCATGGTAGTTATAGCTCGGAACTGTCTCCAGTTGTATTCATTTACCTGTGATAATTATTTGTAGGTCTTGAGAATTTTCTGTGTTTATGATCATAGTTTTTTGTTTTTTTTTTATAGATATATCTGGTCCATATTTGTGGCTTGTTGTGTTTATCACATTAAGCAATTGTTGTAGGTTTTTAGGATTTTCTGCTAGTAGAACAGTATCATCTTCATGTCTTTGGTTATTGATGATCTTTTCATTAATCTTTCGGCCTGGTATCTCTGAGATGTTTTTTTAAGATTTGCTCAGTGTATAGATTGAACAAGATTGGTGATAGGATGGGCATCCTTGTCTTACTCCTCTTTTTATATCTATGGGTGTAGAGTTCCCCTTGTTATATTTTATTATTGCTGTTTGCTTCCAGTACAAATGACATATTAGTCGTATGTCTGTGTAGTCTAGATGTATATCCTTTAGGCAGTCTATAAGTTTATTATGGTGTATTCTATCGAAAGCTTTGGTGTAGTCTATGAAGCAGGCATGTATTAGTTTGTTTACTTCTATTCACTTTTCAATCAATGTTCTCATGCTAAATATGGCTTCTTGTGTGCCACTGTTTTTCCTGAATCCAAATTGTTACTCATCTAATACGGTATTGATTTTATTATGTGCGTCATTAACAAGTCCATTCTGTCTACTTCCAGCATGTACTAATATAATGCTTTGTACTTTAGTGCTGGAAATGCTTTTTTTTTATTTTCTCTGTAAACCGATTGACATTCTTTCAAATATGTATATGGACATTGACCAATGTTTCATCCGAATATGCTATATCATAGCCTTTCCTTTGTCGCTCACGGATCTGCCTCAGGTATTTGCTTCGGGCAGCAGTCAGGTGTCTTTCACAAGAATATTGTTACCACTAGCAGATTTTCGAAAAGTGAAACCAGCGCCTCTTACGATCTTTCAAAAATCGTTTTTGAGATATTAAAATCATATTCAAATTGCAGTCGAACTTTAAGTTTGCGCAGTGTAACAAGTTGATTTGATTTAAACATTTTCAAAATCTCTCGTCTAATAACGTCTTTCTCAAAATCATCAACTTTAATGTATCTTCCTTGCTTGACCGTCGCCCCTGCCGATTCAAAGTTACGTCGTTTCCATCGATTGAAAGACTTTCTATCTATACTCAGAGCCGCCTGTGTTCTTTTTTCTGTCTTTTTTTTCTACAGTAATATAAATGATATAATATATGCATAGTGAGATTATTTTAAGATCCATAAGGGACATGTCTGGAATAATAATCGGAGGTCATAGTATAAATAATCTAAGGCATGCTGGTTATGCCGTTTTAATTGCTAAAAGTGAAAATGAGTTACAAGAAATGTTAAGACACCTTAGTGAAAGAAAGCAAAAATAAAGGACTCAGCCTTAATAGTAAAAAGACAGAAGTAATGGTAACAATAAAGAAAAAGTACATCAACGCAGTGTACAATAAAGACAAGTGGAACAATATTAAAACAGATAAATTAATTTGAATATCTGGGAACATTTTTAACATCAGATGGTAAATGTACAACAGAGATGAGATACATAATGGTTCAGGCAAAAACAGCTTTTGTTAAAATGAGGAAGATACTGTGCAATCCATTTTGACAATAAAAACAAGAAAAAAGAGTTCTTAAATGTTATGTAGAACCTGTCTTAACACATGGATGTCAATCATGGACAATAGGACAACAAGCAAGAAAATCACTGGAGGATATAGAAATGTAGTTTTAAAGAAGAATGTTGAGAATACGATGGACAGCTAAGAAGAGTAATGGACAGGTTCTGAAAGAGGCTAAAATAAAAAGGAGCAAATGTTCAATATTAGGAAAAAACAATCATCATTTTTTGGCATTGTAATGAGATTGGTACAAGTGGAATATTTTGTAACAACTGGAAAATCAAGGGACGAAGAGAAAGAGGAATGCAAAAGAAAAGATACTAGACAGCTGAAGAGAATGGCTTTCACAAGGTCAACAACTGAAAAGATAAATAACTGTCGATTTTAAAAATCAAGTTATCACTTCATAATAACTTATAAATTATCACATATAAAGGATTATACATTAATAGTAAATATTTTGTCAAGCTACGCCTATGATCTTTTCTCAAAAGAAATCGGAAACAACAAAACTTCTTTCTGAACGGCGCGTCTTACAATTTACGGTTCAATAAGCGCGAAATGGTGCTATGATTGTGTGGAGACATTGTGAGATTTCCTTTTTTAAAAGATATGTTGATTACAGCAAATGTGGGTATTGTAAGCTTCTAAAAATTAGGACAACCAAGAAAATCATATATTTATATACCTCGAAGAAACAAAAATCTTTCCTAAATGCATGCCAGTAGAGCAAAAAATGAGACTTAAGGTCGGTTTAAAAAAAAAAAGATTTCATGAAAATGAATCACTGAAATTCATCAAAAAGTTTCCGAGATAATTAATAAATTCCGTGGGCTGGAATTTCTGAAATAACCTATAGTATTGTATGGACGTAAGGGTGCACGTGTTCGGGACACCTCGCAGTTTGTTCCCTTTATTTTTTTATATAAATTGTGTGGCCAGCCCCAGTGGGGGCTGGCGCCCTTCTTGCCTCTCATTAGTGCTCGGAGCTTATCGTGACCTCTTGTGACCTGGTGTGTTTATTAAGGGAAATCACTGTTGCGTGGTACCTTTGCAGTTCTTGAAGTACTTGTAGGTGCTGACATAATTTTTTGTGTGATTTTAAATAGCGGATCGTGTTGTGAGGGTGCCATTTCGTGACCTGGTGTATGGGGTGGGTCCTTCGGCGTGTTCTGAGGGTGAGCTTTGGTTGTCTGATGACGTCATGTGTTTTATATAGAGAATTGTTTTTAATTTAGTAATTTGTTTTTAAATGGTGGAGTTTTTCATCGGGTTTAGGAGTTATTCGTGACGGCATCTATGACGTAACTGGAGTTGTGAGTTGGTTCCTTCTTTATGATTATTTCTTCTTCTTCGGTGTTATTGGTAATCAATTTCTCTCTCCTTATTAGGATCGTTTTTTTAACTTCCACTAGTCATAGCTGCCTTTCTTCTGTGTTAGTGATACTAATTACTCAATCTTTCCACTTTCGCTCATTCATTATATAAGAAAAATTACGCATTATTTTATTTTTTTTATTCAAATAAAATAGACAATTTTAATGCATAACAATAATATAAGAAAAGCAGTTTATTCATTTCTGACTATAATTTTCCTTTATTACACACAGACTTAATGGATGGAGCAGATTGAAATTTGTCCCACTAGAATCGAATCCGTAAACATTCTAAATACAGCTATCTTCGGAATATGCGTTCTTTTGGAGCTGCATTTAGTTCAGTGAGGTATGGTTTATTAATTGAACTAAACAGCAATATAATTGTTTTTGCTGTTGTGCAACTGTAATGATATTTGATTTGATCAATGGAAGTGGCAAAATGGTTGACCAAAGAAATCATGACCTACTACTAGAATACAGATCAATGTGCTACTAAGGCTGGATGGATAAGGCTTTTGTAAAACTACAAATCTAAAATTTTGAAAGAAGAATAAGACAGAATTGAAGAGAGAGAGAGAGAGAGAGAGAGAGAGAGAGAGAGAGAGAGAGAGAGGGAGGGAGAAAGAAAAAGAGAGAGAGAGAAGGAAAATGTAAGAAAAGTTGACATTATTATTATTATATTGTCATTCAATATGTGTGGTTTCTTCAACTAGGCCCGTGAGCTGGTGGAAATCAGTGAAGTTGTATTTCTTGACGAGAGTGACGTTCCTGATAATGTTTCTCGTGACGTATGAAGTGAAGACTCAAAGTATGAAATAAATATAACTTCTAGCTGTCTTGCATACTTGTTTGTTGTAAAAACATAAAAATTATTTTTAATTGTTTCTGTAAAAAAAAAAAAAATTGTTTGTTTTAAAAGTAAGATTTTCATATTGTTGTTATGTTCTAGATTTAACAAAACTCTCGATTGTCCTTGCAATAGTATTAAAACAAAATTATTTATTTTTTTTTTTGCTACATAAATTTAATGCTGTCAATGCTGATACACTGTGTAGCTGTTCTTCCGACAGTATTGAAGAAGTTATTTAATAGATGACCTGCAAAAATGCTTTCCTTATTATATATATATATATATATATATATATATATATATATATATATATATATATATATACTACTTATAGAAATAAATAACCAAATGCAAGGTAACTATATATAGTTTTAGAACAAGGGACAAGGGTGGTTCAACCTTTTATTCAGCGTTTCGGCCCATTTGTATATATATATAACGTAATTTGCACGCATAAGCTGCTGCAAAATAATGTAGAAATGATCGTATTTATTGTATTTGAAAGGCTGGAGAAGAGTGGATGAGTGTAAGATAAAGACAGGAGAGGGAAGAAATATAAAAAAAGCAATTGAACTATGAATATTGAGTAGAGAGTTTACCAGATTAATGAGAGTTTAGTGATTTCACTACAAATTAACGAATGTTGATATCATGATAGAGAATAACGAAGTAATATATACCAATATTTACTGGATACTACAAAATTATACATCTACATTTGTTTGTTTGTTTTGTGGATAGTGACATGCCGTATCTATGCCGTGCTAACTGGCTACTAACTTTGACTGTCTTCATTAAGAAAAACCAATACAAAAGTACCGCTTGTAACATTTTGATCTCAAAGAGTTGTCAAAAGTACAATAGCTCGCTCTCCTAAGAGTTCCATGGTCAGTCATTCAAGCTTAAAGCACACACACTCTACTTCCCAAATTCACCACCAGTTTTCTCAAAATTAAAGACAAACATTCAACATTAGTGCTTTTTCGTTCAGGACTACATATTTTGATGATTCTTTTGATACTTTTTTTTTATTTTATTTTATAAATAGATAGATTATGTTGGATGGGATTCTTCCTCTTTTTTTCTTTTAAAAAATTGCTGGAAAACGATGGGAAAGATTAGGATAATAAGCAGTTACTCAAGTCTGACCAATTTTTACTGTGAACATTTGTCGGTTTTTAGTGATCGTAGTGTGATTTTGTTGGACTCTTAGCGATAAGATGGAGGGTGATAAAGATATATAATAACTAAAGCGGGTTAAGTGTATGGATAAAGGGCGGATTGTGAATGGCAGTAAAGATAGAGAAGATGTCAAAAGTTTGACACATTAACAATTGACTTAAATTTAAATTTTAAATATTGACTTTGATAAAAGTATCAAACAAACATAGCAGGCCAAATAGCATGCGTGTGATCAACACATTTATTATTGACATATTAACAATTGACTTAAATTTAAATTTTAAATATTGACTTTGATAAAAGTATCAAACAAACATAGCAAGCCAAATAGCATGCGTGTGATCAACAAATTTATTTGGAATGACCAGAACATTGTATCACCAAGCGTCAATTCTTTAACATCACACATTTTAAAAGTCTTGCTCTACGCAGAAACTTGCCCATTGACTTTAGCCCGCACAAGTTCAGTTGGGTTGAGGTGCAAATGATACGGTTGGAGGAGAAGGGATGTGTGGCCATACTTTGCAATTATTGTATCTATTTGATATAACTTTGTCTTCTTAGTATGTCTAACAAGTTTCAACAACTGTATTTTTAATGTGTCGATTAAAGATATTTTCATCTCTAAGCCGTGTGGTATTTTATAATTTGTGCTTGTGGATTTAGGAACTTTGTCCACCAACAACTTAGTTCCATACTCAAAATGTTAGTCCCAAAGACAAGATATACTCAACACTCTCTCACACCCCCCCCCCCCCCCCCCACCTCACTCCAAAAAAAAAGTTCCAAAGCCCAAATTGTTGGTCTCAAAGACAAAGAAGTTGAATTCAAAACAAAAAACATACTTAATCTCAAAGCCATTAAGTTAGAATCAAAGACAAAAAAATTACACCTGAAAGCCAAACATTTAGTTCCATAGTAAAAAAAAAAGTTAGTTCCATTATCAAAAGAGTTAGATACAAAGTCTTAGACACAAAATAAAAATAAAAACTTAGACCCAAATTCAAAATAGTTAGACTCAAACCCCAAAAAAGTTAGTCCCAAAGTCCAAATAGTTAGACCTCAAGAAAAAAAATTGGACTTAATGTCCACAAATTTTGGCCAAAAACTAAAATAGTTAGGCCGAAAGGAAAAAAAAGTTATATCAAATCAAAAAAGGTACACCCAATGTCCAAAAAGTTATTCACAAAAGCGAAATAGTTAGACTAAAGGCCGAAATTAGTAATATTGGTGTTTTTGAGGGCTCTTGAACCGAACTCTTTACTGGCCGCTTGCGTGAGATTATCGCTACCATTGGGGCTGCTAGTATTGAGGTTATCGAGGTGTCCACGGCTGTGTCATGACTAGGCAGATGTACTTTCAGGTTACTTGCTCCAGTGAATATTTGTTGACAGATGCGACAACATGTGGGGTAGCACTGGTCTCTTGTGAGGTTACATGGGCTGCTGAAGAAAGAGTTGGTGATGCAGAACCTACTGTCGCAAGAAGTGCAGGAAGCTGTGTCTTAATATGTCTGGCAAGGCTGTCTGCTGTTGTATAAACTCGTTCACAAACATTACATTTGCATTCATGACATACATGCACACTAGCAACGTGATTCTATGTGGATACGCCTATGAAATTGTTTTTTTACATAAGATATAACCTGTTGTGCCCCCCCCCCCACTTTATTTAGAGAGACCCATGGAAAATATTTGTTAAAAAAATTAATGTACGTGTCTTACCCCCGACTATTTTTTATGGATACGCCTATAAATTTTTTTTTTTTTTTTTTAAATTAGTTCAATTTTATAGGATGACCCCAAACTTTATTTTAGACACGCCCATATAAAAGATTTGCTTAAAAAATAAATAACAAATTTGTAGTGTAATATAGACTTTAGTGTGCACGATTGCAAACGCCAAAGGGACGAAACTAGTTTTGCCCGGTTCCGCCACTGATCGGGTTCGAGGCGCCGGGGGAGAAAAAAAATGCCCCTGTCGCCTGGTGACGAGGTTCCCTCCCAAATTTGTTTTCTCAAGTGAAGGCACTAAAGATTGTGGAAGATTCATGTATCGATAGGTCCAATCTATACTACTAATTTTAAATTGATTTTGTAAGCACAATTTTTATATGGGTTTGTCTAAAATAATGTTTGGAATAAGTCTAGAAGTTAAATTTAATCTGTTTTTAACAATTTCAAGGGCGTACCAATTAAGGGGTAAGAAACGTAAATTTATTTTTCAACTAGTATTTTCCATGGGTGTGTCTAAATAAAAGAGTGTGTGTGTGTGGGGGGGGGGGGTAAGACAAGAGAATATATTTAATTTATTTAACAATTTCATAGGTGTATCCATAAACGATGGTTGGGGGTAAGATACATAATTTAAATTTTAAACAAAATTGTTATATGGGCCTCTCTAAGTAGGTGTAGTAAGCTGAGAGGCTAATTTTTTTTTAAACAATTTCATAAGCGTATCCATAAATAGATGGTTGTACCATAGGTACAATGTTCTTTTAGTAGAATTATGAGCATGACGTAACGTTCATGATTCGTAGTGTCATTTTCTTTTAGTGGGGTATTGACAGGGACGTAACGTTCATGTTTGATAGCACTTTCTTTTAGTAGAGCTGTGATAGGGCGTGACCTATCAGTATAGTATTTCAATATGGTGTTTTTAGTGGTATGAGGTTTTTTAGTGGTAGCGAAATATTTTCATTAGTCATTTAGACAGTTCTAACTACCATCGTGTGCACAATTATTAGTAAATTTGTCTTATTTATTATGGTTTTCTCAGCTTTATTAACGTATTTGACAAGTGGACACATTGGTATTGCATCATAGATCAAAATTTATATTTAATAACTCCTCCAGCATTGGATCATCGATCACAATCTATTTTTAGCAACACCTCCATCCCCATTTCTCCCACCGACAAGCGCCACAGCGGTTTTTTTAAGTGGTACATATACCATGTTTCCGGTGTCATGGCGGCTGCGTGTAGTCGTTTCTTATAATTCGGCAATTGCTGATATATTTAAATGATTTACACGACAGTCTAGTTGTGAAATTATTAGTTGCTATTCCCCGTTTGGTGTATGTTTTACTTCTGACGTGTGGATGAACTGTGATTACCGATATTTAAGTGGAATATGATTTATTCTTCTTTGTGTCGTTTGTTCTCGGTTCGATAGGCAAGCACATGGTTCGACAAAAAAATGTTGCCGGCAAACCGTGTATGTTCAACCCATATGTGAAAAGTCTGTGACGGTGGATGAGGCGGATGAATCAGATATTATCAACGTCCCCGAAAGCGAAAACAGCAAAGCGCGTGGTACACATGAAGCATCTTCAGAGCACGAAAGGCGAATACGGCAGACCACCGTGAAAGAGATTGGAGCCTCATCACGTACTAGTCCAGAGGAAGCCATGGAGAGGAATTCGAACTTATGTCGGAGGATAGACATTAAAATAAGTACTTGGAATGATAGGACTCTATATCAAGAAGGGAAATAGGAAAATGTGATTCAAGAAGCAGAACGAATAATATGTAATCTATACTGGGAGCAAATAGCAATAATAAAATATAACAAAGAGAACTCTACACCCATTGATATAAAAAGGGGAGTAAAACAGGGATGCATCTTATCACCAAGCTTGTTCAATCTATACACTGAGCAATTTTTTAAAAACATCATAGAAATGCCAGGCCTACAAATTAATGGAAAGATAATAAATAACCTAAGATATGCTGACGATACAGTGCTACTAGCAGAAAATCCTAAAGATCTACAACAATTACTTAATGAAATAAACATGACAAGCAAAAATATGGACTAGATATGAATATCAAAAGGACTAAAACTATGAGCATAAACAAAGAAGATACTCAAAATCCAGAAGTGGATATCAAAATAGAAGGAATAGACCTGGAGACAGTTCAGAACTACAACTACCTTAGACATACTATAACCAGTGATGGAAAATGTAAGTAAAGTAAAGTACCCCCGTCACGCCAAGTGGCGTATAGGGAATATGGTGTTAGTGACCATACATTTTACAGACCTTCAGCACATGATTTTTGGGGTAATGTGGTCGGTATTACGCCCGTGCCGCTTCACTTTCCCAGGAAAACATCCGGTGCCCATTTAAGGCTGGGTGAACCCGGAAGCCGTCGGTTGGGATCGAACCCTACCCCTTGTCCTTTGTAGTCCATTTCACTAACCACTGAACTATCGCGGCTTCCAATGGAAAATGTACAACTGAAATAAACAAAAGAATAGGAATGGCAAAAAGTAATTTTAATGTCATAAAGAACATACTAACATCAAAACAAATAACACCAGGGCTAAAACCAAGAATATCAAAATGTTACATCTTCTCAATATTAATATATGGTGCAGAAACAGGGACATTAGACAAGAAAACAGAAGAGAAAATTGAAGTCTTTGAAATGTGGATATATAGAAGAATAGGTAAAATTGGATGATAGGAAAAGAAAACAAACAATGAAGTCTTAAAACAACTAAAAATGAAAAGAGAACTACTAAGCACAATTCAAACAAGACAAATGCGATTTTTGGGTCATGTTAAAAGACACAACAGCCTACTAAAAGTAATCCTGGAGGGGAAAACACAAGGTAAAAGAGGCAGAGGAAGACCAAGACTAACATGGACGAGTAACTTCAAAAGATGGACAAATCAGCCAATGAGAACCTGCACCACCAAACAAGAGACAGAGCACAATGGCGCTCCATGGTAGCCATCCTTCTTTGGGGAGAAGATACTCGATGATGATAATGATATATAGCATCACTGCGAACCTTGTAGTCAAACATAATTTTTCAGATGTTGAAGACTAATGTGTGCACAGTAAATAAAAAAAAAAGAATACAGAGAATACAAAGAAATATGTGTGAACGACCTTATGCAAGAGCAGGCAATCTTGCCAGACATATTAAGACAGGGAATTATGAACCTCTTGTGTCAGTAGTTCCTGCATTACCAACTCTTTCTTCAGAAGCCCATGTACCATCAAAAAAGTCCAGTGTTACTCCACATGTCTGTCCAATCTGTCAACAAATATACACCGGAGCAAGTAACCTGAAAGTACATATAGCTTGTCATGACACAGTTGCACGCCTCGATACTATCAACACCAGCAGAAAGACTTAAATATTTTAGACTTTGCGTCTAACTTTTTTTCTTTCTGTGAATAACTTTTTGGACTTTGCGTGAAACTTTTGTGTTGTTTATCTACCATTTTTTTTCTCCTTTAGGGCTAACTATTTTGTTTAGGGGCCAATTTTGGAGTTTGGGTCTAACTTTTTTTGTTTTAGGGACTAACTTTTTGTACTTTAAGACTAATCTTTGGGGGTTTGGGTATACCTATTTCGACGTCTAAGTTTTTATTTTTGTAATTTGTGTCTGTGATTTTTGACTTTATATCTAACTCTTTTGACAATACACATATTTTTTAAAAATTATGTCACTAAATTGTTAACCCTTAGGTGTAACATATTTTGTCTTTGGTTCTAACTTATTGGCTTTAGGCATAAGTATTGTTTTTTTTTTGTTTTAAATCCAACATGTTTTCTTTGAGACTAACTTTTTGGACTTTAGACTAATTTTTTAGGGTCTTAAGTCTAACTATTGTCATTTTGGGTCTAAGATTTGTTATTTTGTGTCTAAAATTGTTGACTTTGTATCTAACTCTTTTGACAATGTAACTAACTTTTTTGTCTTTGGTTACAAAATTTTACTTTGAGACTAAGTTTTTTTTAGTTTTGAATCCAACATTTTTGTCTTTGAGACTAACTTTTTGGGCTTTGAGCCTAAATTGTTTGGCTTTCGAGTCTATTTTGCCTTTGAGACTAACATCTTGAGTAACGAACTAAGTTTTTGGGGTTTGGGACTAAACTTTTTGTGGGTTTGTGTCTAACTTTTTTTACTTTGAGACTAATATTTTTGAGGGTTTTGGGCTAGATGTGTCTCTAAGTGTCCTGACCTACAATAATCACCTTTAATGTTGCCTGTCTTTCGTTGAAATGGGAAACATTGGTATTGCAGCATTTAGAGGTCAATGTTAAGGATTGTCGACTATAGGTTATTCAATTTTACTAATGATGTGTTTAAAGTAAATATTTTAAGTCTTGTTGAGAGCCTTGTTGAGAGTATTATTCCTTCCTTTTTCATATTTTTATTTCCTATTGTTTGTTTGAAGTAGGTATTTTAACTGTTGTTGCGATTGTTATTCAGTGCTATTAATGTGTTTAAACTAGGAATGATAAGTTTTGTTGACATTGTTAATCATTGGTCTTTTTTATCCGACAAATGGTTTCTCATAATGATGCATCTTCTAGTGAACATCAGTGTCCATTGTGCCCAAAGCAGTTTAAATGGGCAAAGGTGTACTTCGGTACACACGTGCCACGCATCAGCCTAAACGCCATAATTATGACTAAACATCTGAGATTTAAAACATTCAGCAAAGGTATCAACACCATCATCTTCATCATTTATACCTTCTACACTAACCACTTCACCATTGGCACTTTCTACAACAGCTTCCCCGTTGACAGCTTCTACAACATCATCAAAGGAACGCTACAATATAAAATGACAATGATTGACGCCGCTAAAAGGGCGACAACCAGAACTTTGCTATCTCCTTGGATACCTCAATGGATTGTTGTTGATGTAATGCCACACACAGATAGCCCTTTTACTCATTGATGTAGCTGGTCGTGGCGGCTTTATTGATATTGCCGGCTCTTACTGGTTAAGTTGGGGTTCGTCTAGACCCAGGAAATGCTGGTAAATTGCTAGTCCAGCTCAACACTGGGTCTTCTATATCAGTATAAGCCATCATAACAGGGAACACGTCGATCCTAGCTTCTCTTAGCCTATTTTGACGCAGGCTGTTACCAGGGGAGACCACGTGGAGTGATCTATCGGGGGAGACCACGAGGAGGGGGGGGGCCTCAGTTGCCTAATTGGGAAAACCACCCAAATGGACTACCTACGTTCGGACAACCCGTGTTCGATTCCAGCTGGGAGCATTGTGTAGTGTATTCGTTGTTGGAAAAAAAATATCCCCACGGTCCACCCAGCCGTTGGCAGAAATGGGTACCAGAGTATTACCCTGGGAAGGTGAAGAATGTCGCCTCGCATCGTAAGTTTCGATGCTTGAAGCGACATTACCCAGAAATCTCCAAACATTTCTGGATAGGCGGCCGAGCACATATGAGAGGAAACTCGCCTGCTAAGACGCCGGTTCAAGTCTCGTATTATACCTTTACCTTCACCAACATCTTCACCATCAGCATCTTCGACAACATCACCGACATTCACGGTGGTCCCTTCTACATCAAACAAACGAAAGATAGAAATAGGAACAATCGCCGGAGAGTAAAATACACAAGGCAGATGGCCCTTTAGCAACACTGCCGGATGATGTACGTGATATATATCAACAAAACTGGTCGGATATAAACACTCACGCAAGTATTAACAAGACAATGTCCACATATACTTTCTACCACTCACCTGCACGCCCATTTACAACAGACTGGTCTAGTGTTCTAAAGGATGTGTTTCATAGTCAGACAACCCGTTTTAAAATTAATTATAGCCATTATCTTTCTCTGAGATATAGAGAAACTGGAAAGTTACGCTTCTTCTATGCTTCCTCAATGCTGTTCTCGGGTTCCCGCATTTAGTCAATAATCTTGGATATTTCACAAGATTTATCGACTCTCTAAGGAACACAATCCCGTAGACGCTGCCCTGGTCAACAGACCCGACAGCATTCCCAGTTTTTTTTTTTTAATTTGACATACATGACATCCCGATCGGATGATTAGCCACACCCCCCCCCCCCCAACCCCCTCCCCTTTTTTTCCTCCACGTTCCACCTTGTGTGGTCAAGAAAATGTTACCATTAAGTCTGTGTATTATAAAATAACATTATAGTCAGAAATGAATAAAGTACTTTTCTTATATTATTGTTATGCATTAAAATGTTCTATTATATTTTAATAATAAAATATAAACTTGATGCGTTCTTTTTGTTATATATTGAATGACCGAAAGTGGAAAGATAGAGCAATTAGCATCACTAACACAGAAGAAAATCATCTATGTAAAGTGAAAGTTACCAAAACGATCCTAACGAGAAGAGAGAAATTGAGTACCAGTAACACCGAAGAAGAAAAAAAGTCATAAAGGAAGGGACCAATTAACGACTCGAGTTACGCCATAGATGCCGTCAGGAATAACCCTGATTCCGACCAAAAACCCCACCATTTAAAAACAAATTACTAAATAAAAACAATTCTCTATATAAAACACATGACGTCATAAGACAACCAAAGCTCACCCTCAGAACACGCCGAAGGACTCACCCCTTACACCAGGTCACGAAAGGACACCCTAACAACACGACCCGCTATTTAAAATCACATAAAAAATGATGCCAGTCCTTACAAGTACACCATCATCGTCATTATCATCATCGAGTGCCGTCTCCGCAACGAAGGTTGGCTACCATGGATCGCCATTCCACTCTTTTACTTGCTTTGATGGTGCAGGTTGTCATAGATTGACTTGTCCATCCTGTTGATGTTACTCGTCCATGTTATCTTGGACTGCCTCTGCCTCTTTTACCTTGTATTTTCCCTTCCATTATTACTTTTAGTAGGCTGTTTTGTCTTTTAACGTGCACCAAAAATTTCATTTGTCTTGTCTTAATTGTATTTAGTAGTTCTCTTTTTATTTTTAGTTGTTTTAAAACTTCATCGTTTGTTTTCATTTCTTTCCATCCAATTCTACCTATTCTTCTATAAATCTACATTTCAAAGGCTTCAATTTATTTTCTGTTTTGTTTTCTTGTCTAATGTCCAAGTTTCTGCACCATGCAGGAATATTGAGACGATGTAACGTTTTGTCATTCTTAGCTTCAGCCCTATAGTTATTTGTTTTGTTGTTAGTATATTTTTCATGGCATTAAAATTACTTTTTGCCATACCTATACTTTTGTTTATTTCAATTTACATTTTCCGTTATTGGTTATAGTATGTCCCAGGTAGTTGTAGCTCTGAGCTGTCTCCAGATGTATTCCTTCAACTGTGATATTTACTTGTAGGTCTTGAGAATTTTCTTTGTTTATGATAATAGTTTTAGTCTTTTTGATATTCATATCTAGTCCATATTTTTTGCTTGTAATGTTTATCACATTAAGCAATTGTTGTAGGTCTTTAGACTTTTCTGCTAGTAGAACAGTATTATCAGCATATCTTAGGTTATTGATTATCTTTCCAATAATGTTTAGGCCTGGCATCTCTGAGATGTTTTTAAAGATTTGCTCAGTATATAGATTGAAGAAGCTTGGTGTTATGATGCATCCTTGTCTTACTCCTCTTTTTATATCCATGGGTGTAGAGTTCTCCATGTTATCTTTTATTATTGCTGTTTGTTCCCAGTATAAATTACATATTAGTCGTATGTCTGTGTAGTCTAGATTTATATCCTTTAGGCAGTTTATAAGTTGATTATGGTGTATTCTATCGAAATCTTTGGTGTAGTCTATGAAGCAGGCATATATTGGTTTGTTTACTTCTATTTACTTTTCAATAAATGTTCTCATGCAAAATATGGCTTCCTTTGTGCCACTTTTTTTCTGAATCCATATTGTTGCTCATCAAATGAGTATTAATTTTATTCTGAATCCTTCCCTGTATAACTTTTAGTAACATTTTTGTTACCTGGCTCATTAGGCTTACTGTTCTAAAATCACTGCATTCAACTGCACCATTATTTTTAGGCAATGCAATGAAAGTTGATGTTTTTAGTTCTTTTGATATGTATCCTTTATGGTATTTGTCATTGCATATGTCTGTGATCACTTCAATGCCAAAATCTTCTAGAGCCTGTATTATTTCTATATGTATATTGTCAGGTCCTGCTGCCTTTTACTTTTTCATTATTTTTATAGCTTTTTCTACTTCTGATTTCAGGATTGTATAGTTATATGTACATTTTATGAATGGCTTTTTGTCACTTAGAGTATTGAAGTATTTCACGAACTG
Source organism: Megaustenia siamemsis (assembly GCA_032433765.1). Taxonomy (NCBI): domain Eukaryota; kingdom Metazoa; phylum Mollusca; class Gastropoda; order Stylommatophora; family Ariophantidae; genus Megaustenia; species Megaustenia siamemsis. The sequence continues at coordinate 53,070,605 of JAVIAB010000001.1, forward strand.
CAAAATCACCACACAGCAGTGATTTCCTTCTATAAACACACCACGTCACGAGAGGTCACGATAAGCTCTGAGAGCTCACGAGAGTTCACCACGGCCACGAAATTAATATAAGAAAATATAAGGAACAAATTTTAAGCCCGACGACCAGGCACTTTACTATACTACTCACGTCATTGATAGGTTCAGGAATTAAAACTTTCAGACTATGACGATAAGCTGTTGGTGAAAGTCCAGGGGTTTAGATAGGTAAAAGCGTATGTGATTACATTGCCCCAAGAAAATGTATACCAAATTGATTATAAACAATGTACACTTGCATGGGGAAAAGCGATTAACGTGACACCGCAGCGGACACGTCATTGATAACACTAAGGGAAAGCTAAAATTAACGATAAGGTCGATAGGATGTGAAGGTCCAGTGTGGCTAGGCAACGTTGAGGGGGAGGGGTACGCGTAATATTGACTTTACTGGTGGTATATGGGACAATTTTTTTATAATTAGGGGACGTCATCAAGACGAAAAGTGATTTCTCATTTCTTTAATACTCGATTTTGACCACAAATAACATGTATAATTATTATATTTAACATGCTAGCGAACACATAAAAGTAAACATATATTATAAAAAATAGATGTGCAATCGACGTGTTATAATAAACATATAATATTAATATTTGTATTCCCTTTAATATTTGCGCGTTATACTCCAATTTGATCGGAAAGAACAAATCGTGTTATTTGTTTACATTGAAACGTTTGTGATAGAAAGTAGAAATTTGGAATTGATTTCCTGGTTCAAGCTAATTTCTAAATTATTACAGAGAAAAGTGGAGGTTATTGTGTAGGGATTTCTTGTATGAGATTGGAGTCTGGGTCAGCTAGTACCCTAAATAAAAATGAATGGGCTAATTATCATATCATAGATTCTCAAAGATTTTAAATATTCAGAACAGATGCCACATGGGTGAGTGGATGGCATGTACATAAGTCTCAAACCTTTACAAGTTCGCATGGTTATACTCCGGTCATTTATAGTTTCGAGAAAAGGAATGACTTTGAGGCTTACCCGAACTTTGAAAATGGGTACCAGATATTTTCTCTGGAAAAGTCGGCGTATACTGATCAGAGGTCCATAGATATAGTGATGGTCGGGGAGAGGAGGGAGTATGAGAGTTAAAAAATGTCTTATTTCTCTACTTCTTCTCATTCCTTCTTGTATCGAAAGGAGTGAAAAATAACCTCTCTAGATCATGATATTTATCTAAATCAATAGAGCATGCATGCTATTATCTCGGATCTGCGGAAAAATAAGACCATAAGTGTAACAGAGATAACATTTGTTATGATCCGATTTTAAGTCTATGAATTCCAACTTCAGACTGTCCCAGTGGATGGTTTGGAAAAGATTGCATGTTCAAGTGTCAATGCGACCCTGAGTCACAATGCGATTATAATGGAACATGCCCTGGGAACGTTTGTATGGAAAAGTATTTCAATCCATCCTGCTTGTATCGTGAGTTTTTTTTTTTTTTTTTGGTTACTGTAATTATGATTAAATATATTTTAAAATTGTTAACCTCAGTTGGTAGATGCACATCAGAAGTAAGGTGCAGTATCCCTTTTTTTTCTCTTCTTTCTTCCAAATTTTCTGTAAATAAAATGCACCCAATGCTACTTTAATACATCATGCTCCATTTAAACAAGACCACTGTGAACAAATACAATTTATGTTCTAAATAATGGATGTCATCAAGCACCTGTTTGGACACTCCAGTAGTGCATTGTTTGCAAATGGTGTGTTGGGCAAATTTTTTTCATCTACGCTAAGAGTCAGGCAATGGCGTGTGCTGTCTTTAATATTATTTAATACATTTCTCGTCAACAAAACATGACAGACTCCCTAGATGAACAACCGGAGACCGTCAGCATCGTGAAGAGCGATTATTAACCTTCGTTTTGTAGAAACTAGCAGATGAAGGTCTAGTTTAGTTCCTAAATATGACATCAAGAAATACGAAATGTAGACACTCATTATTGATCTTGAAAAAAAAATGTATATAAATACACTACTATGTAATAAACATAAAAAAATAAATTATCACTAATGAATAATCCAGTGGTCCACAGGACCAAGTAAAGACTTACCGTAAAACAAAGAAAATAAAAATGATACAGACAAGACCTGCGGGCATTGTAATAAACATTCTACGTGGCACAGTGCCCTGCATAAATTAATCAAGACAGACGGAGGAAGCAGTTGTAAGACAACATCCGAGGTTGAACAGTAATAACTTCCGTTGCATGGGAGATCGCAACTCACCATCGTGAAGTCTAGAAGAGAACTGTAAATAAATCATCAAGAGTGGCTAATGAACGTCAAGGTTACAGGACTGATGATGATGCTCAAAAAGTATTTTGTATAAGTAAATAATTTAAAGTATCATAATAATAATAACAACAACACACTAGGCTTGAGATGTCAAGAAATAAATTGATGTGTCATAGTAATTATTTGAAATGTGAACATTTCGTTTATTATTTGTATTCTAACTAGGCTATTCAATAATGAAAATCGAATACATATAAAGAACACCTCTACCTGTCCTAATCATGGACAATAGGACAACAGACAAGAAAATCACTGGAGTCTGTAGAAATGTGGTTTTACAGAAGAATATTGAGAGTACCATGGACAGCTAAGAAGAGTATTGAAGATGTTCTGAGAGAGGTCAAAGCAAAAAGATAGCTAATTTCCAATATTAGGAAGAAACAATCATTATTTTTTTTGGCCATGTAATGAGAAGAGAACAACTGGAATATATTGTAACAACTGGAGAAATTGAGGGACGAAGAGATAGAGAGAAGCAAAGAGAAAAAAATTACAGACAGCTTAAGAGAATGGCTTGGCAAAAGGTCAACAACAAAAATGATAAATAGCTGCCGAGATCTAAAGTTGTGGAGAGACATAATCACCTACGCCAGTAGACCCGGTACTTGATGATGATGATAAAGAACACATATCCTTTGGATGATAAAACTGGCGATACAGTTGACTTGTGTCTTCATTCTTGAGTCTCTTGTCTTTCCTTGTTTTTCTTTTCTTGTTTTTTTTGGGGGTAATTAATGTGGCAGAAGCAGCTGGAATATATTGTGATAACTGGGAAAATTTAGGGACGGATATATACAGGGGAAAGCAATAGAAAAAACACCAGGCAGCTAAAGAGAATGGCTTGGCAGAAGGTTAATATTAGGAATGAAGAATAACTGACGAGATCTAAAGTTGTGGATACACATGATCACTTACACCTGTAGTTATGGTACTTGATGAAACTGATGATGATTCTCATTTACACAATGTTAGCGTTTCAATATTTAATTGGTTGGTCATTTTCACTTTGTATTTAAATTTCTGCCGATCCTCAAATTACTGGATCTGACCAAAATAATATCTTATGTTCTGACCTACACATTTACGTTTTTTCTGTGGTAATTCATCATCATTAAGTGACCTCTCCGCATCGAAGGTTGGTTACTATGAAACGTCATTCGGCTCTGTCTCTTGCTTTGATAGTGCAGGTTGTCATAGGCTAAAGTGTTTAACTTTTGATGTTACTCGTTTACGTTAGTGTTGGTCGGCCTCTGCCTCTTTTACCTTGCATTTGCCCTTCCAAGATTACATTTAGTAGACTGCGTGTCTTTTAACATGCCTCAAAAAATTAATTTTGTGCTGTTTGAATTATGTTTAGTAGTTCTCTTTTAGTTTCTAGTTGTTTTAAGACTCCATCATTTGTTTTACTTTCTTTACATTCAATTCTTTCTATTCTTCTATAAGTCCACATTTCAAAGGCTTCAATTTTCTTAACTGTTTTCTTGTCTAACGTCCATGTTTCTGCACCAATAGGAATGTTGAGAAATATAACATTTTGCTATTCTTAGTTTAAGCCCTGGTGTTATTTGTTTTAATATTAGTATATTTTTCACGGCGTTAAAATTGTTCTTTCCCAATACTAGTCTTCAGTTTATTTAATTTTTTTACATTTTCCTTCACTGGTTATATAGTATGACCAAGGTAGTTGTAGCTCTGAACTGCCTCCAGGTTTATTCCTTCAACTTTTTTGGTAATTAATTTTGCTACATTCTATTTGGGTATTTTCAAACCACAGATGTCATTATCGCTTCAGGCGATACGACATTACTAAACAAATGTACATACAGATTAAACACACTTTTATACTTTTATTAAAAAACAAAGAAATATAGATAAGCATAAGTGATGTTTCAAGCTGCATGGTACTGACATTTTAGAACGCAAGCCGCTTGATTTAATATATTTTAGCTCAAATGTAAAGGAGGAAATAGAAGCAATTTGCTTCGTTTTAAAATAAGCAACAAAAAAAAAAAAATACAAATCTAAGAACATCAAATTTTGAGGATGGGGTATGACTTGTGTTTTAGCTATACAGAAAATGACATATAACAACAACATATTTGTTGAAATTTCACACTTACATTATGTCAAATACATTGTATCCTATCTGACTAATCTTGACAAGGATAAACAAATCATTTCAGTTATGTCATGTTACGCACACCAAACCGCAAACTGGATATCGGATATGAACCACAGCACTTGCAACCCAAATTCCAGTTCCACGGCCATTGAAGGAATTATGGAATCTGGGGAATTAGTCTCCTTTTTAAGAATCTTCACAAGCAATAATGGTAAATTGTTCATGGGAGTTTATATAAATAAGTTGTGAGTACATCAAAAGTGTGTTGCGGTCGATTCATTTCTATTGTCGTGATGTGACTGCTTGTGTACATTGATCACACCAAGAGCTGTATCAGAGGGAGTTTTACTTCTGGTAGGTTCAGCCAAGCTGGACAGGTCTTAGCGGGTAGGGGTCAGACACAAATTCGGCATTTTTGGTACTCGAGTTTGGGATTTGAGTATGTGGTCTCCAGCCTCTTCACAGAAGGAAACAGCAGGCTACAGAAACTGCAACAACATAACCGCAGGCAGATCTAGTCCTGGGAGATTTATTCGTAACAGAGAGGTCGACCAGGGGGATGAAAACTAACATTGAGTAGTCTTTTTGCCAAGAAAGCCACGGTCGAATAAAATCAAAACCAAGATAATGACTAGGAATGTCAGAACGCTACGAATATGGAATATTACAGGTGGTAAAGAAAATGCATTAATACAAATACGTTAGACCTTGAACTATGTAATACAAAATGGAATGGAGCAAGAAAAACAAACGTTCGTGTAAAGAAACATTAATTAATTCTGGTCACGAAGATCTGCAACACGATCTCAGGAATGGCGTTTGCCTACTAATGACAAAAGAATAAGCAAGGGAGCCATTTAGTTGTGAACGAGCGTCACCAAGAATTCTATCAGCCTGATTTAATTCAAGTCAAAATAAATTTACTAGTAATCAGTGTTATAATAAATGTAGCAATGGTTGAGTATTATTAAAGACCTTTATAACATTGTACAGGCAGTAGCAGAAAGAACGTTAATAATGTACTTAAAGATTCTGATGGGCAGCATTGATTCCAAGGTATGTAACGATCGCACAAGTTACAATGGCTCTATGATAAAACATTTGGTGGGCATCGAAAGCGGACATGAGACACATATTTTTGTGCCAGAAATGACCTAGGCAAAGTAGGAACGATATTTATTTTCAAAAAGAATATACACAGGGCAACGTGGAGACTCCCATACGGTCACACAGAAAGCCGGATAGATCGCATCACATTACTATAGACTGGAAGTGGAGAAGCAGTATGACAGACGTTAGAGTAAATATATTAATATTCTCAGCGTCAGACTACCACCAACTTACAGCCACTTTGAGAGTGAAACTGGAATCCTTCAGGGACAGATCGTCAGGTTACCATCTACCCACAGCCATCATCATCAGGTCGATTGTTCCGCGCAGGACGTTACATTCACCACAACCCGTCTGAAAGAATCTTCGCCTCCAACCAGATCTCCCACTCATTTTGTTGTCATGTTCAGGGTCTATGTGATATCGTATACCAATCATGATGTTAGATCCTATATTTTTTTTATTTACCTGCGGCGCATGGTCTTTTAAGGTAATGTTCTGTACTACTCTCGTGCCGCTTTACTTTCCTATAAAACCCCTGTAACCATTTAAGGCTTTGTTGACCTGAAAGCCTTCCATTAGAATTAAACCCGACCTCCTGTTCTTAGTTTGTCAATTCACTAACCACTGAGCTATTGCGACTCCCCACTCCTAAATATAAACGAAAGTTAAAATGACTATAAATATATCAGTTCTAATATTCAAGCAAAAGACACGTTTATCATTCTCAGATATATCACTAACATGCAATAAAGTGTTCGAAAGATTTAAAAATATGCCAATTTAATCTTTTGAGTGTAGTTATTTATTTCATTATATTTTATTTCAGCAAATACACGCAACTTTACCGTGATCATAAATGGTAACCTACCGTGTGAACAGGAGCGACATTTTTTAGAAAATAATTATGTGGACGTCACCTGTGACAATAACATCCAACTTTTACGGTATGAAATTGAAGGGCCAATAGTACCGGATATTTGCACTGTCTTCGTAAGTCTTGGTAAGATCTTTAAATGCCACAAAAATATTTAAATTAGTGTGCTGTCGCTCTCACGTAGATGGTTGTTAAATAAAATGTACCATTATAGTTTTCTTCATATTTGTACTTTTTCTTTTCAGCATTTTGGTTAGATATAGATTGTTATCTTTACCTCTTTCATCTATTTCTAGTACTGTTACATGTTTCAGTGTTTTCTTCATTTACTTAAGTTGTTGGTATTATCCCTTTGATGTAATTCTCTTGTATCGTTTGTTGAAGCCTCGGTGTGTCAAATTTTCCTCTGTATCTATTATTAGATGACCAAACCAATCTATTTATTTCATTTAACGGCGTCCTTTTATGTGTTCAAAAGCAAGATGCACTCTTAGCTTTATCAATTCAAATGTCACTTCTCAACTTATCTCTGCCCTTGTCATGCGCCTCACAAATCTCATTACTTATTTACTGATTGATCTTCAAGTCTAGCGTTCAGGCCAAGCAATGGTAGCACAACGTTGGAATAAGGAGTTGTATTTTAAAGTGCTCGTGTAGCTATGATTATTTTTATGTTGGGCAGTAGAGGGGACATTTGTCCGTTATGTTGTCAAGCATTGCAACATTTTGTAACTATTTCTGACGTTTGTGCTTTGTCAGGATCACTTAAATTCCTAGGTTTAATAGAAATTCCAACCTGCTTTAATTGTTTATCGTCTATCGCTAAATTCATTATCTAACTTTTGAGGGGTTCATTACTTTTGTTTTGTTAATTTTCTTCTTTGGTTGGGGTTCTGTTTAAAGCGTTCTTGCATGTCTTCAATTTTTTCACGCCTCAGTACCTGATCGTCAGCGAATAAGAAAAAGCCCGTTAGTCTCTTCACTTAGTAGTTGATGTAAGAAATGAACAATGGCGGGGTTCGTGGTAGAAGGCATTTGAATATTTAGCTGTTACCGCTTCACTAGTGTTTTCGGCGATGTTTAAATTGTAAATACTTGCATTTGTTTTGAACTCGGTCAAATAAACTCAATGAGCAAGTACAGATGCATTTAATTCACAAAGGCATATGTAGTGTATCGTTTAGTGATTTAATGCAACATATTTTTTACTGCACAAGGATGATGTTTGTTCCATGTCAAAATAGTTAAAAAGTGGGGCTGTTTGTTTCGAGGCAAGACGCCGGTCACGAGACAGAGAGATGGTGAGTTCAAATCCCAGCTACACTAGATCGGATTTTTATTTGTAATTTTCCTCACCCTTAGTTAACAATAAGTTCTAATAAGGTACATCAGCTTTCATTTAAGGTCGTGCCATTATAAAAGTGTATTTCAACACATGCAGCGTGTTATAATTCCTTTCTTATTTATTGCAAGGTATTTTAATTCTAAATTTCATTTTCGCTGACAGCTTTCTGTATAGTTGTTGGGATCAAAATATAATTATTATTAGAGTGCTCAAGTTATGAAAATGTATGTTTATGTATCAATATTTTCTTTAAAGCATTTGCTAAATAATATAACCAAACAGGTCACAACTTGGCCTGGAAGCAGCCTACCTCTCAGTCAACAACCTATTCAGCGATTAACGGGCCAGAGAAAGCAGTTGATGGTGGAAAATCAGTAGTTTTTACAGACGGAAGTTGTACACGCACAACGGATGACTACAACAATTGGTGGGCAATCGTGTTCCCGAATCCAGTGGTAATCAGTTTCATATATTTGCTCAACAGTAACGGTAGGTGCATATTTTATTTTTAGATTACCTGTCATTGTTTTCCGTGTTGTGTAATGTTTTAAAAAAAAATTATTTCAGCAAGAATTGCTTATAGTGAGACGCTGACCGTACGAGATATAAAGATTAAACACTGAGGATGTTACAAAGCAAAATACAAAGAAGGTAAAATGACCACTGTTTGAGCACAAACGCAATTTGAAGCTATTTACTTGATTGTAATTACTCACTAAGTGACTATAGAGCGCTATGACGGGGTCGCAGATTCGCAAAGAATATCGACACGGAAGTTGCGAGAGGCTCAGAAGCTGAGGTCACCATCATCCCACTCTCAATTGCATACAGCAAGTCCACAAGTTACGTCATCGTTGACTTTAGCTTTCATTGGACGGTTTTCTTCACGTGGCCGGTTGGCTAGGACCAGACATCGATCCAGACTGGCAGCTAGGCCCTCCCACTGTTTGACAGTAGACTGTACAAGAAGCGTTTGTCCGGTACAAAGCTAAACCGCCTTATACAGCCTTCCTAGCAGTGACTGCTTCTAGGTAGAGTTGATGGAAGGTCTAGAGGTAGAATCTCGATGGGCTGCGACCCCTGTGCTTGGACATCTGGTTGGAATAAGTTTTACTGCAGGTCTTGGCTGAGTCCATCAACAGTAAAAGTCAAGTACACCCGTCACGGCAAGTGGCGTATAGGGAATATGGTGTTAGTGACCATACATTTTACAGACCTTCGGCACATGATTTTTTAGGTAATGTGGTCGGTATTACGTCAGTGCCGCTTTACTTTCCCAGAAAAAAAATCCGGTACCTATTAAAGGCTGTGTGAACCAGAAGCCGTCGGTTGGGATCAAACCTTACCTCTTGTCCTTTGTAGTCCAGTTCACTAATGAGGCCATCAATATAACCGGTAAAATAGCAACAGAGACGCTCGGAAACGTCTCCAGCCTAGAAGTTCTAGATAAGGAGCAAATAATAATAAATGAATATCATTATAGAGGGAAACTTCCGAGGCGATAATCAGTGAATCAATTCAGAGGAAGAGCTATGTTTACAGCACTCAGAAAAAAATGACAAATAATCAACAACAGAAAAAAAATATGGACCAAGGCAGGATCGAACCCGTACTCAGTGGCACAGCGCCTTGCCACGAAAAGCCAACCGCTAGGGAACACTGCCACTCAGCTAACTAGCTGAGGGCTCCAGAGATGTCTTGTTTGGAGTCGATGGAATGGGAACCATAGCCACGGACTAGAGTTGGCGTTGGAAGGCTGGCAAAATGGTCTGGAGCTCGAGCATTAGCTTCTCGGAAATAGTAACTACTGACATAAACAAGCCAGTCGGTTCGGTCTCTGGGTAGCGCTCGAGCCACTCCTACCGATTCGGTGTTATCCTCAAAGCGGGTAATTATTTTCGGAATGGCACTACCATCGGTGTTTCTAGTGGCGGCAATCGTGTGGACAATGCTCGTGTTCTCACGCTCATCTGCATTGCATGGCAAGGCGGGGAACTATCAGTTTAGAACTATCCCTGCCCACAGTGGCTCATGCGACGCTATCCCAGCCTGTGGGAACACATCTCGCGACGGAAAAAGACACAGACATTGTGGACACGTTTGTGAACTCTTCAAGTGGCTGCAGATGTTTGCGACAAAAATGGTCTGCCTGAGAGTTTACGTGGGAGATGTTCAAGATAAGTAACTCAATGAGTTTATTTTCGTTTTGAAAATATTCTCTATGAAAAGATGCGCATATACAGTTTTCCCAGGCTGAACGTCAAAGCTCTCGAAGGTTACCCGAATAAACTTCTGTTTGGCTGGTTGCTGTATTTGTTGTTTTTATTACACAGGTGCTCAATGTGTGCTGGTCTGGCGTTTCTCTAATAGCAGATATTAGGTCTACTATGAGTCAACGGCAATAGTTTGCCAACAACACTCTTATGGAATACGCGAGTTTGCTTGTGGCGACACCTCGAATGTGGTAGCCAATGCCGGGATAGCCCTGACAATAAAATACACATTATTAATTTTCTCAATTTACTGTGAGAGCTCTTTATCTAAAAATCCACTGCTATTTGGCGAGAGATAGAGGGGGGTGATTTGCGTTATTGACAAGTTCTTCGCTAGAGGCTGAGGTTTGGACCCATCGTTTGAGCTCCAAGCCACTAACAAGTTGGGTAATAACGGCTAGTACAAAACATAAGTGTCCATAATATAACTACTCAAGTACAGATTAGGTTTCAATGGTCCTGAGTAAAATACAAATGTATCAATAATATCATATATTTTAACTAGGCTAATCTTGAATAAAAAGAATATGCACGTTAAGCAATAGTGTAAAACGTTGTTTGACATTTTTTTGGTATCGCTACCACACATATTTGCTTCGAAAATAAATAAAAATTATATTGTGTAACTTTGCAAATAATGTACATTTTTAAAACAAAAGAATTTTTTTTTTAAAAGCGCCACAGAAGCGACAACAATGAATGCTTAATAAAAGGAGACGATTATTTTCGTCAAGTAATTCACACGTACGGTTGGCTTACCACGGCAACAGCCGGGGTTCGTACCCTGGCGAGGACACCTGGGTTTTACTAATTCCCTAAAAATTAGTAGGAGCCGCGATAGCTCAGTGGTTAGTGAACTGGACAACTACGGACGAGGGGTAGGGTTCGATCCCAACCGACGGCTCCGGGTTCACCCAGCCTTAAATGGGTACCGGATTTTTTCTGGGAAAGTAAAACAGCACGGGCGTAATACCGACCACATTACCCCAAAAATAATGTGCTGAAGGTCTGTAAAATATAGGGTCACTAACACCATATTTCCCTATACGCCACTTGGCGTGACGGGGGTACTTTACTTTTTTTTTTTTTTAATTCACACGTAACGACCTTAAATTTGGAATGCCTTTTTCTGTGGTGTTTTGAATAAACTGACATAAGAGCACACACATTTTTGAAGTATTTGGAAGAATCAACAAACAACACGAAAAAAAAGCACGAACAAGGAATAACCTCGTGAACTTGGATACAGCGCCTTGCTGCAAGATGCAACGAAATTGGCAGGACAGATTACCCCAAATGAGATAATTGTCCTGGCAGGTTATGTGCGCAAGCCCTACATTAATAGAAAATAGCTTTGATCGTATCTCAGGGATAATTTACAGTCAAAATTGTTGTTATGTTTTATATTATATGTGCAAGTTAAACACGTAATTAATTTACACATTAATACATTCGTTGTTGATAAACAAAAAGTCACAATGATAATTACAATACAAGAAGTAGTTTAATATTTTTTTGATTGAAAATAATACATTTTTAAAAGACACACACAAAAAAAAAACAAGTGGTTACTAATGAACAAACTACGATGAGAGAGACAAGTATAAAACATATGAGAACATAGGTGTTTTACAAGACTTGGAATAGAAATGAATTCACTGAATAACAATGAGCGAAACAAGAAAATTAAATAACGCAATAAGAAAAAGAAAAAAGAAAATCACTAAAGCAGGGCTAACGAGAGCATATGAACGAGATCTACGAGAATCAATACAGCATTACATTAATAATACAGATAGAACGGCCAAAGAGCGAATTAATTTAAAGGACAATTGTAGAACTAGACTATTAAGAAGAAGACTAAAATGATTGTTTACGAACATTATATTACTGTATTCTGCGACTATGTCACGTCATGTAATTTTACCTGCTACTGTATGCAGTAAACAGAACAACCCGTGGCTGCCCTGCTGCAGCCGTAAACAAACCGACGGAAGGCAACAGAAAATCACCGTCGTAATTTCGTTGTACAATCATGAATTGCCACAACATTAGAAATAACGACAACAATGTTAAGGGGGATTCCAATTGAAAACCCTCGTTCGGTAGGGGACATCATGTGCTACAGGTGATACCCGATCGTCATCAAGCTACTGTAAGCAAAATAAAGATAAAACAGACTCTAAAGATAGGTACTTGGAATGTGAGAACACTCATGAAAGAAGGGTAGAAAACATCATAAAAGAAATGAAAAGAATGGGTTTACAATTACTGGGACTTTGCGAAATGAGATACACCGGATCAGGGGAGATGTATTCTGAAGAACATGAATAATATATTCTGGAGGTACTGAACACCTAAGAGGAGTAGGTATCATCTTGGATGCAGAAAGCAAGAACAGTGAACGGCTTTTACCCAATATCTGACAGAGTCATTTTAGTGAAATTGAATGGAAAGCCAATAGACATAAATCTTATACAAGTTTATGCACCAACAGCAGACAGTCTAGAGGAAACAATTGATACATTTTACAACGAGTTAAATGAGGCACTTCATAAATGCAAACCACATGAAAACACCATAGTTCTAGGGGATTTTAACACAAAAGTAGGAAAGGAAAGATTTGAGGAAGTAGTTGGTCATTAAGGCTTAGGCGAGAGGAATGAAAGAGGTGAGAAACTTATTGACTGGGCAAGAACACACAACATGATAGGAAACACCTGGTTTAAGCAACATCCAAGACGTCTGTGGACATGGAAAAGCCCTGGAGACAACGCACGTAGTCAAATTGATTATATAATTATTTAGCAATAGATTTAGAAACAGTCTGGTGTGTGTGAAAACTAGACCAGGGGCAGATTGCAATAGTGACCATGTACCAGTTGTGGGAAAGCTTAGAGTAAAATTAAAAACAACAAAACGAGCCTCAGTTAACATCAAGTTAAATTTAGATTTACTAAAATCAGACAAGAAGCTGCAAGACAAATATAAAATCACAATTCTGAACCGGTACAATGCAATAGAGAAGATACAAAGCATTGATGAAGAGTGAGAAATACTAAAAGAATCAATGCAACAAACATCAAAAGAGTTCATACCACCAGTGAGGACAATTTCAAGAAAGAAATGGCTGACAAACGACATTTTGCAGCTAATGGATACAAGAAGAAGAAATGAAGAAAATAAAGATGAATATAAGAGATTGAATAAAGAAATAGTAATAAAATGCAATGAAGCTAAAGAAGCATGGCTAAAAGAGAGATGCAAAGAGATTGAAATGCAACAAAAAGGAGATACTAAAGCTATATACAAACAAATAGAGGAATTTACAGGAAGAAAAACACAATGAAAAAATGGGTGTCTAAGATCAAACGAAGGAGAACTGTTGATTGATCAAGAAAACATAGGGAAAGATGGACAGAATACATTATAGATCGTTATAATGATGAACGAACGGAAGTAAATATAAAGGATAATGGAGAAGGACCAGAAATACTAGAGAAGATGTGGAAGATGCCTTGCGCAATATGAAAGCAGGCAAAGCTCCTGGACCAGATACTATGTCTAAAGAAGAGATTGAAGCCATGGGTGATTTTGGAATAGAATAATAACAATATTGAATGATATGGACAACAGCGGATATATACCAGACGACATGCTCAAATCAATGTTCATAGCCCTACCAAAGGAATCGGTTGCGATTGAATGCGATGAGCATCGCACAATAAGCCTTATGAGTCATGTGACTAAAATATTACTAAGAATCAACATGCGAAGATTGCGAAACAAAATCAGTCCAGAAATTAGCGATGAACAGTGAGGTTTTGATAGAGATAAAGGAACAAGCAATGCCATTTATAACATACGATCTTTAGTAGAAAGAGCCATTCAGGTGAAAACAGATCTATTCCTATGTTTCATAAATTACACCAAGACATTTGATAAAGTAAAGCATCAAGAAATAATAAAAATTTTAGAAAGCGTAAACGTAGACAGCAAATATCTAAAAATAATAAAGAACATATACTGGCAACAAACAACCTACATTAAAACTGGAAACCAATTGGGAATGTTTCAACAAATAAAACAGGGCGTTAGACAAGGATGTGTGCTGTCACCAGATTTGTTTAATATTTATAGTGAGATTATTTTAAGATCCATAAGGAGCATGCCTGGAATAACAATTGGAGGTCATAATATAAATAATCTAAAGTATGCTGATGATACAGTCTTAATCGCTAAGAGTGAAAATGAGTTACAAGAAATGTTGGACATTATAATGAAGAAAAGCAAAAATAAAGGACTCAGCCGTAATAGCAAAAAGACAGAGATACTGGTAACAACAAAGTAAAAGACATCACCGCAGTGCAAAATAAAGACAAGTGGAACAATATTAAAACAGGTAAATGAATTTAAATATTTTGAAACTTTGTTAACCTCAGTCGGAAGATGTACAAAAGAAGTGAGATGCAGAATAGCTCAGGCAAAAGCAGCTTTCCAAAAAATGAGGAAGATACAATGCAATCCATTTTTGACTATAGAAACTAGAAAAAGAGTTCTTACATGTTATATAGAGCCAGTCTTGACAAATGGTTGCGAATCATGGACAATAGGACAACAGACAAGAAAATCACTGGAGTCTGTATAAATGTGGTTTTACAGAAGAATGTTGAGAGTGCCATGGACAGCAAAGAAGAGTAATGAAAAAGTTCTGGAAGAGGTCAAAGCAATAAGAGAACTAATTTCCAATATTAGGAAGAGACAATCATAATTGTTTGGCCATGTAATGAGAAGAGAACAACTGGAATATATTGTAACAACTGGAAACATCTCTATCTAAAAGTAAAGAGAAAAAATAACAGCCAGCTTAAGAGAGTTTCTTGGCAGAAGGTCAACAACAGCAATGATAAATAGCTGCTGAGATCGAAAATTGTGGAGACAATAATCACCTACGCCAGTAGACACGGTACTTGATGATGTTGATGATGATTCTGCGAAACGAAGTGAAATTTACCACAATGCCTTATATTAAGAGGGAGCCGCGATAGCTATGTGGTTAGTGAACTGGACTATAAAGAACAAGAGGAAGGGTTCGATTCCAATCGACGGCTTCCGGGTTCACCAACTTTAAATGGGTAATGGATTTTTCTGGGAAAGTAAAGCGGCACAGGCGTAATACCGACCACATTACCCCAAAAATCATGTCCGTAAAATTTATGGTCATCAACACCATATTCCCTATAACTTGGTGTGACGGGGTCTCTTCACTTTTTTTTTTACTTTACTATCAAGAAGATATTAAATTGGTTACCAGGAGAGAGAAGAAGTGAATATTACAACTCATCTCTTTGTTTAAGAAACGAATACGAAAAGCTGATTCAACATGTAAAGATCAAAAGTATTAAACAGGTAAATTGAATAACAGTAATAGGGAACTCTTTATTCAGAGCTTCGCAGGAGGAGGCAATCTGATCATCTTTAGATGGATACACTTAGAACAAGTCTTTCTACAATAGCATTAATGATGAACATAAAGAAACATAATGAAACTAAGTGTCATACAGATTCCGATTGACGTCATGGGACGCACCAAAATGGACGTTTCTTGCGTCCAAGCCATGTAAACAATGTTGACTTTCCTTGTCTCCGACGGTTTATCTCATTCTATTAGAGAATTTCACGCTATCTGTTACCACAGTGAGATGGCGGATTTTTTTGAAATGTAAACATGGGTTTGATAATAACGGTTTCACGGTAAAACAGAATGATTCTGCCGCATGTAACAATGTATCAAGGTTTGTAGTTAGTCCGCACGAGATTGATGCCTTCTGCCCTGGGGCTGGTCTGATCAACAAGTTACGGATTGAAAGGGCGATAGTTGCAAATATCTGCTCCAACTACATTGGCGGGGGTCGGAAACTGGCTCTCAAGCAGAACACAAACCAGACCGATTTAATGCACAAAACATTTGATACTTGTTATACAAGAGACGGATGTGGACCAGAGGCCGCAGTTAATAGCAAAACAAAGACCAATCTCTATGACAATGACTGCACACACACACAATGGAGAAGTGGAACCAGTTCTGTTTACTGGTATCTGAACTTTGCAGCGCCCCAGAAGACTCACATCATTCGAATCTATCATTGAGCTAGCACTATGATTCGGGTAAAGAATGCCACTCTAAGGGCTTTCTCTGACAGTGGCGGAGTAGTGTTCCAGTATAATGATATATCCTACCCTAATTTATCTGTGAACACTATTGTAGTCAAAACACAAACTTCAATGGCACACATTAAGATTGAGTTCTCACCGACCATTTCGCAGGCCGACAGTGCACTGACGGTATGTGAGGTGCAAACATTTACAGACACCTATTGTCTGGACGAGCATTCTTGTCGTTTTGTGCAGTGTGTAGTGGGTGTAGTAAAGGCTGCAATGTCATCATCGGTACTTGTCACGGCTACTGTTCACATGGGAACTATGGACACGACTGTTCCGCGTCCTTTCTCAGTGTCTGTCCTTTATATGAGGAAAAATCTGGAAAATGCCTACAATGTAAACATCTTGGCTATACCTGTAATGACTCTTGTCCAGATGGAAATAATGTCCGGACAACTGTTTCAACGACACCTGTCAACAGTCGATCGGGAATCTGTACATGCAAGAGAACGTTCTATGGGTCAGACTGCACTCTCAAATCTCCGGACAACTGTTTAACGAAACCTGTGATTCCCACGTTCAGAAGAGTCTGCCGACTACAACAAGCCCAAGCATATGGACACTTTAATGTGTTTTTGTGCTAGACACGGTTCATTTTTTGGTGTTTTTTGGTGAAGCCATGGCTCATATCTTGCTGTGTTTCTGTCCTAGCCATGGCTCATATCTTAGCTTGTGTGTGCTGGCCATGGCTCATATCTTGGTGTGTGTCATTTTAGTCATATCTCATATCTCGGTGTGTCCGTGTTAATCATGTCTCATATCTTTATGTGTGTCTGTGTTTAGTCATATCTCATATCTTAGTGTGTACCAGTGTTAGTCATATGTCATATCTGTGTGTGTGCATTTCTGGGTTAGTGATATCTCATATCTTTGTGTGCATGTTTATGTTAGTCATATCTCATATCTTTGTGTGTACATGTCTGTGTTTGTGACATCTCATATCCTTGTGTGTGCATGGCTATGTTAGTCCCATCTCATATCTTTGTATGTGCCTATCTATGTTTGTCATATCTATTATCTTTGTGTGCATGTCTATGTTAGGCATGTGTCATATCTTTGTGTGTGCATGTCAATGTCAGTTATATCTCATATCTTTATGTGCATGTTTATGTTAGTCATGTGTCATATATCTTGATGTGTGTCAGTGTTAGTCATGCTTCGTATCGCTGTGTGCATGTCTGTATTAGTCACATCTCATATCTTCGTGTGTGCATGTCTGTGTTAGTCACATCTCACATCTTTGTGTGTGTATGTCTGTATTAGTCACATCTCACATCTTTGTGTGTCCGTGTCTGTGTTAGTCACCTCTAGTGACTCGGGCAGATGGTGCTCGTAAACCTGGGAGGGCCGACCATCTAAGGGCAGAATCCCCCTACAGAAAAGATCATCTGCTGCCTTGCAGGAAGATTGGGGACAATCAAAGGCTAGGGAAAGCAAACCCGAATAAAATGCTGGCTTAAATCGGATGCACTAGGCCACTGGCGCAGAACACAGTGCAACGTATTAACGGGTGTTCAGTCAGAGTGGATCTGACAGACTCTGATTGTGATGTTCTGTCTGCGGGGGCGATCAACACACTTAGCCTGACAGCTGACTTCATATGAGAGTCTGGAATCCTTACTCTGATTGAGTCCTGAACGCAGAGAGAGAGAGAGAGAGAGATACAGATTCCAACGCTGAAGATTGATCAATATCAGGTATTTGAACACACCTCGTCAAAGACACAGAAATAGAGCAATGGAACACGTGAACAAATATATATATATATATATATATATATATATATGTGTGTGTGTGTGTGTGTGTGTGTAGGATAATTCCTCAAATAATGCCTCAAAGGTATCTCTTTAACTGCGAGACTACTTTGTTGGTATGTGTGTGTATATTGCAATATCACCAAATTCAATCACGTGAAATGAAAATTTTGTCTTTAATTCTGTCAACATTTTCATAACATATTAACATAGTTTGTTGGAAAAGCTTAACAAATTAGATGATAATATGAGTTTCAGTTTTCTATTTAACCAAATCAGTTGATTCACTGGTTAACACAACATAGTACTGTATGTTCAATTCCAAAGATCATCTCATACATAAAGACGTCTTATTTCCTCTTTAGTAGACCTCAACTCCTGTTCACCTATTTAACACTGACATGGGAGTAATTTTAACCGATTTTTAATGGTGTATCCAAATATTGGTTACTATTAGGGTGGTTTATAATGAAAATGTAATATAACACTTACTTTTAATAATGAATTGGTTATTATTGGAATGGCGATTATAAAAAAAAAACACCACAAATAAAAGCTACTGGAATAGACAGTACTATAGAGAGATATAATGAGGAAGTTCTCAAAGAAGCCAACACAAAAAAGAGTTCTTAAAAAACATCAGAAAGAAGCAATCAACATGTTTCGGGCATATCATGAGAAGAGGAAAGTTGGAATACTTGGGTACAACTGGCAAAATAAAAGGAAAGAGAGATCGCGGACGAAAAAGAGAGAAAATACTGGATAGCTTGGTGTCATGGCATGGAAAACAGTCAACAACAGAACTGATACGATGCACTGTAGATAGAAGATTGTGGAGGGACATGATCACCTACGCCAACCGGTATGCCACATGATGATGATGATGATGATGATAGAGAGATCGATAGTTCTGGATTGACAGAATCAAAGCATGAATTAGTGTTTTCGAAATCACAAATGCTCTAGCGAAAGAGAAGTAAAGATAGAAAAGGGATTTTGTATTCAAGGATTCAAAGCCAATGGTATATATAGTCATAGATCGTAAACAAGGTTTAAGCCTTCCATTCACTAAAAACTTCTCTTTTTACAAGTTTACCTATTTCTCAATCAATGCTTTTCTATCGTAGTACAACCAAAATAATTTTAGTTACCTTTTTATTGTAAGATCACTTTAATTGTACATTAGACAACGCCATTGTGATCAGGTCCCCTCCCCAGCACCTCCACTAGTCTCCTGCCACAACACCAACACGTGCATCCTCTCTTGAATGTTCTCTTCGCTTTGTTCTCTCCATAAACTATTTAAAATATGTCCTTTTCTATCCGCTCTCACATTTAACACCACACGATGTCAAAGTGATCATTTACACTTTAATTATGTAGCATTTTCCAACAGTCGCCGTCCATCTACTTACAATTAAAAACCGTTGACTGACTTACCAGTTGTCCGTTTTCCTTCATGACTAGTCTTATATCAAAGGAAATGTGACACCTGCGTTGTTTTTGTTTCTTTTCAAGTAGTCGGAAATATCTTTAGTAACCCTCCACTTACAAGAAACCATTGAGTGACATCCTCTCCGAAATGGTGGAGACTCGTAATGACGTGTTACTTCTTTAAATGGCACGTAAAATATCCACTGCTGACGCGAGTCTATCCGCTCTTTCAGCAGCAGACCCGTCTCATCGTATGGAGTTACGTCATGGGAATCAGATTAATACTCACTAAAGTATGAGACGCGTCGGCTATTGACATTTGATGATAACCCCATCTGTATGGATGAAAACCATAAATGTCCACCTATGAGCTGTAGGTGTATGTCATACAATAGTTGGGAATATGTTTTCTTGACGTACAGAATTATGTAATTTGTTTGGATTGCACTGTATCTTAGTCTGGTAACATTTCAGATTATGAGTGTTGACCACCCTGGGTCTCTTGAAACTGTCAACCATGAATCAAAGTTCCCAACGATTATTGTAAACACAGAATAACAGAAATAGAAACCAGCGGTCACTGATCAAGGAACTTGATGATCTAGACTTTGTTGATGACACATTCTACGATCATATCATCTTCATCCGATGCAAGGTGAATTGATCATACTTGCTGAGAGATTACAACAGCTGACAATAAACATAGAGATAAGACCAAAGTCAGGATATATAATGAAGTTGGCAATAACAAAACTACACTAGGAGAAACACCTTTATTAGACGTAAAATAGTGCACATATCTAGAAAGTAATATAGACATTGAAGGGCGAACAGAGTATGATACCAAAATAAGGATACAAAAGGCAAGAGGTTCCTTAAATGCACTAAGAAACGCGGAAATTAGAAAAATAGGTTAAGCACAAAAATAAAAGTTTTCAACCCATTTGTTAAAGCAGTCTTATTATATGATCGTGAATATCGGATAACAACAACAATGCCAATTATGCAGACTTTCATTAATGTATTAAGTTATTGAGTTATTTGTTAGTTATCATTATTATTCTTCTTCTACCTTTCAGCTCTCTGTGGAGCATAGGTCTTTAACAAACACTTTCCAAGTCGTTCTGTTTCTTGGCATTCTTTTCAGATATGTCCATGTCTTTCCATCATCTTCATCTCTGCTTCTATCTGTCTTCTCCAAGAATTCTTTGGTCTTCCTCTCTTTTCCACTGGGGATCCAAAAAGGGCCTGTTGTGTAATACTCTCAGTTGGCTTCCGTAGTGTGTGTCCTATCCAGCGCCATCGTCTTCGCTGTATCTCTTTATCCACTGGTATTTGACTAGTACATTTTCATAATTCTATTGTAGTCATATGCATCGCTAACACCGTCTGTTGCCGGATGTCACAGGGTTGACGGAAACCAGTTAACTAGAAATAACAGTTAACAGCCCGTCCACGGTAAGGCCAACCCTGCAACAAGGGGCATTGTGTAATGCCCGACTTAAATGGCCAAGGAGAGGATGGTACCCTCTAAGTGCGATAGTGCAGCCCACTGTGTAAGAAATTGTGTGCACTGAATTCACTAGCCCGTCCCCAACTCATGGGTCAAATGTGTTCTTGCCTCGATCCTTCCTTTTGTTTCCTGTTTGTCAATCCCCATGGAAGTCAATGGATCAAGGCGGTCATCGCACCTCTGACTCTCTGTGCAGGTTCCTTGGTGGCGGGGAATGCCAGTTTTCATCACCGCTGCAGACTGTGTCAGCGGTTCTGACGAGAGAATGATGAACCCGCTGACCCATAAGCAAATGTTTAACTACTGGCAGGACGTGACGATCCTGGGACACCAACACACCGAGCTACTCTTCTTTGGGGATGAAAAGGAAAGCGCTCATGACACCCCCAATAGTTATCATGCCACGAATTACGACAACCCACTTTATACGAACTTGGGCGACGCCTCAGTCATCAAGGCCCGCGCTGTCCTCTGCAACACGGGGATGGCAGTGACAAGTATGCTACCGGACCCCAACACAACCATTCAACTCTCCGCATCCTGCAACTCAACATTTCAGGAATACGTACTAAAAAACTGGAGTTGGCAAAGCTACTATCATATCAAAACATCCACGTTGCTCTCATCCAGGAAACAATGCTACCAAGAGAAGCTCATTTCCATATTACAGGCTACACCGCACACCGCTGCAAGTGTCAGAAATGTCAAGGGATCATGTCGCTCATTCGGAACGACATACAGGCTGAGGTTTCCCCAGTAGAAACCAATGAAGAAACTGATATCCAAGAAGTGACAGTTTGTACAAACAACCAACCGATAACAATTATTAATGTATACAACCCACCAAAAAACATGATCAGCCTATCACTCTTTACTTACACTGATCTTTTAAGAACTATCGTAGCAGGAGTTATGAACGGCCACTCCCGTCTATGGGGCTATAAAGACAGAAACCACACAGGATTGATCATCGAAGAACTCATAAATTCAACTACTCTTATATTGCTCCAAATCTCCGATTCCCCACCTACACTCCTTCATAGAGCCAGTGGAACCTCAAGTAGACCCGACCTCACTCGAGTGACAGCTGACATCCATCCCAAGTGCTCCTTCAGTGTCCTCGACGACATAGGTAGTGACCACAGACCAATTATAAAAATTCAAGAAACCATGAGTAGTTGTCCAGGAACAGTGCCATTCAATTATTAAAAAAAACTGATTGGGAAACTTTCCGGAACCTAGTAAACCAAGGATTTCAAGAGATAGATATAACAGCTGATATTGACACTGTCTATAACAACATCACCGCAGCTATTCTACAATCTGCCAAACAATCCATCCCCCGAGACGCCGTAGTAAATGCAATCCGTTCTGGAACGAAGAAATAGAGTGCATTGTCAAAGAAAGTAAAAAAGCAAGAAGACTAATCGAGAAACATCCAACCCCCGCCAACAAAACAAATTACAACAGATTGACTGCGAAGGTTAAACTACTAAGCACTAAAGCAAAGAAGGTCACATGGATCAAGAAATGTGAAAACCTGGATTTAAGAAAGAATGGCAAGCAAGTATGGCGTCATATTTCTAACCTATCAGGGAAAAAAAGACGCTCGAACATTGTGCCACTAAAGGCGGGTTCGGAAGTAATACCAGCTAGTAAACAGAAAACAGAAGCCCTTAACAATTACATCGACAGTATCAACAAACAACAAGACAACCAAAGACTAGACTACGCTATTAACAAACTTACCAAATAAAGGGAAAAAGCGCCATACAGTAAGCATTGAAGTCTTTTAAAAAGATTTCACCCTTCCAGAGCTAAAACGCTGTCCTTGATAAGTGTAAAAAGTAGAAATCTACTGGCCCCGATAGAATGACTAACGAACTTATTACCAACCTCTTAATCTAAGAACTTGATGTCGTCTAAGAGTTTATCAACATAACGTGGAGAGAGGGTAAGCTGCCGGCTCAGTGGAAGAAAGCAAATGTAACACCCTTACTAAAGAAAGGGAAAAATCCCAACGACCTCAGCAGGTACAGACCAATTTCCCTGACCTCTAATCTGGGGAAAATAGCAGAACGAATGGTCAACAAAAGGCTGTACTGGTGGATTGAGAACACGAAGACACTCAACAATTACCAAGTAGAATTCAGAAAGAACAAGCGTACCATGGACCAGCTGATAAGACTCACTAAAGAGATAGGTGACTCATTACAGGAGCCAAAACATGTAATAGCCACATTCATTGACATGAAATAAGCGTATGACAGAGTCTGGAGAAAAGGTCTTCTATTTAAACTGCAAAAAATGGGAATATCAGGACGAATGTACACGTGGATAAAGGGCTTCTTTTGTAATCAAACAATACAAACAACATACACGGGAGCAACTTCCAAACAAAGAACCCTGTAGGAAG
Source organism: Megaustenia siamemsis (assembly GCA_032433765.1). NCBI lineage: Eukaryota > Metazoa > Mollusca > Gastropoda > Stylommatophora > Ariophantidae > Megaustenia > Megaustenia siamemsis. The sequence continues at coordinate 53,094,061 of JAVIAB010000001.1, forward strand.
GCCTACCTCAAGGATCAACCCTAAGTTGCACATTGTTCCTTATGTTTATAAATGACATGCCAGAATATATCACATGTCGTAAGGCACTTTTTGCGGACGACTTCACCATCTGGGTAAGAGGCAAGAATATTCAAGCCCTTACCTATTACATAAATACGAACCTCACTACCATTGCTGCTTACTGGAAGTTAGAGCCTAGCACTGAGAAGACAGTCTACAGTATATTTACCCAAAGCAACTAAGTCAAAGGGGAAGAAATAGATGTCTAGAGGAACGGAGAGAAACTAAACTACGACAAATATCCGAGATACCTGGGAATTGACTTAGACCGAAGGCTATCTCTGAAACAACACATAAACAAGCTTATAGAGAAAACCACAACTAGACTCAGGATCATCAAACACCTCGCCACATGTGAATGGGGGGCTGACCAACAAACCCTGCGTCAACTCTATGTTGGTTACGTGCGATCAGTAATAGACTATTCACTACATCTGGAATTTATTGCTTGCAAAACTCTACTCCAAAGCTTAGATACAATTCAAAATCAAGCCCTGAGATTTATTAGCGGTGCTATGGAATCAACTCCAAATAATGCTTGCGAAATACACAATAACATCGAGCCTCTTGGCATTCGAAGAGAACGTGCTGTAATGGAAACCTACGAGAGATATTTACGGACGGAACGATCACATTATGGTGGAAAAGTGGCATCAGAAAACCCGGAGTAAGAAATAATCCTTTTTAGATCAATGCAACTAACTACAGCTCCAAACATCACCTTCCAACAGACAGACTCCAAGATATGCCCATCCGCCCTGAAGCACTTTGCCGCCAAATAGTTGTCCCCGATGTCAGGGCTGAGCTCTCCGACCCCTTAGCAGATAGAAATAATCTACCTCCCATACTCAAAGCCATAGCACTGGAAACCATTGACCAGTATCCACGCAATGCCGTCCACGTTTACACTGATGGATCTGCATTCAAGGCCACCCTAAATGCTGGTTCCGGTGCTGTTGTCAAGTATCCCTACTCTCACCTAGAATACTACCCCCAAATCTACGGTCAATGCGGAGAATACTGCTCCAATTACTCTGCAGAAATTATAGCTATAGAGAGAGCACTCAGAAGGATATTTGTAGACTTTGAATGTGACACCGTCGCACCGGAAGATATCTATATTTTCTCGGATTCAAAATCAGCACTCGATGCAACTGAAAGCGGACTAACATCCGAGGTTTCCAATATAAGATATTTATCCAACCAACTCTCCACTACCTATGGCGTGGCTGTAACCCTACAATGGATCCCTGGTCACATCGGCATTGCGGGAAATGAGAGAGCGGATAGGTTGGCTAAACTGGGAGCATCTCTACCACAGCTTCCTGTTCAAGTTAGCCTCAAAACATGCAAGCAAATTCTGAGAAACAACTACCACGAGGAATGGTTAAATATGTGGACTTCAGCTAAGACTGGACGCCTGCTCTACAGATATCAAACAAAACCAGACCCCCTCAACCCTGTGCAGGAGCCCAGACGAAGGGAGCAAAGCCTGATATTCCAGCTGAGAACAGGCCATTCTCCTACTAATCAACACCTGACCAGAATAAAAACACAAGATCCAATCTGCAGACACTGCCGTCAACAATCTGAGACAGTAGATCACCAGCTACCACACTGTCCCCCTTTACAAAATCGACGGAGCATGTTACTCACACTACTTCCATCCATCAATAGCACACTGTACTCTGCAGCTGTACACCTGAGAATGACCTGCGCCTTCATGCGAGAGGCATTAAGCTGTATAGAGCTCATAGCTCACGGCTAACAAGGGGATTAAGTCAAGTCAAGTCAAATTGTAGTGATTTTGTCTTACCATTTCCATACTTTTATTCTGCGTAGGAATCCATTACTGTCTGTATCTTCATGAGTATCAATTTTGTTGTTCTCCATGTTTTACAGCCATATAATAGGATTCACTTAACATTTGAGTTGAAAATTGTCATTGTTGTATTTAACCTAATTTCTTTGGACTTTCATATGTTTCCCAATGCAACAAACGCTCTTGCTTTTGATATCCTTATTTTGGTATCATGTTTGTCCCTCCCTCTTTATCTATATTACTGCCCAGATATATGTAAGATTGTACGTCTAGTAGAGGCATTTCTCCTAATTTTATGTGGATATTGATAAGTGCATTGCTTCTCAATTAATTTTCAGTCCTAGCCGTTGTGATCTCTCATCAAGTATGCTCATTTTATCCTGCATCTATTGTTGGCTGTATGATAGGAGAGCTATGTTATCAGCAAAGTCTAAATCATTATTATTAATTATCATTATTACACTCCGAATATGTCTATCGAAGATAAGATCCTCTCATCAGCATGGACCGCAGCGTCCAGCGACTGACGAATCCAGCTCTGTATTGTTTGATAAGTCCTCCATCTTATGCGGCCACTAAGCCTTTCTAAGTTTCTGGATGTACCCATCTTTTCTCCCATCTTTATCATCCTAAGGAGAGACGTGGACTCATGGTTGTAGACCGCTTGTGCCCTTCCAGCATCTCGGAGGGCATTAATAACGTCCGCCTGATTAAAAGTTTGAACCTCTTCAATGACAGCACAGCTAATAAGCCTAGCCGCACTTTCATTCCACGTACTCCCTGTTGTCCAGGAACATAGACACAAGTGATTAGATAAAACATTAGAATAACTGAAGCAAAAGTAATTAAAGACCTCTGACACCAAGAAGAATATTATAATATACATGGAAACTAACGATCAAAAGACATAAAAAACACACACAGTTTCATCATCATCAAGTACCGTGCCTACGTTCGTGTGTGAACATGTCTCTCCACAACTTTCGATCTCGACAAATATTTATCATTTCTGTTGCTGACCTACTGCCAAGCCATTCTCTTAAGCTGCCAAGAATCTTTTCTCTTTGCTTCCGTCTGTCTCTTCGTCCCTCAATTTTTCCAGTTGTTACTGAATATTCCAGTTGTTCCCTACTCATTACAGGGCAATAAAATGATGATTGTTTCTTCCTAATATTGAAAATTGGCTCTTTTTTTGCATTGGCTTCTTTCAGAACGTTTTCATTACTCTTCTCAGCTGCCCATGACATTCTCTACATTCTCTTGTAAAACCATATTTCTACGGCTTCCAGTGATTATCTTGTATGTTGTCCTATTGCCCATGATACACATCCATATGTTAAGACTGGCTCTACATAACATTTAACAACTGTTTTTTTCTTGTTTCTATTGTCAAAAATGGATTGCACATTATCTTCCTCATTGTTTTGGAAAGCTGCTATTGCCTGGGCCGTTCTGCATCTCACCTCTTTGTACATTTACCATCTGAGGTTAACAATGTTTCCAGATATGTAAATGCATTTACCATTATTAATATTGTTCCAATTGTCTTTATTTTGCACCGCTGTGATGACTTTTTCTTTGTTGTTACCATTACTTCTGTCTTTTTGCTATTAAGGCTGAGTCCTTTATTTTTTATTTATTTCACAATAATATCTAATATTTCTTGTAACTCCTTTTCCCTCTTACTATTAAGAATGTATTATCAGCATACCTTAGATTATTTATATTATGACCTTTGATTACACACAACTTTACACACAAAGTTTAAAAAAAATTAAAAATGGGTAAAATATCAAGCTTAATCACCAACAGAAATGTCTGCAAAAAGAGAAGCACCACGCATTCTTAGGAGTAGAACTAGACCGTCAACCGAACTTGAAGAAATATGTAGAACACATGACTAAGAATGCAAAATGAAGACCACAACTTATGAAAAGGCGTTGTAGGTTGAGCAAATAAAGAAACTCTTAGGAACCTCTGTCTGTGTTCTATTCGCTCCATTTTGGCACATGGTTGCTCGCTACTGGTAGCATGTAACAAATCAACCTTCATGCCACTTAACAGGATACAAAACAATGCACTACGGCTCATCGATGGCGCAATGAGGTCCACACCGAATGCAGCATGTGAAATACAATGTAGAACCTTCAGAGATGAGAAGATCTACGCCAATATGATGCCATGAAAATCAAAAACACATACTGGCGAAAGACCCTACTAACTGAAAGTTAGTGTATAATTGGATAAACGAGTTAATCACAAGAGACTTAATAACAGAATATATAAAAATGCTGATCAATATCAGTAGCATGATATATTGATCAATATCAGTATATTGATCAATATCAATAACAACAGCTGCAACAAAAACCATCGATACTCCTCCAGATGGCTTGATGCATGCATATACTGATGGTTTAGCCACAAAGCAACTATCAAAGCTGGATATGGGATTTTACTAAATTATCCAAATAGAACAGCAGAAGAATTATGTCGCCCATGTGGTGAAACTTACAACAATTACGAAGCTGAAGTAACAGCCTTAGAAACAGCAGCGCACCATTTGAATACTGTTTTTTAATTCCATGCCACCAAGGAAAGAAATATTGTCATATTTACTGACTCTAAATCAGCCCAGCAGGTGCTAGAAAGTAACATGAATAAACACGAACCCACACAGCTCACCATAGACATAGATATCCTCATTAACATACATGACATAAGGCTAGTTATGAAATGGGCCCCAGCACACCCTAACACAACAGGAAATAATAAAACAGATACAGCTAAGAGAGGATCCAGACACACATTTTAACACCGACATCTCATTTAACACAGCCAAATCAGTCAAAAGGCAGATACAGCTTCAGATCATCATCTTCTGATAGCCAAACTTAAACTTAAACTAAAAAGATATTCTACAATAAATAAGAGTAGAAAGTATTTCAATGTAGGGTGTCTTGAAGAAAACGGAATTAAAGTTACATTCGCAGGCACAAGATCAAATAAATACCAAGTCCTCCAACAACTAGAAAATACAATAAATATATACGATCACTCGAGACTGGTAAAGGATATATGGAAAGAGACATGTGAAGAAACGCTGTCGAAAAGAGAACGCCAGAATATGGCATGGATGACAGCAGAGACCCTGGAAAAAATTAAAGAAAGAAAGTACAAGAAAGCAGACATAAATAAAAGCAAAACGAGAAGTAATAAACCAAAGACACAGGAAGCTTACACAGAGCTGAACAAAGAAGTGAGAAGATGCATTAAAAGGGATAAGAGAAAATATATAATTGAACTAACTAAAGAGGCAGACGAAGCAGCAAATAAATGGAATATGAAAGAACTGTACAACAGCACAAAGAAATTAAGTGGAAAATACAAACAGATCAATGCGTTTATTAAACATAGGAAAGGAAATCTGCATAGTAATATAAGGGAACAAATGGAGAGATGGAAAGAACACTTTGAAGAACTTTTGAACAGACCTAGCTCAAATAATCCCCCAGATATACTATCAGCGGAAGAAGAGTTACACGTTAACTGTGGAAAACCAAGCAAAGAAGAAATAATGAAAGCCATCAAACTATTAAAGCTACAGGGCCACATAAAATTCCTTCGGAAGCCTTCAAAGCAGATATTAACACCTCTACCAAGATGTTACATAATCTATTAGATAAAATTTGAGAGAGGGAAGAAATACATAAAGACTGGAAAGAAGGTTATATGACCAAACTACCAAAGAAAGGAAGTGTACAGGGGTGCACAAATTATAGGGGAATTATGCTACTATCAGTGCCAGGAAAAAAATATTAAGCAGAATCGTTCTGGATAGACTAAAAGAGGTCACATAGAAACATTTAAGAGAACAAGCAGGTTTTAGAAAGAAATGATCATGTGCTGATCAAATAACTACCCTACGTATAATAGTTGAACAAAGTTTAGAACTACAGTTCCCACATTATATTGGATTCATAGATTACGAAAAGGCATTTGATAGTTTAGACAGAAGAATGCTTTGGAAGTTGCTGAGTCATTACGGAATCCCCATAAAGTTTATTAACCTGATAAAAATAATGTGTGAAGGACTGAAATGTTGTATGGTGCATGAAGGGCAGCTTACAGAAGTATTTGAAATAAGAATAGGAGTAAGGCAGGGATGCGCTTCTGTCTCCATTTCTCTTCCTACTGAATGGTTTATGAAAATAACCCAAAACAACAGAAATGGAATCCAGTGGTCACTGGTCAAGCAACTTGATGATTTAGACTTTGCTGATGACATAGTTCTCCTATCACACAACCATCAACAGATGCTGGATAAAATGAGCATACGTGAAGAAAGATCACAACAACTAGGACTGAAAATTAATGGAGAAAAGACCAACATTATGAGATTTAATGCAGTTGGCAATAACCAAATAACATTAGGAGAAATGCCTGTACTAGACGTACAATCTTACATATATCTTGGTAGTGTTATAATTACAGAGGGAGGAACGGAGAGTGATACCAAAATGGGGATATCAAAAGCAAGATGAGCTTTTGTTGCACTGCGGAACATATGGAAGTCCAGAGAAATTAGGTTAAATACACAAATAAAAAATGTCAACTCCAATATTAAGTCAGTCTTTTATATGACTGTGAAACACGGAGAACAGCAAAAGTGACAATCATGAAGATACAGACTTTCATTAATGGATCCTTGCACAGAATAAAAGGATGGAAACGGCATGACAAAATCACTAACATAGAATTATGGAAATGTGCCAGTCAGATAACAGTGGATAAAGAGATACAGCGAAGATGATAGGACTCAACCGAGTATTAAACAACAAACCTGTTTTGGAACCACCAGGGGAAGAGACAAAGAAGAAGACCAAAGAATTCTTGGAGAAGACAGATAGAAACAGAGATGAAGATGATGGGGAAGACATCAAAAAATCTTAAAAGAATGGCAAGAAACAGAACGATTTTGGAAAGTGTTTATTGAAGACCTATGCTCCTCAGGGAGCTGAAAGTTAGAAAAAAAGAGGAAGAAAAAATTATGTCAAAAACTCTAACAGTGCAGAAGATTCACTGAATAGGTAGTCAATGAAAAAAAGCAGGGGCAGATCTTTTTAAATGAATGTCAAGGCCAAACCCCATGACAACATTGAGAAACTAAAACAAAGAGACCAAACAACCATCTTCAAACTAAGAATCGGCTATGTACCATTGACCAGGAACATCAATAGAATACAACGAAACCAAACTACAGCATGTCTTTTATGTAAACATCCACATGAAATAGTAGAACATCAACCCTTTGACTATCCAAAGCTCACAGACAACAAACTACAACTCTACATCATCAAAGAACTGATAAACGGAACACTGTGTACAAGGAAACTCATAAATACCTGCATATAGTGTTACATGCCATTGGGCCGAAGCGCGTCTGGTCATAGTCTTCTCGATCAATGCCAGCAACATCACCTCCCTTTGATACAATGCTGCAGAATTTCGGCTGACCAGGAAGGGGTGCACCGCCAGTTTGAGGAGCATATTTATGGGGTACTCTAATGGTACATTGTTGTATGAGTCTTTCAAATCTATCGCAGCTGCACATGTGTCCTCTCGTCTGTAGATCCTTCAAAGACGTCGTAGGCGAAGACAGCAGCAGTGAACAATGCCTCTCCGTTCAAGGTCATAAGTGAGTATGCGAACAACAACCTTTCTCCAGTTGTGTGCCAGTAGTGCTCTGCATCATGCTGATTCGGTAGCACTGATATTAGAGTGGCCTTTGTTTAACTTCGGCAGGAGAAGTAAGTAGCTGTGTAGCCACTCCTCCTTAATCCTTAACCTTTTAATGGTTGTGCGAAAGGCGTCGATTATGATTGAGTCCTTCTCCATGCGCGATCTCCTCACACACAACTGAGAGCGATCCCCTAGTCCACGTTCTGACAGCCTCATTTATTTGGTCAGTCTTCTCATTGTGGCGCGCAAGCAGGGCCTTTCTTTTGCTCTCACCAGATGTGTGCCATATATGGCTTGTGTTGTGGTAGTGTTAACTTATTCATTCTATATATTCTGTTTTTACAGTTACTGTGAGTATGTTCACTTTTGCTTCTCCTTCATTTAATTCTTTATATGGTTTTCAACACATGTTGGGTTGCTTTCCGTAGCTTCTTTCCATAAATATAATATCCATTAAGCATTCTTGATTTGTTTCATTGTTTGATAATAAAATAACGCGCTAACGATATATACTAATTTAAATCCGTGACATCTCAGTACGTTAATTATAGTTTCTTAAGCGTGTTCGTACTGTTACTAATATACATTATTTGTGACTTGCAATCATTAACGTTAACTTTATTTTGGTATTTTTCTTAGCTTTTGTGTTGCAACTGAAATAGAATAGCAAATAATTTAAATTACTAGTCCATGAAATAATAAGAGGATCACCCGCCAGTAAATAAAATGCATTTTCCATATTTTAAATGTACATTTTTTATGATGAACGAATTCGCATTCTTAAATTATGTTTCTTATATTCTTATACACATATTGTTGTATTAATCACATATTGTTTCCTTCGCTCCTATCAAACAATTTAAAACTGTTCAAGCGCTTTAGTAAATTTCTGTAAAAGTATTCGCATTTGGGACATGCCTTACTTGTATACTATTAAAAATTGCCATAATTGCAAACATTTTGTTGATTTTTTAAAATTCATTGTTAAAGATTCAATTGTCAAATCTTAGTTTACCTGGAACGCTTTACTGGAATAAGTGTTCAGGCCTTTTCTCCAAATGGCTCAATGCATTTTAACTGGAAACATGCAACAACTGCTCTAGAAAGATCGCATCACATAAAGTTCAATACCCGCTTATTGACAAGATCTGTAAAGGTTTTAGGGAGAGATTCACCTGACAGTGAACAACGAGTATTGACTCTATGTGAAGCTGAAATATTTGGCGGTAAGTCATTGTGTGTACTCGCATTTGTACCGCATGCTGTGTGTTTGCTGGTATGTTCTCAGATGAACAATTATACGACTGAGAACAGGATAGTGCTTAATGTAACAAAAACACGAGAGATAGGTCCCTGGTACGCAACTAATCTTTGTCAATAGATAACATTATTAATGCTCACCAAATAATTTTTAGCGCCGCAGTAATTCAGTGATTTCCGGCCTTTCCAAAGCCAACATGTTATCACATTTCATAACATCAGCGAGGAGTCGGAATAGCTTATACAATTATTACTAATTTCTATTGGTATTGACAATTGAAAAAGGAAAGAGAGATAGCGGATGACAAAGAGAGAAAATACTGGATAGCTTGGTGTCATGGCATGGAAAACAGTTAACAAGGGAACTGATACGATGCACTGTAGATAGAAGGTTGTGGAAGGACATGATCAACGCCAACAGGTATGACACATGATGATGATGATTGACAATTAATAGAATAGGCATCATGTTGGAGCTACAACATTAACTTAAAGCGAGAACTTAAACTTCAAATGTATTTATAGTTGTAAACATTAGACAGACAGTTAGCTAAGAGACTATTTTCTTATTGATGAATAATTGCACACAAATTATTTATGTTCTTATATCTTCCATTTCTGTCATACTCATCCCAGAAAGAATGGTCGGTCAGTGTGGATAAGTTTTTCCATCGCAAATAGAATCTTATTACCAACCAGGATTTTTTTAAAATTGAATAAGCAATTGAAGATTACTGCTGCTGTAGATACCTACTTTAAGAGAAAGAAAGTAGCGATTGCTAATTTCAAACGAGAATTGTTTTCTATGTAGTTGCTGTAATCAGATTGATCAGGACTCACTCAGATATATCTTGTCGTATGATAACCCATGCCTGTCTCCAAGTTAATTAATTATGCTTCATTTGCTGCATCCTTATTTATTTTTATAAAAGTTGATTGAAGACAAACTCAAGACTCTTTAACATGAACATACAGAAAAGAACATTTGCAATGAACGGATAAAGAACCCGGCACATTTTGTTGAAAACAACTAAACATTTTGCGAAAAAGATTATTAGCCGTTACAGATAATTCACCACGAATACCGCTATACATTAATCTTCAAATTCAGGATACATTTGTTGTTAATCTGACAGCATTTAACGTCGGTTATTTCCAATGCGCAATACAACGTGATTAATTCACAAGACACAAAATGTAAATCCAAATGTTCTGAACATTTGTGTTCAACACTTCATCTCATGACTCAAAACGTTATCTAGATCTCATATAAACCATCGTCTTCACACATAGAACTAGTCACGTACCATTGAACAACCACATAAATAGAATATAACAAAACCAAACCCCAGCATGTCCACTCTGTGAACCACCACATGAAACTGAACAACTGTCCAAGGTTTATTAAATTTTAGCAACTCTACTTCTTCAAAGACCTGATAAATGGAACATCATTTACGGAACTACAAGGGAACTCAGCAATACCTGCATATCATTTAACAGCATTAGGACGAAGGGTGTCAACTAACATACTTCGATATCCATAATAACAACATTTCATACAAAATGCATTCGATTCCAACATTGGTCATGTATGGTCATTCACACGCTGCACAGTAACAATGTTACTCGCCACTGGGCCCTCGGCTTCTACACACTTCTCTACTTATCTACTTTCGTGTGGTATCTATGAGATCTGTATAACGTTTTGAGTCATCAGATGAAGTGTTGAACATAAATGTTCAGAACATTTGGATTTACAGTTTGTGTCTTGTGAATTAATCACGTTGTATTGCGCATTGGAAATACCGACGTTAAATGTTGTCAGATTAACACCAAATATATCCTGAATTCTGTGATTAATGTATAGCGGCAATCGTGGTGAAATAACTGTAAAGGCTAAGAATCTTTCGCGTTGACATCTTTTTCCCAAAATGTTTAGCTGTTTTCAACAAAATGTGCCGGTTTCTTTATCCGTTCATACTAGTTCTCTACTTATTCACTCACATGTAAGCGGAAACCATTGCCCATTGAACGGTCTTCTCAGGTCTAAGTCTAATATACTTATTCTATCAGTTTAGTGTACTTATATCGAGACTGTTCCCCATTGAACAGCCTCCTCAGGTCTAAGTCTAATATACTTATTCTATCAGTTTAGTGTACTTATATCGAGACTGTTCCCCATTGAACAGCCTCCTCCGATCTAATGCTAACCTGGTTATTCTATTCGTCTCGTGGGCTTTATTTCTCGGGAAACTCCTAACCTAATCCTCGAGGTTTCAACTATGACTGTTCATAACTCTTTACATCTAATGGTACTTAGTCTACAGTTAGTTAATCACTGCTTATTAAATTGGCTATGGTTAGCCCCTAGGGCGGACCACACATGTGGCCGCTCTCTCTACAACTACGCATGTGTCATCTCTGTTCTCCTGGAAAATCCTTTCGTTTCTTGTGTCTCCTCTTTAAATATTTGTCGGCTCTTCCAATCAAATCGATCCACATGTTTAGTTTCTCGATTAATACACCCCCGCAAATCTCGAGATAGTCTTTTTCATATTTTTTTTCTTTTCCAGTTGGTCGTCGTCTATTCCTGAACTCACACTAAAAAACCCCGTAACTCGAGATGTGTTTCTATTTCTTTAATTTCACGTGAGTTATCACTTCCAGTTGGATTGTCATTTATTTCGGACTATCACGCTCTCTCCCTTCCTCTCCTTCTTTCTCCTAGTATCCATCCATCCACGTCTGCATAATGAAATCCACATAACCTCTTTTACTTAGTATAAAATCATATACGCGATAACATGACTTCTCTGCATAACATGTATCAATAATATCCGTTATGAAACTATATATTCTAAGCCTTTCACTTTCATAATAGTCACTGCACTCTTTAAAAACCAGAAATATCTACATTTTCTTATATATATAAAACACAACTTTGTGAATAGTTCTTAAATTCATCTCTCCTAATTACCCTTGAGATTTGATAACATATCTTTAAAAGAAAACTGCTAGAACAAAAAATTCATATAGGAGAAGGTGTATCTTGGTCTACGCCCTATGGGCCGGTTACGGCTCGAAAGGTCAATAGATAGATAGATAAATAGATATAATTACCCTTCTATGAATGTACTACTCAAGTCAACTCTCATGTTTCATGAAAATCCTCTGAATGAATCCTACCTAATCTCATCTTTGATACTCCTCGACTATTCTCTCTGAAATCTAATCTCCCAAAAACTAACCTTTCTACAAAAGTTGGAGTTCTGCCATGTTTTTTGCCTAATTCAACTTATCTGAATTGGAGATAAGCTAGAAGTCAACACTGGGCTACATGTTTCATCATCACCATCAAGTACCGGGCCTACTGGCGTAGGTGATCATGTCTCTCCACAACTTTCGATCTTGGCAGCTATTTATCATTTCTGTTCTTGACTTTCTGCCAAGCCATTCTCTTAAGATGCCTGTTATTTTTTCTCTTTGCTTCCCTCTATCTCTTCGTCCCTCAATTTTTCCAGTTGTTACAATATATTCCAGTTGTTCTCTTCTCATTACATGGCCAAAAAATGATGATTGTTTCTTACTAATGTTGGAAATTAGCTCTCTTTTTGGTTTGACCTCTCTCAGAACATCTTCATTACTCTTCTTAGCTGTCCATTGTATTCTCAACATTCTTCTGTAAAACCACATTTCTACAGACTGCAGTGATTTTCTTGTCTGTTGTCATATTGTCCATGATTCGCATCCATATGTTAAGACTGGCTCTACATAACATTTAAAAACTCTTTTTCTTGTTTCTATTGTCAAAAATGGATTGCATAGTATCTTCCTAATTTTTTTGGAAAACAGCTTTTGCCTGGGCCATTCTGCATCTCACCTCTTTTGTACATCTCCCGTCTGAGGTTAACAAAGTTCCCAAATATTTAAATTCATTTACCTGTTTTAATATTGTTCCACTTGTCTTTATTTTGCACTGAGGTGATGTCTTTTTCTTTGTTGTTACCATTACCTCTGTGTTTTTGCTATTAAGGCTGAGTCCTTTATTTTTTTTTTCTTTCACTATAATGTCCAACATTTCTTGTAACTCATTTTCACTCTTAGCGATTAAGACTGTATCATCAGCATACAAGTAAAAAAAAGTAAAGTATCCACGTCACGCCAAGTGGCGTATAGGAAATATGGTGTTAGTGACACTATATTTTACAGACCTTCAGCACATGATTTTTGTGTAATGTGGTCGGTATTACGCCCGTGCTGCTTTACTTTCCCAGAAAAATCCGGTACCCATTTAAGGATGGGTGAATCCGGAAGCCGTCGGTTATGATCGGCTCTTGTCCTTTGTAGTCCAGTTCGCTAACCACTGTGCTATCGCTACTACCCTTAGATTATTTATATTATGACCTCCAATTGTTATTCCAGGCATGTCCCTTATGGACCTTAAAATAATCTCACTATAAATATTAAACGAATCTGGTGACAGCACACAACCTTGTCTAACACACTGTTTTATTTGTTGAAACATTCCCAATTGGTTTCCAATTCTTATGGCCGCTGTTTGTTGCCAGTACATGTTCTTTATTCTTAGATCTTTGCTGTCTACGTTTATGCTTTCTAAAATGTTGATTATTTCTTGGTGCTTTACTTTGTCAAACGACTTGGTGTAATCTATGAAACGCAGGTATAGATCTGTTTTCACCTATATGTGTCTCTTTCTACTAAAGATCTTATGATATAAATGGCATTCTTCCTCTTCTTCTACCTTTGTATCTCCCAGTGGAGCATAGGTCTTCAACAAACACTTTCCAAGTCGTTCTGTTTTTTGCCATTCTTTTAAGATCATTCCATGTCTTCCCCATCATCTTCATCTATGCTTCTATCTGTCATCTCCAAGAATTGATTGGTCTTCCTCTTTGTCTTTTCCCCTGGGCATTTCATAAAGGGCCTATTGTGTAATACTCTCAGTTGGTTTCCGTAGTGTGTGTCCTATCCAGCGCAATCGTCTTCGCTGTATCTCTTTATCCACCGATGTTTGACTGGTACATTTCCATAATTCTATGTTAGTGATTTTGTCCTGCCATTTCCATCCTTTTATTCTGCGTAAACATCCATTAATGAAAGTCTGTATCTTCGTGATTGCCAATTTTGTTGTTCTCCATGTTTCACAGCCATATAATAGGACCGCATAACATTATAGTTGAAAATGTGTATTTTTGTATTTAACCTAATTTCTTTGGATTTCCATAGGTTTCCCAGTGCAATGAAAGCTCCTCTTGCTTTTGATATCCTTATTTTGGTATCATTTTCTGTTCCTCCTTCTTTATCTATATTAATGCCCAGACATATGTAAGATTGCACATCTAATTGCGGTATTTCTCCTAGTTTTATTTGGTTATTGCCAACTGTATTAATTCTCATAATGTTGGTCTTATCTCTGTTAATCTTCAGTCCTAGCTGTTGTGACCTCTCATCAAGTATGCTCATTTCATCCTGCATCTGTTGATGGCTATGTGATAGGAGAGCTACGTCATCAGCAAAGTCTAAATAATCAAGTTGTTTGGTCAGTGACCACTGGATTCCATTTCTGTTGTTTTGAGTTTTTTCATAATCCAATCTATGGCCAGTAGAAAGAGAAATGGAGACAGAAGGCATCCCTGCCTTACTCCTGTTCTTATTTCAAATGCTACTGTAAGCTGTCCTTCATGCATCATACTACATTTCGTTCCTTCATACATTGTTTTTATTAGGTTAATAAACTTTATGGGGATTCCGTAATGATTCAGCAACTTCCAAAGCATTCTTCTGTCTAAACTATCAAATGCCTTTTCGAAAATTATGAATCCAATATAAATTAGGGTATGTAGTTCTAAATATAAAGTGGGGATTTTAGTTCTAAACGTTGTCCAACTATTATTCGTAGAGTAGTTATTTGATCAGCACCTGATCTGTTCTTCCTAAAACCTGCTTGTTCATCTCTCAAATGTTTCTCTATGACCTCTTTTAGTCTCACCAGAATGATTCTGCTTAATATTTTTTTCCTGGCACTGATAGTAGCATAATTCCCCTATAATATGTGCACTCCTGTAAACTTCCTTTCTTTGGTAGTTTGATCATATAACCTTTTTTCCAGGTATTTCTTCCCTCCCCAAATAGTATCTAATAGATTATGTAGCATCTTGGTAGATGTGTTAATATCTGCTTTGATGGCTTCCGACGGAATTTCATCTGCTCCTGTGGCTTTACCATTTTTTAATAGTTTGATGGCTTTCATTAGTTATTCTTTAATTGATTTTCCACAGTTAACGTGTAACTCTTTTTCTGCTGGTATTATATCTGGAGGATTATTTGAGCCGGGTCTATTCAAAAGTTCTTCAAAGTTATCTTTCCACCTCTCCATTTGTTCCTTTATATTACTAAGCAGATTTCCTATCTTATCTTTAATAAAGGCATTGATCATTTTGTATTTTCCACTTAATTTATTTGTGCTGTTGTACAGTTCTTTCAAATTCCATTTATTTGCTGTTTCGTCTGCCTCTTTAGCTAGTTCAATTATATATTTTCTCTGATCCCTTTTAATGCATCTTCTCACTTCTTTGTTCAGCTCTGTGTAAGCTTCCTGTGTCTTTGGTTTATTACTTCTCGTTTTGCTTTTATTTATGTCTGCTTTCTTGTACTTTCTTTCTTTAATTTTGTCCAGGGTCTCTGCTGTCATCCATGTCTTATTCTGGCGTTCTCTTTTGCCTAGTGTTTCTTCGAATGTCTCTTTCCATATATCCTTTACCTATTTCCAATGATCTTCTATATTTATTGTATTTTCTAGTTGTTGGAGGGCTTGGTATTTATTTGATATTGTGACTGCGAAATTATCGTTAAT
This sequence comes from Megaustenia siamemsis, assembly GCA_032433765.1. Lineage (NCBI taxonomy): Eukaryota > Metazoa > Mollusca > Gastropoda > Stylommatophora > Ariophantidae > Megaustenia > Megaustenia siamemsis. The sequence goes on from JAVIAB010000001.1 coordinate 53,109,822, forward strand.
TCCTTGTTCTTTAAGAAACCCTACATTGCATTACTTTCTATCCTTATTCGTTGTAGTATACCTTTTTAGTTTAATTTTAAGTTTGGCTATCAGAAGATGATGATCAGAAGCTACATCTGCCCCTCTATATACTTTTACATCCTGTAAGGATGACTTAAACTTATTATTAATACATATGTGATCAATTTGATTTTCCGTTCTATGATAAGGTGACACCCATGTAGCTTTGTGTATTCTTTTATGTTGGAATATTGTTCCTCCTAGGCTCACTTGATTAAGTGCGCAGAAATTCACAAATATCTCTACATTCTCGTTTATATCTCCAAGTCCATGTTTTCCATAATCTCTTCGAAGCCTCTGTTGTCTGATCCTACTTCAGCATTTAGGTCTCCCATCAAGATTATAATATCCTTGGCTCGTCTTGCATCCATCCGACACTGTAGCTGTTTTCATTAGTCTCGGTCCTACTGCTTCCGATTCTTTTAGTATTTTCTCTGCATTCCTTGATAGCATTATAGCTACCCCTTCACTATGTTGTGCTCCAGGTTCCTGGTGTCCTGATGATAAAATCATCTCTCCTGTATTTAGTTTTATTTTACCCGTTTCTAGCCATTTTGTTTCACACATTCCTAGAATATCTATCTTGTAGTTTGACATTTCTGCTGCTACCTGTGCAGCTTTTCCTTGTCCGTTTAGAGTACGAACATTCCACGTGCCAATTCTGGAGGATTTCCTGGTAGACAAAGGGTGAGTCGGCAACCCGGACTCCTTACAGCTTTCTCCGGCTTGCGTCATATGTCTCTTAGACAGAGAGCCCTTCTCTTTCCTGGGTGGCGGATTTTTTTTTTTTAATAAATGGCATTGCTTGTTCCTTTATCTCTAACAAAACCACACTGTTACATATTTACTCAACCTTTAATCTTATCCTTTAATCTCGGCGTGTTAGTTTTTCTGGGCCGCACCAAATAAAAATATGTTTATTGTTTATTCTCAAATAATGCCAGTTATTATGACGGAACCAATCACGTGGTGGGCGAGATACTACTACAATTACAACTATTCGGCATATAAAGAGAATACATTATCACTTTTTTGAAAGAACGGTAGTGGATTCATCATCGTCCTCTATTACAATTCAAACATTTATAATTATTTGTCTTTTGTTTCATCGATAATTTATGTTTTGTGATTTGATACCTTTCATATACATATGCATGTGCATTCTTTGTATCATTTTACTGCAAACTACCATTATTAAACAGCTTGTGTGAAAGTTAATCACTGCTATGTCCAGAAACAATATGTCCAGAAGGAACATGGGGACTGTGGTGTGGTTACAAGTGTCCGTGTAGCAATGACAGTAAATGTAATCTAGTCACCGGTGTATGTGCTGCTGGATGCAGTCCAGGATACTATGGTATAAAATGTTCGTCCCCATGCAGTAACCGCTGTCTGGATGGAAGATGCGGGAATCGATTTGGACGTTGCATTAAGTGTATTCCTGGCTACGTTGGAGATTATTGCGAAAACGGTAATGATCTGACTTGTTTAGTTGTTAATATATCGGTCACTAGCACAATCACAGCCATTATTATCATAATCATCGTCATCACCATCACGATCGCTATTGTTGGTATCACTATCAGGAGACTAACTTTACAAGTTTCTAGATCAACCCAGTTTTAATAGAGCACCGGTGAGGACAATAATTCAGGAAGTCTACATTCACAGATTCACTAAACTTTGATAGGGCGCAGACGTTTTCCTAGATTAACCTAGTTTTCACAGATTCATTTATGAGTATATAATGAAAATATATATCAACTACGTTTTCTAGAGTATAAAATATGATATTAGTGTCCTTACGCGTCAATGAGCAACATTATTTGTATTATGGGTGTTGTTGTTAATGCGCGGTTCCATTAATTTCAATTGGTAAAAACGAACATAATGACTGTATTTGAAAAGGGACGCAATTAAAACTGACAAAGTCTATCAATAAATAAAAACATTATTTATTTAATTTAGAAGAAAATAAACACAGAGCACACATTACGCAGAAAAAAATATTAAAAGTATTAGAAACAGCTCCCGAAAAATTATGTAGATATAAAATGGTCTTTCTCGAAGAACAAATGAGTGAACTTGCATGATCCAAGTTACAAGAACTTAAAAAGTGAGTATATGCCATTAAATAATAAAAAAAAAGATTTAATATGCATAATTGCAAACGTTTCCTACGGAAGAACAAGGCATGACGAATAGTACAATGTTCACAAATATTACAGAATGGTGTACAAGCTTAAAGGAATATAAAAACTGATTAAGTCCATGATCACTCGTATTTACTCAGTACTTGCATCAGTTTGTGTACTTGTGTCAAATTCTGGAAGAACTTTAAACAATTACCGTAAGGACCATTACGGGATTTCATTTCGGGACTATTACGGGAAACAAATTCACAAAACTCGATAATTTTGACGTATTTTGGTAACACTCATTGAGGTATTTAAACTGCGTTGCGCACATGGCTCCAGTTGTCAACCAACTCAGCTAGTCAGCGATACATCGTCTACAACTCAGTGTTCTAGCTCTACTCAACTCCCAGAAACGTCTCATTGGTACACGCTATCAGTTAACGCTCGTTGTTATCCATTTAGACCGCAGGCAACAGGGTGTGAGTAAAGTACCCCCCGTCACGCCAAGTGGCGTATAGGGAAATATGGTGTTAGTGACCCTATATTTTACAGACCTTCAGCACATGATTGTTGGGGTAATCTGGTCGGTATTACGCCCGTGCTGCTTTACTTTCCCAGAAAAAAATCCGGTACCCATTTAAGGCTGGGTGAACCCGGAAGCCGTCGGTTGGGATCGAACTATATCTCTTCTCCTTTGTAGTCCAGTTCACTAACCACTGAGCAATCGCGGCTCCCGACAACAGTGTGTAGGCAATCTAAATGTGTTCTTCATTAAACGAACATTCCAAATGTTGCTTTAGTTAAGAACTTGTAATTTTATATATGCGAAAATGAAAAGAGTAAACAAAAATAAGCACTGAAAAGAGACAGAAGTCATTTCAAAAGAACGACAAAAGAAGATATTCAAATAGCTATAGGACACAACGTCATAAAATAAGTAACAAATTTTAACTATCTGGGAGCAATGTTTTCTAAAGATTTTAAAAGAGAGTAAAGAACAGACATCCGATGCATCAATGGAAACGAAATGTTGAGACAACTATTTCTTTTACTTCAACACAAAGAAATACCTAGTTCCACCAAGAAACATATGACACAAAATATATCTATATCCACATAGTACTATCAATGCTGAACGTGGTCACTTACGACTACGCATAATAGTAAGTCTGTCACCATGGAAATAAAACGACTGAAAAAAAGAAAGGAAGAATGTTTCAATATGTCTTTTATCCGCTTTTTCCCCCTTATTATTAAATCTGAACGTGCGGGAAAAATAGCATAATTGTTATTAAGGAAATTGATAAAAATGTAGGGAAAAAGATGGCGGGATTAAAGATGCGTTCTTATGTGGGCAGTGTTTTCCGTTACATCGTGTGTTGTTTCGAAATACGCCGCTTACACGCGGTGTACATCTTGGATTTAATGTTCTGTTCATGCCTGTTGCGGTTGTTTAACTTCTGACATGTTGGTGGACGGTGGAAATTCTCGTTGTTAAGTGGGTATTTATCTTCTCTTCATTCCAGATAGACCTATCGGTGATAGGTCATTAATTTTCACTGTTGCTCAGTGAAGACGGAAATGTCTGTCCCAAATTGTACAAAGTCAGTGACCGTGGATGGGACGGAAGAGTCAGCAGTGACCAACGGCCCAGAAAGCGAAAGGCGCAAAGTGTGTGGTACACAAGAGGACACGAAGGACGAATATGGCTGACCACCGTGAAAGAGAGGCTCATCATGTACTATTCCAGAGAAAGCCATGGGGAGAAATTCGAACTATGTCGAAGGAAAAAAAGGAGAAGAAACAAACGATAAAGTGTTAAAACAACTAAAAATTAAAAGAGAACTACTAAATACAATTCAAGGAAGACAAATGAGATTTTTGGGGCATGTTGAAAGACACAACAACCCCTACGAAAAGTAATGTTGGAAGGGAAAATAGAAGGTAAAAGAGGCAGAGGCAAATCAAAACTAACATGGACGAGAAACATCAAAAGATGGACAAGTCAGCCTATGACAGCCTGCACCATCAAAGCAAGAGATAGAGTTGAATATCGCTCCATGGTAGCGAACCTTCGTTGCTGAGATGGCACTCGATTATGATGACATGAAAAAACAAACTATATAATTTAATTCATGATAGTATGGCATTGTAGCAATAAATTTTCACATAAGCATATGCATCTGCTATCTGTTTGAGACCAGTGATAGAAGAAGAGGCCATATTTGGAGAAAACATTGAGCCAGTCGTATGCATTTTAGCTGTTATAAAAGGCAGTTGAGATTTTGAAAAAAACAGTTAGGTAGCCAAAGGCTATGATTTTAAAAATTAACACACTGCAGTAATTATTTATTACTGTTTTTTAATAGTTTGTGCTGATGGATTCTATGGGCCAGGATGTAATGGTATCTGCTCTGAGCACTGCTCAAACGTGTGTGATCACGTGTTTGGGAACTGTTCCTGCAATGGAAACTATGGCGGGTCACACTGCACAGGTTTTGTCTACGGTTTCTTGTCTAGTCGACTAATCGTTTGTCTATCTCATTCTATATTTACCACTATGGTCAGTTTTTTTTTATATTTGACTAATAAAAAATTCCTCAAAGTGACAAAATCATACAGAAATTTTCTATTTTTTTATTTCTTTCTTCCTTTCTTTCTGTCTTCCTTTAATGCTTTTTTTCTTTATTTCTTTCTTTCTTTCTTCTTTCATTCTTCTTTCCTTTCTTTTCTTCTCTTCCATTCTCTTTCTTTCTTTCTCTTTCTTTTTTTCCTTCTTTTTTGTGCATTCCTTTGTTTTTTTTTTTTAAAAATCATTTAGAAACTCACGTTAAACCTTACATTACCATGTTAATGTACATACATTCTGAAGATAATGCAATTTTAAAAAATAAAAACAGCTAAACTATCATGTTGTGCAAACAACTCCTCTTTATGAGCATACTAGTACACAATTTTAATATAACTTTGATTGAAATCCCCAGATAATTTCGATTAAGTTTCAAGTTTACTGCGGCCAATAAAACTCCATGTTTGAATATGTTCTGTCTTTTTTTTACCAACTACAACTTGATGTTTCAGCAGCAAATATTTTGGACGCTACACTTCCGTATTCACAATAATTTCTTCAGGGTCCTGTATGTTTGATAATCACTGGCTGTACTTCTCTTCTTTGCTGTTGGATAGAAACTGGGTTTTGCATCAGCTGTACATCTCACCTCTGAGTTCAATTCAGATTTTGTTGTTTAAAAATGTAACATTGTTTTATTTTTATAGCTAAATTAGATAGCGAGAGAGAGAGAGAGAGAGAGAGAGAGAGAGAGAGAGAGAGAGAGAGAGAGAGATAATGAATAAATTAACGTACAAAAAAGGTAATTTGTAAAAAAAGAGTAATATTTTCTCTCACAAAAAGACTAGTCTTTTTTATCTTTACCCTCTCAAAAAGATCAGCCCCAGTACAAAGAAAGAAATTGAGGGGTGACATCAAAGACAGTTTAAACTACTTGACGAAAATCAAAGAAATAAAAGGATCGGCCAGATTACACATTCCCACACAGCTTCAATAGTGATTAGGTCTGATTAAGGGAAATCACCCCAACTAGGTGTGGTGCAACTCATCAATATCATGTTCCATACCGGTTGGCGTAGGCGATCATGTGCATCCACAATCGTCTACCACAGTATATCTTATCAATTCTGTTGTTGACTCTTTTTCCATTCCATGGCACCAAGCTAACTTCTCTCTTTGTCGTCCGTGATCTCTTTTTCCCTGTATTTTTCCAGTTGTTACCAAGTATTCCGACTTTCCTCTTCTCATGGTGTTCCCGAAAAAAATATTGTTTGTTTCTTGCTGATGTTTTTTAGGTTCTCCTTTCCGTTATGACCTCGGAGAATATTCTCATTGGTCGTTTTAGTTGTCCAGGGAACTTTGAACATTCTTCCGAGAAATCACATCTCTGTGACCTCTAATCGTTATTTCTCAATTGTTTATCGACTGTCTATGATTCGCTTCCATAGGTCAGAATCGGCTCTATATAGCACCGATAAATCCTCTTTCTCCCTTCCAATGACATAGACGTGTTGCATAAGACGTTTTTAATTTTCTTAAATGCTATTTTGGCCTGACCTATTTTGCTTTTTAATCTGTATGATGCACCACTCATCCGATGTTATTATTTTTCCCAAGTATTTAACATGTTGCACATGTTTCAGATGTGTCCTGTTTATTTTTGCGCTACATGATGGTGATGATTGTTTCTTCGATGTGACCATTACTTCTGTTTTCTTACTATTCAGACTGAGACCTTTATTGTTGCTTTCTTTTACTATTATGTCCATCATTTCTTGTAGTTCATTCTTTGCATCTGCTATTAAGACTGTGTCATCCGCATATCGCAAAATGCTTATGTTATGACCGTTGACTTCAATGTCGTTATTGTCATTAGAACATTTATTACATTTTATAGGTATTTGTAAATCATCTCTGAATGACTTCTCCATCTGGTAAAATTATTGGGAACATCTGGAAAGAGATCACACATAATGCTGAGTAAAGTAAAAAAAAAAGTGAACAGTTCAGTCACACCAAGTACATATGGATGTCACTGACAATAATTTTTACAGACCTTCGACACATGATTCACATCATGCAAAGATGTATTTTTTTAAAAAATGGCATACAATTATTTGACGCTGTACTACGGTAAAACATGGAAGAGAAAATCTCATGGAAAAAAAGAGTTACATCTCTATGGATCAGTAGGTCTGACTTGTTCATTCTGGAGTTGAATGTTTTTGTCAAACATCGGCAGAATCATATGTGAGAAGAGAAGGGATGTTTAATAAAAACAAAAGCTGAAGAACACAATACACAAAACTCTAGATAGCTTTGGCTCTTTTTAATAACTCTCACTGAGGTATATAAACTTTGTTACGTACAAGAATCCAGTTATCGAACAACTTACTAAGTCAGCGATACACCAGCTACAACTCGGTATTCAAGCTCTACTCAACTCCCAGAAACATCTCATTGGCAATGGGTATCAGTTTACGCTCGGTGTTATCCGTTTAGATCGTTGACAACAAAGTGTAGGCAAACTAAGTTTGTTTTTCATTAAACAAATATATCAGATTTTATTTCAGTTAAGAACTTTTAATTTTATATATGAGAAACTGAAATGAATAACATGAAAATAAGCAATGAAAAGGCAGAAGTCATTTTAAAAAGACGACAATAGAAGCTATTAAACATAGCTCTAGAACACAACGTTATAAAACAAAGAACACACTTTAACTATCAGTCAACAACATTCTCTCAAGATTATAAAATTCGAGAAAGAAATATGTATCCGATGCATCCAGACAAACAAAATGTTTGAGTCAATAGTTCCAAATAATTCAACACAAAGCAATACCTATTTCTACAAAGAAACACATAGTGGCATTACATTTTGTTATAAGTATTTGAATCTGTTATCTGATGGAGATCAATGCTAGACGAAGATGCCTTATTTGGAGTATCCATTGAGTCAGTCGCATGCATTTTAGCTGTTACTAAAGGCAATTTGGACTTTAAAATTAACATAATGCAGTAAATATTTATTACTATATTTTAATAGCTTGTGCTGATGGATTCTAGAAGAGGTCACATTTTGAGAAAAGATTGAGTCAGTCGCATGCACATTAGCTGTTATAAAAGTCATTTCAGCGTTTGAAATAGTTAGGGAAAAACATGTTTTAACTTAAGTAATTAACACACCACAGTATTTATTTATTACTATTTTTTAATAGCTTGTGGTAATGGATTCTATGGACCAGGATGCAATGATGCCTGCTCTGAGCATTGCTCAAACGTGTGTGATCACGTGTTTGGGAACTGTTCCTGCAATGGAAACTATGGCGGGTCACGCTGCACAGGTTTTGTCTACGGTTTCTTGTCTAGTCGACTAATCGTTTGTCTATCTCATTCTATATTTACCACTATGGTCAGTTTTTTATATTTGACTAATAATCAATTCATCAAAGTGACAAAATCATACAGAATTTTCTATTTTTTTTATTTCTTTCTTCCTTTCTTTCTGTCTTCCTTTAATGCTTTCTTTCTTTCTTTCTTTCTTTCTTTCTTTCTTTCTTTCTTTCTTTCGTGCTTTCTTTCTTTCTTTCTTTCTTTCTTTCTTCTTTCATTCTTCTTTTCTTTCTTTTCTTCTCTTTCATTCTCTTTCTTTCTTTCTTTCTCTTTCTTTCTTTCTTTCAAATTTTGTTGTTTAAAAATGTAACATTGTTTTATTTTTATAGCTAAATTAGATAGCGAGAGAGAGAGAGAGAGAGAGAGAGAGAGAGAGAGAGAGAGAGAGAGAGAATGAATAAGTTAAAATACAAAACAGGTATTTTGTAAAAAAGGAGTAATTACAAAAAGACTAATCTTTTTTACCTTTACTCTCTCAAAAAGATCAGCCCCAGTGGAAAGAAAGAAATTGAGGGGTGACATCAAAGACACTAAACTACTTGATGAAAATCAAAGAAACAAAAGGATCGGCCACATTACACATTCCCAAACGGCTTCAATATTGATTAGGTCTGATTAAGGGAAATCACATCAACTAGGTGTGGTGAAACTCATCAATATCATGTTCCATACCGGTTGGCGTAGGCGATCATGTGCATCCATAATCGTCTACCACAGTATATCTTATCAATTCTGTTGTTGACTCTTTTTCCATTCCATGGCACCAAGCTAACTTCTCTCTTTGTCGTCCGTGATCTATTTTTCCCTGTATTTTTCCAGTTGTAACCAAATATTCCGACTTTCCTCTTCTCATGGTGTTCCCGAAAAAATAGTGTTTGTTTCTTGCTGATGTTTTTTAGGTTCTCCTTTCCGTGCTGACCTCGGAGAATATTCTCATTGGTCGTTTTAGTTGTCCAGGGAACTTTGAACATTCTTCCGAGAAATCACATCTCTGTGACCTTTAATCGTTTTTTCTCAATTGTTTGTCGACTGTCTATGATTCGCTTCCATAGGTCAGAATCGGCGCTATATAGCACCGATAAATCCTCTTTCTCCCTTCCAATGACATAGACGTGTTGCATAAGACGTTTTTAATTTTCTTAAATGTTATTTTGGCCTGACCTATTTTGCTTTTTAATCTGTATGATGCATCACTCATCCGATGTTATTATTTTTCCCAAGTATTTAACATGTTGCACATGTTTCAGATGTGTCCTGTTTATTTTTGCGCTACATGATTGTGATGATTGTTTCTTCGATGTGACCATTACTTCTGTTTTCTTACTATTCGGACTGAGACCTTTATTGTTGCTTTCTTTTGCTATTATGTCTATCATTTCTTGTAGTTCATTCTTTGCATCTGCTATTACGACTGTGTCATCCGCATATCGCAAAATGTTTATGTTATGACCGTTGACTCCAATTCCGTTATTGTCATTAGAACATTTATTATAATTTAGAGGTATTTGTAAATCATCTCTGAATGACTTCTCCATCTGTGAAAATTATTGGGAACATCTTGGAAGAGATCACACATAATGCTGAGTAAAGTTAAAAAAAAAAAAAAGTGAACAGTTCAGTCACACCAAGTGGCGTATGGATGTCACTGACAATAAATTTTACAGACCTTCGACACTTGATTCACATCATTCAAAGATGTATTTTTTTTTTAAATGGCATACACTTATTTGACGCTGTACTACAGTAAAACATGGAAGAGAAAATGTCATGAAAAAAAAAGAGTTAAAACTATGGATCAGTAGGTCTGACTTGTTCATTCTGTAGTTGAATGTGTTTGTCAAACATCGGCAGAATCATATATGAGAAGAGAAAGGCTGTTTAATAAAAACAAAAGCTGAAGAACAAAATACACAAAACTCTAGATAACTTTGGCTCTTTTTAGTAACTCACACTGAGGTATATAAACTTCATAACGCACATGAATCCAGTTATCGAACAACTTACTAAGTCAGCCATACACCAGGTACAATTCGGTATTCAAGCTCTACTCAACTCCCAGAAACATCTCATTGGCACACGATATCAGTTTACGCTCTGTGTTTTCCGTTCAGATCCTTGACAACAAGGTGTAGGCAAACTAAGTTTGTTTTTCTTTAAACAAATATATCAGATTTTATTTCAGTTAAGAACTTTTAATTGTATATATGAGAAAATGAAATGAATAACATGAAAATAAGCAATGAAAAGGCAGAAGTCATTTTAAAAAGACGACAATAGAAGATATTAAACATAGCTCTAGAACACAATGTTATAAAACAAAGAACACACTTTAACTATCAGTCATTAACATTCTCTCAAGATTATAAAATTCGAGAAAAAATATGTATCCGATGCATCCAGATAAACAAAATGTTTGAGTCAATAGTTCATAATAATTCAACACAAAGCAATACCTATTTCCACAAAGAAACACATAGTGGCATTACATTTTGTAATAAGTATTTGAATCTATTATCTGATGGAGATCAATGATAGAAGACGATGCCTTGTTTGGAGTATCCATTGAGTCAGTCGCATGCATTTTAGCTGTTACTAAAGGCAATTTGGACTTTAAAATTAACACAATGCAGTAAATATTTATTACTATATTTTAATAACTTGTGCTGATGGATTCTAGAAGAGGTCACATTTTGAGAAAAGATTGAGCCAGTCGCATGCAATTTAGCTGTAATAAAAGTCAGTTGAGACTGAAAAATTTAGGGAAAAACATTTCTTTACTTAAATAATTAACACACCGCAGTATTTATTTATTACTATGTTTGTAATAGCTTGTGCTGATGGATTCTATGGACCAGGATGCAATGATGTCTGCTCTGAGCATTGCTCAAACGTGTGTGATCGAGTGTCCGGGAACTGTTCCTGCATTGGCAACTATGGCGGTTCAAACTGCAGAGGTTTCTGTCTTCGGTTTCTTGTCTTGTCATACAATCATTAGCTTCTCTCAGCATTTATTGATCACTCTGTTTGTTGATATTTTAATAATAATCAAATGCTCAAAGTGATAAATTCATACACGGTTTGCTTTCTTTCTTTCTTTCTAGCGTTCTTTCTTTCTTACATTTTTATGTGTGCATTTTCTTTGTTTCTATTTGTTAAGATTTATTATTATTTTCCTGGCAGAATTTTTACTTGTTCACGGTTTATAACATTCTAACCATTTTGCTAATTTCTTTAGACGTGTTTGCATAATTAGAATGTCAATCCATATTTCATTGATTTATTTTCATTATATAATAACTCACGTTAAATCTTACTTAATAATGTTAATGTAAATATATTCTGAAGATGCTGCCATGAAATAGGTATTGAAACACCTAAAGTATCATGTTGTGCATACACATGCATTTCAAGAGCATAATAGGAAATAATCGGAATATAATTTTGTTTAAAACTCAAAATTAATTTCATTTAAATTTGAAGGTTACTGAATAAACTGAAACATCTTATTTGAATCATATTTGAATACGTTTTGTCTTCGTTTAATAACCTGAACTTGATGTATCAGAGACATATATATTTAACTCTACAATTTCTGTGTTTTCACGAAAATTTCTTCAGTTACCAGTATGTTTGATAATGGCTTCTCTTTTTCGTCGTTTAATGGAAATTGTGTTTTGCATCTGCTGTACATCTCATATCTGAGATCAATTCCGATTTCACTGTGTGTAATAACATAACATTGGTATTAAGTGTTGCAAAGAGAAAATGCTGAATGTAAAGTTGATCACAAGAAAAGCATTTTGAAGAATGTTGATTCTATTCACACTTGAATTGGACTCAAAATACAGGGCATGCTTAGTAATAGATTCACCAGAGGTAGCAGCCAATATAAACATTTCTTGCACTTTTTATTGTTATACAATTATATTCCGTGGTTGTATTGTGAAAAGGTCGTAGACATATTGTTGAGTGAGAAATAATAGATGAGGGGAGAATTCTATCATCAACATGATACACACTAACACAAATTTTAAAATGCACAGTTGTCATTCAAGGTAAGAGATATATCATCAAACAGGTCGCTTATCAATTAAGATGGTTACATTCATTACAGCTTGTCTGAAAGAATCACTGTCTCTACCCAGATCTTCTACTTCTTCTATTGTAAAATTCAATGTCGCCTTTATGTTTTGACCTTCCTCTTGGTCTATCAAATGTGAGTCTCTCAGGAACACAAATTCATATTCTGTTAAGAACATTTAATGCTAAATTTGAGAATGCAAAATCAATAGCATGAAAATAAGCACTGAAAAGACATAAATCATATCAACAGAAAAACTAAAGAATATACTAATCATAGATATAGGACAAACTATATAATAAAACAAGTAACAAACTGCAACTGTCTGGGAACAACATCCTCTGATGTTTATAAAATCGTGAAAGAAATAGACACTCGATGACAAGGCAAACCAAATGTTGAGTCAACTATCCCTTATACTACAACACAAAGAAATACTTATTGCCACCAAGAAACACTCACACAACGTATTATAATTACCACATTGTACAATCAATGCGTTGTTAAAAACGTTGTCTATTACGACTAAGTACAAAATAGAGTTTGTCACCACAAAATTGAAATGCCTGAGTAAAGCGCTTGTAGTTACCAATAAAGACATAATCAGAAATGATATTATATGAGAATGGGCAGGCAATGAATCAACTCTATGCTACAAACAGAAATAAAATTACAATTGTTTGCCCATCTAGAAAGAATGCTGTGTTATTCCTTGCCATACAAAGCATATAATAAAATAGGAGAAGGAAGAAGAACAAGGCGCAGACCAAGAGTAAGCTGGGGAAAACTTCAAAGAAACGTTGCGAAAACATCAATTGACATTGTGTGAAGTCGTTAAAAGTGGCAAGATCTAGAACTTCATATCTTCCTCGATATCTGAAAAAATACAAGAGAAAGTGAAACAAGAAAGGAAGAATGTTTAATGTATTTAATCCGCATTTTTTACCTATTATATAATTTGAACGTGCGGAAACAAAAAGCACAGTTTTAATTAAGGAAATTGGCAAAAGATACAGTGAAAAACATAATACATGTTTTCATTCATAACAATATTACATTGTAGAAACACATTTTCATATAAGTAATTCAATTTATTATCTGTCTGAGACCATTGATAGAAAAAAGAGGCAACATTTTGAGAAAAGATTGAGCCAGTCGTATGCACTTTAGCTGTAATAAAAGTCAGTTGAGACTGAAACATTTTATGGAAAAACATGTCTTTGCTTAAATAATTAACACACCGTTGTATTTATTGATTACTATTTTTTTATAGATTGTGCTGATGGATTCTATGGATCGGGATGTAATTATACATGCTCTGAGCATTGCTCAAACGTGTGTGATGGAGTGTCCGGGAACTGTTCCTGCATTGGCAACTATGGCGGTTCAAACTGCAGAGGTTTCTGTCTTCGGTTTCTTGTCTTGTCATACAATCATTAGCTTCTCTCAGCATTGATTGATCACACTGTTTGTTGATATTTTAATAATAATCAAATGCTCAAAGTGATAAATCCATACACCATTTGCTTTCTTTCTTTCTTTCTAGCGTTCTTTCTTTCTTACATTTTTGTGTGTGCATTTTCTCCGTTTCTTTTTTTTAAGATTTATTATTATTTTCCTTGCAGAAGTTTTATTTGTTCACTGTTTATCACATTCTAACCATTTTGCTCATTTCTTTAGACGTGTTTGCATAATTAGAATGTCAGTCCATATTTCATTGATTTATTTTCATTAAATAGTAACTCACGTAAAATCTTACTTAATTATGTTAATGTAAATATATTTTGAAGATGCTGCAATGAAATACGTATTGAAACACCTAAAGTATCATGTTGTGCATACACATGCATTTCAAGAACATAATAGGAAATAATCGGAAATAATTTTGTTTAAAACTCAAAATTAATTTCATTTAAATTTGAAGGTTACTGAATAAACTAAAACATCTTATTTGAATCATATTTGAATACGTTTTGTCTTCGTTTAATAACCTGAACTTGATGTATCAGCAACATATATATTTAACTCTACACTTTCTGTGTTTTCACAATAATTTCTTCAGTGACCAGTATGTTTGATAGTGGCTTCTCTTTTTCGTCGTTTAATGGAAATTGTGTTTTGCATCTGCTGTACATCTCATATCTGAGATCAATTCCGATTTCACTGTGTGTAATAACATAACATTGGTATTAAGTGTTGCAAAGAGAAAATGCTGAATGTAAAGTTGATCACAAGAAAAGCATTTTGAAGAATTTTGATTCTATTCACACTTGAATTGGACTCAAAATACAGGACATGCTTAGTAATAGATTCACCAGAGGTAGCAGCCAATATAAACATTTCTTGCACTTTTTATTGTTATACAATTATATTCCGTGGTTGTATTGTGAAAAGGTCGTAGACATATTGTTGAGTGAGAAATAATAGATGAGGGGAGAATTCTATCATCAACATGATACACACTAACACAAATTTTAAAATGCACAGTTGTCATTCAAGGTAAGAGATATATCATCAAACAGGTCGCTTATCAATTAAGATGGTTACATTCATTACAGCTTGTCTGAAAGAATCACTGTCTCTACCCAGATCTTCTACTTCTTCTATTGTAAAATTCAATGTCGCCTTTATGTTTTGACCTTCCTCTTGGTCTATCAAATGTGAGTCTCTCAGGAACACAAATTCATATTCTGTTAAGAACATTTAATGCTAAATTTGAGAATGCAAAATCAATAGCATGAAAATAAGCACTGAAAAGACATAAATCATATCAACAGAAAAACTAAAGAATATACTAATCATAGATATAGGACAAACTATATAATAAAACAAGTAACAAACTGCAACTGTCTGGGAACAACATCCTCTGATGTTTATAAAATAGTGAAAGAAATAGATACTCGATGACAAGGCAAACCAAATGTTGAGTCAACTATCCCTTATACTCCAACACAAAGCAATACTTATTGCCACCAAGAAACACTCACACAACGTATTATAATTACCACATTGTACAATCAATGCGTTGTCAAAAACGTTGTCTATTACGACTAAGTACAAAATAGAGTTTGTCACCACAAAATTGAAATGCCTGAGTAAAGCGCTTGTATTTCCCAATAAAGACATAATCAGAATTGATATTATATGAGAATGGGCAGGCAATGAATCAACTCTATGCTACAAACAGAAATAAAATTACAATTATTTGCCCATCTAGAAAGAATGCCGTGTTATTCCTTGCCATACAAAGCATATAATAAAATAGGAGAAGGAAGAAGAACAAGGTGCAGACCAAGAGTAAGCTGGGGAAAACTTCAAAGAAACGTTGCGAAAACATCAATTGACATTGGGTGAAGTCGTTAAAAGTGGCAAGATCTAGAACTTCATATCTTCCTCGATATCTGAAAAAAATACAAGAGAAAGTGAAACAAGAAAGGAAGAATGTTTAATGTATTTAATCCGCATTTTTTACCTATTATATAATTTGAACGTGCGGAAACAAAAAGCACAGTTTTAATTAAGGAAATTGGCAAAAGATACAGTGAAAAAACATAATACATGTTTTCATTCATAACAATATTACATTGTAGAAACACATTTTCATATAAGTAATTCAATTTATTATCTGTCTGAGACCATTGATAGAAAAAAGAGGCCACATTTTGAGAAAAGATTGAGCCAGTCGTATGTACTTTAGCTGTAATAAAAGTCAGTTGAGACTGAAACATTTTATGGAAAAACATGTCTTTGCTTAAATAATTAACACACCGTTGTATTTATTGATTACTATTTTTTTATAGATTGTGCTGATGGATTCCATGGATTGGGATGTAATTATACATGCTCTGAGCATTGCTCAAACGTGTGTGATGGAGTGTCCGGGAACTGTTCCTGCATTGGCAACTATGGCGGTTCAAACTGCAGAGGTTTCTGTCTTCGGTTTCTTGTCTTGTCATACAATCATTAGCTTCTCTCAGCATTGATTGATCACACTGTTTGTTGATATTTTAATAATAATCAAATGCTCAAAGTGATAAATCCATACACCATTTGCTTTCTTTCTTTCTTTCTAGCGTTCTTTCTTTCTTACATTTTTGTGTGTGCATTTTCTCCGTTTCTTTTTTTTAAGATGTATTATTATTTTCCTTGCAAAAGTTTTATTTGTTCACTGTTTATCACATTCTAACCATTTTGCTCATTTCTTTAGACGTGTTTGCATAATTAGAATGCCAGTCCATATTTCATTGATTTATTTTCATTAAATAGTAACTCACGTAAAATCTTACTTAATAATGTTAATGTAAATATATTTTGAAGATGCTGCAATGAAATACGTATTTTGTGTTTTGCATCTGCTGTTCATCTCATATCTGAGATCATTTCCGATTTCACTGTGTGCAATAACATGAAATTGTTATTAAATGTTGCCAAGAGAAAATGCTAAATGTAAAACTGATCACAAGGAAAACATTTTGAAGAATATTGATTCTATTCACAATTTAATTGGGTTCAAAAGACAGGGCATGCTTAGTAATAGATTCACCAGAGGTAGCAGCCAATACAAACATTTCTTGCACTTTTTATTGTTATACAATTATATTCCGTGGTTGTATTGTGAAAAGGTCGTAGACATATTGTTGAGTGAAAAATAATAGATGAGGGGAGAATTCGATCATCAACGTGATACAAACTAACACAAATTTAAACATTCTCAGTTGTCATTAAAGGTAAGAGATATATCATCAACTATTCGCTTATCATTTGCAGATGGTTACATACACCACATCCTGTCAGAAAGAATCTATTTCTACCCATAACTTCTACTTCTTCTATTGTAAAATATAATGGTCGCCTTTATTTTTTGACCTTCCTCTTGGTCTATCAAATTAGCGGCCTTCAGGAACACACATTCATATTCTGTTAAGAACATTTAACGTTAAATTTGAGAATGCAAAATCCAAAGCATGAGAATAAGCACTGAAAAGACAGAAATCATATCAACAGATATACTAAGGAATATAAAAATCATAGCTATATGACAAACTAGATTGTAAAACATGTAATAAACTGTAACTATCCGGGAACAATATTCTCTGATGTTTATCATCATCATCATTGAGTGCCGTCTCCGCAACGAAGGTTGGCTACCATGGAGCGCCATTTTGCTCTATCTCTTGCTTTGATGGTGCAGGTTGTCATCGGTTGATTTGTCCATCTTTTGATGTTACTCGTCCATGTTAATCTTGGTCTGCCTCTGCCTCTTTTACCTTGTATTTTCCCCTCCAGGATCACTTTCAGTAGGCTGTTGTGTCTTTTAACATGGCCTAAGAATCGCATTTGTCTTGTTCTAATTGTGTTCAGAAGTTCTCTTTTCATTTTTAGTTGTTTTAAGACTTTGTCGTTTGTTTTCTTTTCCTTCCATCCAATTCTACCTATTCTTCTATATATCCACATTTCAAAGGCTTCAATTCTCTGTTCTGTTTTCTTGTCTAATGTCCATGTTTCAGCACCATATAGGAATATTGAGAAGATGTAACATTTTGCTATTCTTAGTTTTAGCTCTGGTGTTATTTGTTTTGATGTTAGTATGTCCTTCATGACATTAAAATTCCTTTTTGCCATTCCTATTCTTTTGTTTATTTCAGTTGTACATTTTCCATCACTGGTTATAGTATGTCCAAGGTAGTTATAGTTCTGAACTGTCTCAAGGTCTATTCCTTCAATTTTGATATCCACTTGTGGGTTTTGAGTATTTTCTTTGCTTATGATCATAGTTTTAGTCTTTTTGATATTCATATCTAGTCCATATTTTTTGCTTGTCGTGTTTATTTCATTAAGTAATTGTTGTAGGTCTTTAGGATTTTCTGCTAGTAGTACAGTATCGTCAGCATATCTTAGGTTATTGCTTATCTTTCCATTAATTTGTAGGCCTGGCATCTCTATGATGTTTTTAAAGATTTGCTCAGTGTATAGATTGAACACGCTTGGTGATAGGATGCATCCTTGTCTTACTCCTCTTTTTATATCAATGGGTGTAGAGAACTCTTTGTTATATTTTATTATTGCTGTTTGCTCCCAGTATAGATTGCATATTAGTCGTATATCCATGTCATCTAGATGTATCTCTTTTAGGCATTCTATAAGTTGTTTGTGGTGTACTCTATCAAAAGCTTTGGTGTAGTCTATGAAGCAGGCATATATTGGTTTGTTTACTTCTGTGTATTTTTCGATTAATGTTCTCATGCAGAATATGGCTTCTTTTGTCCCGCTATTTTTCCTAAATCCAAATTGCTGCTCATCTAATTCAGTATTGATCTAAAGTCACTGCATTCAACTGCACCATTCTTTTTAGGCAATGCAATGAAAGTTGATGTTTTTAGTTCATTTGGTATGTATCCTGTGTGGTATATGTCGTTGCATATGTATGTAATCACTTCAATGCCAAAATCTTCAAGTGCCTGTATCATCTCTATCTGTATGCTTTCAGGTCCTGCTGCTTTTCCCCTTTTCATTGTTTTTATAGCTTTTTCCACCTCAGATTTTAAGATTTTATAGCCTTATGTACATTTTATAACTGGTTTCTTGTCCCTTTGATCATGAAATAGTTCTGTTATATATTCCTGCAATCTCTCTATGATATCCTTATTGTCTGTTAGCATTTTTCCTTTTTTGTCTGCAATGCATCCACCTTCTGTGGGTTTTTTTATTTTTATTAGTCATTCTCTTTATTTCTGTGTGCATTCCTCTTAGGTCTTGTTTGCTTTCCATAGTTTCTATTTCTATACATTTTTGGCTGAGCCAGTCTTCTTTTGCCTTTTTGCACATTTTGCGTATCTCATTATCTATTTTATTGTAATGGGATGTTTATAAAATCGTGAAAGAAATAGATACTCGAAGAAAAGACAAATCAAATGTTAAGTCAACTATCCCTTATACTACAACACAAAGCAATACTTATTGCCACAAAGAAACATCTCACACACAGTATAATCATCACCACATTGTACAATCAATGCGTGATCAAAAACTTTGTCTATTACGACCAAGTATAAAATAAAGTTTGTCAATACATAAATTAAATGCCTGAGAAAAGCGCTTTTAGTTACCAATAAAGACATAATCAGAAGTGATATTATATGAGAATGGGCAGGCAATAAATCCACTCTATGCTACAAACAGAAATAAAATTACAATTGTTTGCCCATCAAGAAAGAATGCCGTGTTATTCCTTGCCATACAAAGCATATTATGTAATAGGAGAAGGAGGAAGAACAAGGCGCAGACCAAGAGTAACCTGGGGAAAACTTCAAAGAAACGTTGCGACAACATCAATTGATATTGAGTGAAGTCGTTAAAAGTGGCAAGATCTAGAAATTCCTATCTTCCTCGACACCTGAACGAATACAAGAGAAAGTGAACCACGAAAGGAAGAATGTTTAATGTCTTTTGTCCGCATTTATTACTTATTAAATAATATGAACGTTCTGAATCGAACAGCACAGTTTTAATTAAGGAAATTGGCAAAAGATACACTGAAAGAGGCGTGACTGGGGTACCTTACTTTTTTTTTACACTGAAAGACATAATATATGTTTTCATTCATAACAATATTACAAAGTATAAAAACATTTTCATATAAGTAATTACATTTATTATCTGTCTGAAACCACTGATAGAAAAAAGAGGCCACATTTTGAGAAAAGATTGAGCCAGTCGTATGTACTTTAGCTGTAAAAAATGCCAGATGAGACTGAAAGATTTAGGGAAAAACATGTCTTTACTTAAATAATTAACACACAGCCTTATTTATTTATTACTATTTATTTAATAGCTTGTGCTGATGGATTCTATGGACCAGGATGCAATGATGCCTGCTCTGAGCATTGCTCAAACGTATGTGATGGAGTATCCGGGAACTGTTCCTGCATTGGCAACTATGGCGGTTCAAACTGCAGAGGTTTCTGTCTACGGTTTCTAGTCTTGTCATACAATCATTAGCTTATCTCAGCATTTATTGATCACTCTGTTTGTTGATATTTTAATAATAATCAAATGCTCAAAGTGATAAATTCATACACGATTTGCTTTCTTTCTTTCTTTCTAGCATGATTTCTTTCTTACCTTTTTGTGTGTGCATTTTATCTGTTTCTTTTTTTTAAAAAGATTTTTTTTCTTTTCCTTGCAGAATCCTTACTTGTTCACTGTTTATCACATTCTAACCATTTTGCTCATTTCTTTAGACGTGTTTGCATAATTAGAATGCCAATCCATATTTCATTGGTTTATTTTCATTAAATAGTAACTCACGTTAAATCATCCTTAATAATGTTAATGTAAATATATTCTGAAGATGCTGCAATGAAATAAAAATTGAAACACCTAAACTACCATGCTTTGCATACACATGCATTTTAAGAACATAATAGGAAATAATCGGAAAATAATTTTCTTCAAACTCAAAATTAATTTCATTTAAATTTGAAGGTTACTGAATAAACTAAAACATCTTATTTGAACCATATTTGAATACGTTTTGTCTTCGTTTAATAACCTGAACTTGATGTATCAGAGACATATATATTTAACTCTACACTTTCTGTGTTTTCACGAAAATTTCTTCAGTTACCAGTATGTTTGATAATGGCTTCTCTTTTTCGTCGTTTAATTGGAATTGTGTTTTGCATCTGCTGTACATCTCATATCTGAGATCAGTTCCGATTTCAATGTGTGTAATAACATAACATTGGTATTAAGTGTTGCCAAGAGAAAATGCTGAATGTAAAGTTGATCACAAGAAAAGCATTTTGAAGAATGTTGATTCTATTCACACTTGAATTGGACTCAAAATACAGGATATGCTTAGTAATAGATTCACCAGAGGTAGCAGCCAATATAAACATTTCTTGCACTTTTTATTGTTATACAATTATATTCCGTGGTTGTATTGTGAAAAGGTCGTAGACATATTGTTGAGTGAGAAATAATAGATGAGGGGAGAATTCTATCATCAACATGATACACACTAACACAAATTTAAAAATGCACAGTTGTCATTCAAGGTAAGAGATATATAATCAAACAGGTCGCTTATCAATTAAGATGGTTACATTCATTACAGCTTGTCTGAAAGAATCACTGTCTCTACCCAGATCTTCTACTTCTTCTATTGTAAAATTCAATGTCGCCTTTATGTTTTGACCTTCCTCTTGGTCTATCAAATGTGAGTCCCTCAGGAACACAAATTCATATTCTGTTAAGAACATTTAATGCTAAATTTGAGAATGCAAAATCAATAGCATGAAAATAAGCACTGAAAAGACATAAATCATATCAACAGAAAAACTAAAGAATATAAAAATCATAGATATAGGACAAACTATATAATAAAACAAGTAACAAACTGCAACTGTCTGGGAAAAACATCCTCTGATGTTTATAAAATCGTGAAAGAAATAGATACTCGATGACAAGGCAAACCAAATGTTGAGTCAACTATCCCTTATACTACAACACAAAGAAATACTTATTGCCACCAAGAAACACTCACACAACGTATTATAATTACCACATTGTACAATCAATGCGTTGTCAAAAACGTTGTCTATTACGACTAAGTACAAAATAGAGTTTGTCAATACAAAATTGAAATGCCTGAGTAAAGCGCTTGTAGTTACCAATAAAGACATAATCAGAAATGATATTACATGTATATGAGAATGGGCAGGCAATGAATCAACTCTATGCTACAAACAGAAATAAAATTACAATTGTTTGCCCATCTAGAAAGAATGCCGTGTTATTCCTTGCCATACAAAGCATATAATAAAATAGGAGAAGGAAGAACAAGGCGCAGACCAAGAGTAAGCTGGGGAAAACTTCAAAGAAACGTTGCGAAAACATCAATTGACATTGGGTGAAGTCGTTAAAAGTGGCAAGATCTAGAACTTCATATCTTCCTCGATATCTGAAAAAATACAAGAGAAAGTGAAACAAGAAAGGAAGAATGTTTAATGTATTTAATCCGCATTTTTTACCTATTATATAATTTGAACGTGCGGAAACAAAAAGCACAGTTTTAATTAAGGAAATTGGCAAAAGATACAGTGAAAAACATAATACATGTTTTCATTCATAACAATATTACATTGTAGAAACACATTTTCATATAAGTAATTCAATTTATTATCTGTCTGAGACCATTGATAGAAAAAAGAGGCCACATTTTGAGAAAAGATTGAGCCAGTCGTATGTACGTAGGGAGGTCAAAAAGTAATGCACACCAATTATTTTCTCGGCTAATAATAAAGATAGGAATATGAAATTTTGCACACTTAGAATATTACATGTTCCAATTATGTGCACAAAATTGCACAGCATTCTGTTAAATATTACGCAATCTATGAACCGTTAAAATGGAGCTTGTCAACAATGTCCGTTACAAAAAGCGAATTGTCATAGAATTTCTGGTTGCGGAAAAAGAAACTGTGGCAAACATTCATAAACGACTGTGTGCAGTGTACAAATGTTCTGCAGTCGATAGGAGCACAGTTAGTCGCTGGGTTCAGAGAATTAAAGCTGCAGAAAGTGTACGAGTGGAGCTGCATGATTTACCGCGTTCTGGACGTGTTGCCTCGGCTACCAGCACAGACATGTTAAACCCGGCTGATGCCATTATTCGTAAGGATAGGCGTATCACTAGTCAGCAATTGGCATTGCAGCTTACAGTCAGCAAGGGAAGTGCAATCGCAATTTTTAAAACTCTCGGATATTCAAAGATTTGCGCTCGATGGGTTCCTCGGTGCCTAACAAATGATCACAGAGTTCAAAGGAAAATATTCTGTTCTGAATTGTTGGAGCGTTTTGGTGTTGAAGGAGAAATGTTTTTGTCCAAAAATTGTTACCGGTGACGAAACGTGGGCACATTATTATGAGCCTGAAACAAAAATGCAGTCAATGAAATGGCATCATCCGCAATCACCAAAAAGAAAAAAATTCAAAACATCTCCATCAGCCGGAAAGGTGATGATCACTGTCTTCTGGGACATTGATGGTGTGATTCTTGTTGATGTAATGACAAGAGGTGAGACAATCAACTCGACAGCTTACATCAATACACTGACAAAACTCAAACATCGGTTCCACAGAGTTCGGCCTAATAAGCCATCTGCAGATTTGTTGCTTCAACATGACAATGCACGCCCTCACACAAGTCTGGTAACACGGGAAGCAATCAACAAATTTGGTTGGACTGTACTGCCCCTTCCTCCTTACAGCCCTGATCTGGCTCCCTCAGATTTCCATCTGTTTGGACCACTCAAAAAATTCCTGCGTGGGAAACACTTTGACAATGATGAGGATGTGATCCGTGCAGTTAAAAAATGGCTACGCGAGCAGGACAAAACTTGGTACAAACGAGGCATTCATGACCTAGTTTCGCGTTGGCGTAAGGCAATACGCTTGGACAGAGATTATGTTGAAAAATAGGTAGTGTAAAGGGGATGTTCAGCTACAATCTGTGAAAATTTCACACATTTTGCCCGAATAGTTTCCGAGAAAAAAATTGGTGTGCATTACTTTTTGACCTCCCTTCAGTACTTTAGCTGTAATAAAAGTCAGTTGAGACTGAAACATTTTATGGAAAAACATGTCTTTGCTTAAATAATTAACACACCGTTGTATTTATTGATTACTATTTTTTTTATAGATTGTGCTGATGGATTCTATGGATCGGGATGTAATTATACATGCTCTGAGCATTGCTCAAACGTGTGTGATGGAGTGTCCGGGAACTGTTCCTGCATTGGCAACTATGGCGGTTCAAACTGCAGAGGTTTCTGTCTTCGGTTTCTTGTCTTGTCATACAATCATTAGCTTCTCTCAGCATTGATTGATCACACTGTTTGTTGATATTTTAATAATAATCAAATGCTCAAAGTGATAAATCCATACACCATTTGCTTTCTTTCTTTCTTTCTAGCGTTCTTTCTTTCTTACATTTTTGTGTGTGCATTTTCTCCGTTTCTTTTTTTTAAGATGTATTATTATTTTCCTTGCAGAAGTTTTATTTGTTCACTGTTTATCACATTCTAACCATTTTGCTCATTTCTTTAGACGTGTTTGCATAATTAGAATGCCAGTCCATATTTCATTGATTTATTTTCATTAAATAGTAACTCACGTAAAATCTTACTTAATAATGTTAATGTAAATATATTTTGAAGATGCTGCAATGAAATACGTATTGAAACACCTAAAGTATCATGTTGTGCATACACATGCATTTCAAGAACATAATAGGAAATAATCGGAATATAATTTTGTTTACAATTCAAAATTAATTTCATTTAAATTTGAAGGTTACTGAATAAACTAAAACATCTTATTTGAATCATATTTGAATACGTTTTGTCTTCGTTTAATAACCTGAACTTGATGTATCAGCAACATATATATTGAACTCTACACTTTCTGTGTTTTCACAATAATTTCTTCAGTGACCAGTATGTTTGATAGTGGCTTCTCTTTTTCGTCGTTTAATGGAAATTGTGTTTTGCATCTGCTGTACATCTCATATCTGAGATCAATTCCGATTTCACTGTGTGCAATAACATGAAATTGTTATTAAATGTTGCCAAGAGAAAATGCTAAATGTAAAACTGATCACAAGGAAAACATTTTGAAGAATATTGATTCTATTCACAATTGAATTGGGTTCAAAAGACAGGGCATGCTTAGTAATAAATTCACCAGAGGTAGCAGCCAATATAAACATTTCTTGCACTTTTTATTGTTATACAATTATCTTCTGTGGTTGTATTGTGAAAAGGTCGTAGACATATTGTTGAGTGAAAAATAATAGATGAGGGGAGAATTCGATCATCAACGTGATACAAACTAACACAAATTTAAACATTCTCAGTTGTCATTAAAGGTAAGAGATATATCATCAACTAGTCGCTTATCATTTGCAGATGGTTACATTCACCACATCCTGTCAGAAAGAATCTATTTCTACCCATAACTTCTACTTCTTCTATTGTAAAATATAATGGTCGCCTTTATGTTTTGACCTTCCTCTTGGTCTATCAAATTTGCGGCCTTCAGGAACACACATTCATATTTTGTTAAGAACATTTAACGTTAAATTTGAGAATGCAAAATCCAAAGCATGAGAATAAGCAC
The DNA here is from genome assembly GCA_032433765.1 of Megaustenia siamemsis. NCBI lineage: Eukaryota > Metazoa > Mollusca > Gastropoda > Stylommatophora > Ariophantidae > Megaustenia > Megaustenia siamemsis. Next base: position 53,135,248 of record JAVIAB010000001.1, read on the forward strand.
TGAAAAGACAGAAATCATATCAACAGATATACTAAGGAATATAAAAATCATAGATATATGACAAACTAGATTGTAAAACATGTAATAAACTGTAACTATACGGGAACAACATTCTCTGATGTTTATAAAATCGTGAAAGAAATAGATACTCGAAGAAAAGACAAATCAAATGTTAAGTCAACTATCCCTTATACTACAACACAAAGCAATACTTATTGCCACCAAGAAACACTCACACAACGTATTATAATTACCACATTGTACAATCAATGCGTTGTCAAAAACGTTGTCTATTACGACTAAGTACAAAATAGAGTTTGTCACCACAAAATTGAAATGCCTGAGTAAAGCGCTTGTAGTTACCAATAAAGACATAATCAGAAATGATATTATATGAGAATGGGCAGGCAATGAATCAACTCTATGCTACAAACAGAAATAAAATTACAATTGTTTGCCCATCTAGAAAGAATGCCGTGTTATTCCTTGCCATACAAAGCATATAATAAAATAGGAGAAGGAAGAACAAGGCGCAGACCAAGAGTAAGCTGGGGAAAACTTCAAAGAAACGTTGCGAAAACATCAATTGACATTGGGTGAAGTCGTTAAAAGTGGCAAGATCTAGAACTTCATATCTTCCTCGATATCTGAAAAAATACAAGAGAAAGTGAAACAAGAAAGGAAGAATGTTTAATGTATTTAATCCGCATTTTTTACCTATTATATAATTTGAACGTGCGGAAACAAAAAGCACAGTTTTAATTAAGGAAATTGGCAAAAGATACAGTGAAAAACATAATACATGTTTTCATTCATAACAATATTACATTGTAGAAACACATTTTCATATAAGTAATTCAATTTACTATCTGTCTGAGACCATTGATAGAAAAAAGAGGCCACATTTTGAGAAAAGATTGAGCCAGTCGTATGTACTTTAGCTGTAATAAAAGTCAGTTGAGACTGAAACATTTTATGGAAAAACATGTCTTTGCTTAAATAATTAACACAATGTTGTATTTATTGATTACTATTTTTTTTATAGATTGTGCTGATGGATTCTATGGATCGGGATGTAATTATACATGCTCTGAGCATTGCTCAAACGTGTGTGATGGAGTGTCCGGGAACTGTTCCTGCATTGGCAACTATGGCGGTTCAAACTGCAGAGGTTTCTGTCTTCGGTTTCTTGGCTTGTCATACAATCATTAGATTCTCTCAGCATTGATTGATCACACTGTTTGTTGATATTTTAATAATAATCAAATGCTCAAAGTGATAAATCCATACACCATTTGCTTTCTTTCTTTCTTTCTAGCGTTCTTTCTTTCTTACATTTTTGTGTGTGCATTTTCTCCGTTTCTTTTTTTTAAGATGTATTATTATTTTCCTTGCAGAAGTTTTATTTGTTCACTGTTTATCACATTCTAACCATTTTGCTCATTTCTTTAGACACGTTTGCATAATTAGAATGCCAATACATATTTCATTGATTTATTTTCATTAAATAGTAACTCACGTAAAATCTTACTTAATAATGTTAATGTAAATATATTTTGAAGATGCTGCAATGAAATACGTATTGAAACACCTAAAGTATCATGTTGTGCATACACATGCATTTCAAGAACATAATAGGAAATAATCGGAATATAATTTTGTTTACAATTCAAAATTAATTTCATTTAAATTTGAAGGTTACTGAATAAACTAAAACATCTTATTTGAATCATATTTGAATACGTTTTGTCTTCGTTTAATAACCTGAACTTGATGTATCAGCAACATATATATTTAACTCTACACTTTCTGTGTTTTCACAATAATTTCTTCAGTGACCAGTATGTTTGATAGTGGCTTCTCTTTTTCGTCGTTTAATGGAAATTGTGTTTTGCATCTGCTGTACATCTCATATCTGAGATCAATTCCGATTTCACTGTGCGCAATAACATGAAATTGTTATTAAATGTTGCCAAAAGAAAATGCTAAATGTAAAACTGATCACAAGGAAAACATTTGGAAGAATATTGATTATATTCACAATTGAATTGGGTTCAAAAGACAGGGCATGCTTAGTAATAGATTCACCAGAGGTAGCAGCCAACATAAACATTTCTTGCACTTTTTATTGTTATACAATTATATTCCGTGGTTGTATTGTGAAAAGGTCGTAGACATATTGTTGAGTGAAAAATAATAGATGAGGGGAGAATTCGATCATCAACATGATACAAACTAACACAAATTTAAACATTCGCAGTTGGCATTAAAGGTATGAGATATATCATCAACTAGTCGCTTATCATTTGCAGATGGTTACATTCACCACATCCTGTCAGAAAGAATCTATTTCTACCCATACCTTCTACTTCTTCTATTGTAAAATTTAATGGTCGCCTTTATGTTTTGACCTTCCTCTTGGTCTATCAAATTTGCGGCTATCAGGAATACACATTCATATTCTGTTAAGAACATTTAACGTTAAATTTGAGAATGCAAAATCCATAGCATGAGAATAAGCACTGAAAAGACATAAATCATATCAACATATATACTAAAGAATATAAAAATCATAGATATAGGACAAACTAGGTTGTAAAACAAGTAATAAACTGTAACTATCTGGGAACAACATTTTCTGATGTTTATAAAATCGTGAAAGAAATAGACACTCGAAGAAAAGGAAAATGAAATGTTGAGTCAACTGTCCCTTATACTACAATACAATGCAATACTTATTGCCACCAAGAAACATCTCACACAAAGTATAATCATCACCACATTGTACAATCAATGCGTGATCAAAAACGTTGTCTATTACGACCAAGTATAAAATAAAGTTTGTCAATACATAAATTAAATGCCTGAGAAAAGCGCCTTTAGTTACCAATAAAGACATAATCAGAAATGATATTATATGAGAATGGGCAGGCAATGAATCAACTCTATGCTACAAACAGAAATAAAATTACAATTGTTTGCCCATCTAGAAAGAATGCCGTGTTATTCATTGCCATACAAAGCATATTATACAATAGGAGAAGAAAGAAGAACAAGGCGCAGACCAAAAGTAAGCTGGGGAAAACTTCAAAGAAACGTTGCGACAACATCAATTGATATTGAGTGAAGTCGTTAAAAGTGGCAAGATCTAGAACTTCCTATCTTCCTCGACACCCGAACGAATACAAGAGAAAGTGAACCACGAAAGGAAGAATGTTTAATGTATTTAATCCGCATTTTTTACCTATTATATAATTTGAACGTGCGGAAACAAAAAGCACAGTTTTAATTAAGGAAATTGGCAAAAGATACAGTGAAAAACACAATACATGTTTTCATTCATAACAATATTACATTGTAGAAACACATTTTCATATAAGTAATTCAATTTATTATCTGTCTGAAACGACTGATAGAAAAAAGAGGCCACATTTTGAGAAAAGATTGAGCCAGTCGTATGTACTTTAGCTGTGATAAATGTCAGTTGAGACTGAAAAATTTAGGGAAAAACATGTCTTTACTTAAATAATTAACACACTGTCTTATTTATTGATTACTATTTATTTAATAGCTTGTGCTGATGGGTTCTATGGACCAGGATGCAATGATGCCTGCTCTGATCATTGCTCAAACGTGTGTGATCGAGTGTCCGGGAACTGTTCCTGCATTGGCAACTATGGCGGTTCAAACTGCAGAGGTTTCTGTCTTCGGTTTCTTGTCTTGTCATACAATCATTAGCTTCTCTCAGCATTGATTGATCACTCTGTTTGTTGATATTTTAATAATAATCAAATGCTCAAAGTGATAAATCCATACACCATTTGCTTTATTTCGTTCTTTCTAGCGTTCTTTCTTTCTTACATTTTTGTGTGTGCATTTTCTCCGTTTCTTTTTTTAAAGATGTTTTATTATTTTCCTTGCAGAAGTTTTATTTGTTCACTGTTTATCACATTCTAACCATTTTGCTCATTTCTTTAGACGTGTTTGCATAATTAGAATGCCAATCTATATTTCATTGATTTATTTTCATTAAATAGTAACTCACGTAAAATCTTACTTAATAATGTTAATGTAAATATATTTTGAAGATGCTGCAATGAAATACGTATTGAAACACCTAAAGTATCATGTTGTGCATACACATGCATTTCAAGAACATAATAGGAAATAATCGGAAATAATTTTGTTTAAAACTCAAAATTAATTTCATTTAAATTTGATGGTTACTGAATAAACTAAAACATCTTATTTGAATCATATTTGAATACGTTTTGTCTTCGTTTAATAACCTGAACTTGATTTATCAGCAACATATATATTTAACTCTACACTTTCTGTGTTTTCACAATAATTTCTTCAGTGACCAGTATGTTTGATAGTGGCTTCTCTTTTTCGTCGTTTAATGGAAATTGTGTTTTGCATCTGCTGTACATCTCATATCTGAGATCAATTCCGATTTCACTGTGTGCAATAACATGAAATTGTTATTAAATGTTGCCAAGAAAAAATGCTAAATGTAAAACTGATCACAAGGAAAAAATTTTGAAGAATATTGATTCTATTCACAATTGAATTGGATTCAAAAGACAGGGCATGCTTAGTAATAGATTCACCAGAGGTAGCAGCCAATATAAACATTTCTTGCACTTTTTATTGTTATACAATTATATTCCGTGGTTGTATTGTGAAAAGGTAGTAGACTTATTGTTGAGTGAAAAATAATAGATGAGGGGAGAATTCGATCATCAACGTGATACAAACTAACACAAATTTAAACATTCTCAGTTGTCATTAAAGGTAAGAGATATATCATCAACTATTCGCTTATCATTTGCAGATGGTTACATTCACCACATCCTGTCAGAAAGAATCTATTTCTACCCATAACTTCTACTTCTTCTTTTGTAAAATATAATGGTCGCCTTTATGTTTTGACCTTCCTCTTGGTCTATCAAATTTGCGGCCTTCAGGAACACACATTCATATTTTGTTAAGAACATTTAACGTTAAATTTGAGAATGCAAAATCCAAAGCATGAGAATAAGCACTGAAAAGACAGAAATCATATCAACAGATATACTAAGGAATATAAAAATCATAGATATATGACAAACTAGATTGTAAAACATGTAATAAACTGTAACTATCCGGGAACAACATTCTCTGATGTTTATAAAATCGTGAAAGAAATAGATACTCGAAGAAAAGACAAATCAAATGTTAAGTCAACTATCCCTTATACTACAACACAAAGCAATACTTATTGCCACCAAGAAACACTCACACAACGTATTATAATTACCACATTGTACAATCAATGCGTTGTCAAAAACGTTGTCTATTACGACTAAGTACAAAATAGAGTTTGTCACCACAAAATTGAAATGCCTGAGTAAAGCGCTTGTAGTTACCAATAAAGACATAATCAGAAATGATATTTTATGAGAATGGGCAGGCAATGAATCAACTCTATGCTACAAACAGAAATAAAATTACAATTGTTTGCCCATCTAGAAAGAATGCCGTGTTATTCCTTGCCATACAAAGCATATAATAAAATAGGAGAAGGAAGAACAAGGCGCAGACCAAGAGTAAGCTGGGGAAAACTTCAAAGAAACGTTGCGAAAACATCAATTGACATTGGGTGAAGTCGTTAAAAGTGGCAAGATCTAGAACTTCATATCTTCCTCGATATCTGAAAAAATACAAGAGAAAGTGAAAAAAGAAAGGAAGAATGTTTAATGTATTTAATCCGCATTTTTTACCTATTATATAATTTGAACGTGCGGAAACAAAAAGCACAGTTTTAATTAAGGAAATTGGCAAAAGATACAGTGAAAAACATAATACATGTTTTCATTCATAACAATATTACATTGTAGAAACACATTTTCATATAAGTAATTCAATTTATTATCTGTCTGAGACCATTGATAGAAAAAAGAGGCCACATTTTGAGAAAAGATTGAGCCAGTCGTATGTACTTTAGCTGTAATAAAAGTCATTTGAGACTGAAACATTTTATGGAAAAACATGTCTTTGCTTAAATAATTAACACACCGTTGTATTTATTGATTACTATTTTTTTATAGATTGTGCTGATGGATTCTATGGATCGGGATGTAATTATACATGCTCTGAGCATTGCTCAAACGTGTGTGATGGAGTGTCCGGGAACTGTTCCTGCATTGGCAACTATGGCGGTTCAAACTGCAGAGGTTTCTGTCTTCGGTTTCTTGTCTTGTCATACAATCATTAGCTTCTCTCAGCATTGATTGATCACACTGTTTGTTGATATTTTAATAATAATCAAATGCTCAAAGTGATAAATCCATACACCATTTGCTTTCTTTCTTTCTTTCTAGCGTTCTTTCTTTCTTACATTTTTGTGTGTGCATTTTCTCCGTTTCTTTTTTTTAAGATGTATTATTATTTTCCTTGCAGAAGTTTTATTTGTTCACTGTTTATCACATTCTAACCATTTTGCTCATTTCTTTAGACACGTTTGCATAATTAGAATGCCAATACATATTTCATTGATTTATTTTCATTAAATAGTAACTCACGTAAAATCTTACTTAATAATGTTAATGTAAATATATTTTGAAGATGCTGCAATGAAATACGTATTGAAACACCTAAAGTATCATGTTGTGCATACACATGCATTTCAAGAACATAATAGGAAATAATCGGAATATAATTTTGTTTACAATTCAAAATTAATTTCATTTAAATTTGAAGGTTACTGAATAAACTAAAACATCTTATTTGAATCATATTTGAATACGTTTTGTCTTCGTTTAATAACCTGAACTTGATGTATCAGCAACATATATATTTAACTCTACACTTTCTGTGTTTTCACAATAATTTCTTCAGTGACCAGTATGTTTGATAGTGGCTTCTCTTTTTCGTCGCTTAATGGGAATTTTGTTTTGCATCTGCTGTACATCTCATATCTGAGATCAATTCCGATTTCACTGTGTGCAATAACATGAAATTGTTATTAAATGTTGCCAAGAGAAAATGCTAAATGTAAAACTGATCACAAGGAAAACATTTTGAAGAATATTGATTATATTCACAATTGAATTGGGTTCAAAAGACAGGGCATGCTTAGTAATAGATTCACCAGAGGTAGCAGCCAACATAAACATTTCTTGCACTTTTTATTGTTATACAATTATATTCCGTGGTTGTATTGTGAAAAGGTCGTGGACATATTGTTGAGTGAAAAATAATAGATGAGGGGAGAATTCGATCATCAACATGATACAAACTAACACAAATTTAAACATTCGCAGTTTGCATTAAAGGTATGAGATATATCATCAACTAGTCGCTTATCATTTGCAGATGGTTACATTCATCACATCCTGTCAGAAAGAATCTCTATTTCTACCCATACCTTCTACTTCTTCTATTGTAAAATTTAATGGTCGCCTTTATGTTTTGACCTTCCTCTTGGTCTATCAAATTTGCGGCTATCAGGAATACACATTCATATTCTGTTAAACATTTAACGTTCAATTTGAGAATGCAAAATCCATAGCACGAGAATAAGCACTGAAAAGACATAAATCATATCAACATATATACTAAAGAATATACAAATCATAGATATAGGACAAACTAGGTTGTAAAACAAGTAATAAACTGTAACTATCTGGGAACAACATTTTCTGATGTTTATAAAATCGTGAAAGAAATAGACACTCGAAGAAAAGGAAAATGAAATGTTGAGTCAACTGTCCCTTATACTACAATACAATGCAATACTTATTGCCACCAAGAAACATCTCACACAAAGTATAATCATCACCACATTGTACAATCAATGCGTGATCAAAAACGTTGTCTATTACGACCAAGTATAAAATAAAGTTTGTCAATACATAAATTAAATGCCTGAGAAAAGCGCCTTTAGTTACCAATAAAGACATAATCAGAAATGATATTATATGAGAATGGGCAGGCAATGAATCAACTCTATGCTACAAACAGAAATAAAATTACAATTGTTTGCCCATCTAGAAAGAATGCCGTGTTATTCATTGCATACAAAGCATATTATACAATAGGAGAAGAAAGAAGAACAAGGCGCAGACCAAAAGTAAGCTGGGGAAAACTTCAAAGAAACGTTGCGACAACATCAATTGATATTGAGTGAAGTCGTTAAAAGTGGCAAGATCTAGAACTTCCTATCTTCCTCGACACCCGAACGAATACAAGAGAAAGTGAACCACGAAAGGAAGAATGTTTAATGTCTTGTGTCCGCATTTATTACTTATTAAATAATATGGAAGTGCGGAAACGAAAAGCACAGTTTTAATTAAGGAAATTGGCAAATTATACAGTGAAAAACATAATACATGTTTTCATTCATAACAATATTACATTGTAGAAACACATTTTCATATAAGTAATTCAATTTATTATCTGTCTGAAACCACTGATAGAAAAAAGAGGCCACATTTTGAGAAAAGATTGAGCCAGTCGTATGTACTTTAGCTGTGATAAATGTCAGTTGAGACTGAAAAATTTAGGGAAAAACATGTCTTTACTTAAATAATTAACACACTGTCTTATTTATTGATTACTATTTATTTAATAGCTTGTGCTGATGGGTTCTATGGACCAGGATGCAATGATGCCTGCTCTGATCATTGCTCAAACGTGTGTGATCGAGTGTCCGGGAACTGTTCCTGCATTGGCAACTATGGCGGTTCAAACTGCAGAGGTTTCTGTCTTCGGTTTCTTGTCTTGTCATACAATCATTAGCTTCTCTCAGCATTGATTGATCACTCTGTTTGTTGATATTTTAATAATAATCAAATGCTCAAAGTGATAAATCCATACACCATTTGCTTTATTTCGTTCTTTCTAGCGTTCTTTCTTTCTTACATTTTTGTGCGTGCATTTTCTCCGTTTCTTTTTTTAAAGATGTATTCTTATTTTCCTTGCAGAAGTTTTATTTGTTCACTGTTTATCACATTCTAACCATTTTGCTCATTTCTTTAGACGTGTTTGCATAATTAGAATGCCAGTCCATATTTCATTGATTTATTTTCATTAAATAGTAACTCACGTAAAATCTTAATTAATAATGTTAATGTAAATATATTTTGAAGATGCTGCAATGAAATACGTATTGAAACACCTAAAGTATCATGTTGTGCATACACATGCATTTCAAGAACATAATAGGAAATAATCGGAAATAATTTTGTTTAAAACTCAAAATTAATTTCATTTAAATTTGAAGGTTACTGAATAAACTAAAACATCTTATTTGAATCATATTTGAATACGTTTTGTCTTCGTTTAATAACCTGAACTTGATTTATCAGCAACATATATATTTAACTCTACACTTTCTGTGTTTTCACAATAATTTCCTCAGTGACCAGTATGTTTGATAGTGGCTTCTCTTTTTCGTCGTTTAATGGAAATTGTGTTTTGCATCTGCTGTACATCTCATATCTGAGATCAATTCCGATTTCACTGTGTGCAATAACATGAAATTGTTATTAAATGTTGCCAAGAGAAAATGCTAAATGTAAAACTGATCACAAGGAAAACATTTTGAAGAATATTGATTCTATTCACAATTGAATTGGATTCAAAAGACAGGGCATGCTTAGTAATAGATTCACCAGAGGTAGCAGCCAATATAAACATTTCTTGCACTTTTTATTGTTATACAATTATATTCCGTGGTTGTATTGTGAAAAGGTCGTAGACTTATTGTTGAGTGAAAAATAATAGATGAGGGGAGAATTCGATCATCAACGTGATACAAACTAACACAAATTTAAACATTCTCAGTTGTCATTAAAGGTAAGAGATATATCATCAACTATTCGCTTATCATTTGCAGATGGTTACATTCACCACATACTGTCAGAAAGAATCTATTTCTACCCATAACTTCTACTTCTTCTATTGTAAAATATAATGGTCGCCTTTATGTTTTGACCTTCCTCTTGGTCTATCAAATTTGCGGCCTTCAGGAACACACATTCATATTTTGTTAAGAACATTTAACGTTAAATTTGAGAATGCAAAATCCAAAGCATGAGAATAAGCACTGAAGAGACAGAAATCATATCAACAGATATACTAAGGAATATAAAAATCATAGATATATGACAAACTAGATTGTAAAACATGTAATAAACTGTAACTATCCGGGAACAACATTCTCTGATGTTTATAAAATCGTGAAAGAAATAGATACTCGAAGAAAAGACAAATCAAATGTTAAGTCAACTATCCCTTATACTACAACACAAAGCAATACTTATTGCCACCAAGAAACACTCACACAACGTATTATAATTACCACATTGTACAATCAATGCGTTGTCTAAAAACGTTGTCTATTACGACTAAGTACAAAATAGAGTTTGTCACCACAAAATTTAAATGCCTGAGTAAAGCGCTTGTAGTTACCAATAAAGGCATAATCAGAAATGATATTTTATGAGAATGGGCAGGCAATGAATCAACTCTATGCTACAAACAGAAATAAAATTACAATTGTTTGCCCATCTAGAAAGAATGCCGTGTTATTCCTTGCCATACAAAGCATATAATAAAATAGGAGAAGGAAGAACAAGGCGCAGACCAAGAGTAAGCTGGGGAAAACTTCAAAGAAACGTTGCGAAAACATCAATTGACATTGGGTGAAGTCGTTAAAAGTGGCAAGATCTAGAACTTCCTATCTTCCTCGATATCTGAAAAAATACAAGAGAAAGTGAAAAAAGAAAGGAAGAATGTTTAATGTATTTAATCCGCATTTTTTACCTATTATATAATTTGAACGTGCGGAAACAAAAAGCACAGTTTTAATTAAGGAAATTGGCAAAAGATACAGTGAAAAACATAATACATGTTTTCATTCATAACAATATTACATTGTAGAAACACATTTTCATATAAGTAATTCAATTTATTATCTGTCTGAGACCATTGATAGAAAAAAGAGGCCACATTTTGAGAAAAGATTGAGCCAGTCGTATGTACTTTAGCTGTAATAAAAGTCATTTGAGACTGAAACATTTTATGGAAAAACATGTCTTTGCTTAAATAATTAACACACCGTTGTATTTATTGATTACTATTTTTTTATAGATTGTGCTGATGGATTCTATGGATCGGGATGTAATTATACATGCTCTGAGCATTGCTCAAACGTGTGTGATGGAGTGTCCGGGAACTGTTCCTGCATTGGCAACTATGGCGGTTCAAACTGCAGAGGTTTCTGTCTTCGGTTTCTTGTCTTGTCATACAATCATTAGCTTCTCTCAGCATTGATTGATCACACTGTTTGTTGATATTTTAATAATAATCAAATGCTCAAAGTGATAAATCCATACACCATTTGCTTTCTTTCTTTCTTTCTAGCGTTCTTTCTTTCTTACATTTTTGTGTGTGCATTTTCTCCGTTTCTTTTTTTTAAGATGTATTATTATTTTCCTTGCAGAAGTTTTATTTTTTCACTGTTTATCACATTCTAACCATTTTGCTCATTTCTTTAGACACGTTTGCATAATTAGAATGCCAATACATATTTCATTGATTTATTTTCATTAAATAGTAACTCACGTAAAATCTTACTTAATAATGTTAATGTAAATATATTTTGAAGATGCTGCAATGAAATACGTATTGAAACACCTAAAGTATCATGTTGTGCATACACATGCATTTCAAGAACATAATAGGAAATAATCGGAATATAATTTTGTTTACAATTCAAAATTAATTTCATTTAAATTTGAAGGTTACTGAATAAACTAAAACATCTTATTTGAATCATATTTGAATACGTTTTGTCTTCGTTTAATAACCTGAACTTGATGTATCAGCAACATATATATTTAACTCTACACTTTCTGTGTTTTCACAATAATTTCTTCAGTGACCAGTATGTTTGATAGTGGCTTCTCTTTTTCGTCGCTTAATGGGAATTTTGTTTTGCATCTGCTGTACATCTCATATCTGAGATCAATTCCGATTTCACTGTGTGCAATAACATGAAATTGTTATTAAATGTTGCCAAGAGAAAATGCTAAATGTAAAACTGATCACAAGGAAAACATTTTGAAGAATATTGATTATATTCACAATTGAATTGGGTTCAAAAGACAGGGCATGCTTAGTAATAGATTCACCAGAGGTAGCAGCCAACATAAACATTTCTTGCACTTTTTATTGTTATACAATTATATTCCGTGGTTGTATTGTGAAAAGGTCGTGGACATATTGTTGAGTGAAAAATAATAGATGAGGGGAGAATTCGATCATCAACATGATACAAACTAACACAAATTTAAACATTCGCAGTTTGCATTAAAGGTATGAGATATATCATCAACTAGTCGCTTATCATTTGCAGATGGTTACATTCATCACATCCTGTCAGAAAGAATCTCTATTTCTACCCATACCTTCTACTTCTTCTATTGTAAAATTTAATGGTCGCCTTTATGTTTTGACCTTCCTCTTGGTCTATCAAATTTGCGGCTATCAGGAATACACATTCATATTCTGTTAAACATTTAACGTTTAATTTGAGAATGCAAAATCCATAGCACGGGAATAAGCACTGAAAAGACATAAATCATATCAACATATATACTAAAGAATATACAAATCATAGATATAGGACAAACTAGGTTGTAAAACAAGTAATAAACTGTAACTATCTGGGAACAACATTTTCTGATGTTTATAAAATCGTGAAAGAAATAGACACTCGAAGAAAAGGAAAATGAAATGTTGAGTCAACTGTCCCTTATACTACAATACAATGCAATACTTATTGCCACCAAGAAACATCTCACACAAAGTATAATCATCACCACATTGTACAATCAATGCGTGATCAAAAACGTTGTCTATTACGACCAAGTATAAAATAAAGTTTGTCAATACATAAATTAAATGCCTGAGAAAAGCGCCTTTAGTTACCAATAAAGACATAATCAGAAATGATATTATATGAGAATGGCAGGCAATGAATCAACTCTATGCTACAAACAGAAATAAAATTACAATTGTTTGCCCATCTAGAAAGAATGCCGTGTTATTCATTGCCATACAAAGCATATTATACAATAGGAGAAGAAAGAAGAACAAGGCGCAGACCAAAAGTAAGCTGGGGAAAACTTCAAAGAAACGTTGCGACAACATCAATTGATATTGAGTGAAGTCGTTAAAAGTGGCAAGATCTAGAACTTCCTATCTTCCTCGACACCCGAACGAATACAAGAGAAAGTGAACCACGAAAGGAAGAATGTTTAATGTCTTGTGTCCGCATTTATTACTTATTAAATAATATGGAAGTGCGGAAACGAAAAGCACAGTTTTAATTAAGGAAATTGGCAAATTATACAGTGAAAAACATAATACATGTTTTCATTCATAACAATATTACATTGTAGAAACACATTTTCATATAAGTAATTCAATTTATTATCTGTCTGAAACCACTGATAGAAAAAAGAGGCCACATTTTGAGAAAAGATTGAGCCAGTCGTATGTACTTTAGCTGTGATAAATGTCAGTTGAGACTGAAAAATTTAGGGAAAAACATGTCTTTACTTAAATAATTAACACACTGTCTTATTTATTGATTACTATTTATTTAATAGCTTGTGCTGATGGGTTCTATGGACCAGGATGCAATGATGCCTGCTCTGATCATTGCTCAAACGTGTGTGATCGAGTGTCCGGGAACTGTTCCTGCATTGGCAACTATGGCGGTTCAAACTGCAGAGGTTTCTGTCTTCGGTTTCTTGTCTTGTCATACAATCATTAGCTTCTCTCAGCATTGATTGATCACTCTGTTTGTTGATATTTTAATAATAATCAAATGCTCAAAGTGATAAATCCATACACCATTTGCTTTATTTCGTTCTTTCTAGCGTTCTTTCTTTCTTACATTTTTGTGCGTGCATTTTCTCCGTTTCTTTTTTTAAAGATGTATTCTTATTTTCCTTGCAGAAGTTTTATTTGTTCACTGTTTATCACATTCTAACCATTTTGCTCATTTCTTTAGACGTGTTTGCATAATTAGAATGCCAGTCCATATTTCATTGATTTATTTTCATTAAATAGTAACTCACGTAAAATCTTAATTAATAATGTTAATGTAAATATATTTTGAAGATGCTGCAATGAAATACGTATTGAAACACCTAAAGTATCATGTTGTGCATACACATGCATTTCAAGAACATAATAGGAAATAATCGGAAATAATTTTGTTTAAAACTCAAAATTAATTTCATTTAAATTTGAAGGTTACTGAATAAACTAAAACATCTTATTTGAATCATATTTGAATACGTTTTGTCTTCGTTTAATAACCTGAACTTGATTTATCAGCAACATATATATTTAACTCTACACTTTCTGTGTTTTCACAATAATTTCCTCAGTGACCAGTATGTTTGATAGTGGCTTCTCTTTTTCGTCGTTTAATGGAAATTGTGTTTTGCATCTGCTGTACATCTCATATCTGAGATCAATTCCGATTTCACTGTGTGCAATAACATGAAATTGTTATTAAATGTTGCCAAGAGAAAATGCTAAATGTAAAACTGATCACAAGGAAAAAATTTTGAAGAATATTGATTCTATTCACAATTGAATTGGATTCAAAAGACAGGGCATGCTTAGTAATAGATTCACCAGAGGTAGCAGCCAATATAAACATTTCTTGCACTTTTTATTGTTATACAATTATATTCCGTGGTTGTATTGTGAAAAGGTCGTAGACTTATTGTTGAGTGAAAAATAATAGATGAGGGGAGAATTCGATCATCAACGTGATACAAACTAACACAAATTTAAACATTCTCAGTTGTCATTAAAGGTAAGAGATATATCATCAACTATTCGCTTATCATTTGCAGATGGTTACATTCACCACATACTGTCAGAAAGAATCTATTTCTACCCATAACTTCTACTTCTTCTATTGTAAAATATAATGGTCGCCTTTATGTTTTGACCTTCCTCTTGGTCTATCAAATTTGCGGCCTTCAGGAACACACATTCATATTTTGTTAAGAACATTTAACGTTAAATTTGAGAATGCAAAATCCAAAGCATGAGAATAAGCACTGAAAAGACAGAAATCATATCAACAGATATACTAAGGAATATAAAAATCATAGATATATGACAAACTAGATTGTAAAACATGTAATAAACTGTAACTATCCGGGAACAACATTCTCTGATGTTTATAAAATCGTGAAAGAAATAGATACTCGAAGAAAAGACAAATCAAATGTTAAGTCAACTATCCCTTATACTACAACACAAAGCAATACTTATTGCCACCAAGAAACACTCACACAACGTATTATAATTACCACATTGTACAATCAATGCGTTGTCAAAAACGTTGTCTATTACGACTAAGTACAAAATAGAGTTTGTCACCACAAAATTGAAATGCCTGAGTAAAGCGCTTGTAGTTACCAATAAAGACATAATCAGAAATGATATTATATGAGAATGGGCAGGCAATGAATCAACTCTATGCTACAAACAGAAATAAAATTACAATTGTTTGCCCATCTAGAAAGAATGCCGTGTTATTCCTTGCCATACAAAGCATATAATAAAATAGGAGAAGGAAGAACAAGGCGCAGACCAAGAGTAAGCTGGGGAAAACTTCAGAGAAAGGTTGCGAAAACATCAATTGACATTGGGTGAAGTCGTTAAAAGTGGCAAGATCTAGAACTTCATATCTTCCTCGATATCTGAAAAAATACAAGAGAAAGTGAAACAAGAAAGGAAGAATGTTTAATGTATTTAATCCGCATTTTTTACCTATTATATAATTTGAACGTGCGGAAACAAAAAGCACAGTTTTAATTAAGGAAATTGGCAAAAGATACAGTGAAAAACATAATACATGTTTTCATTCATAACAATATTACATTGTAGAAACACATTTTCATATAAGTAATTCAATTTATTATCTGTCTGAGACCATTGATAGAAAAAAGAGGCCACATTTTGAGAAAAGATTGAGCCAGTCGTATGTACTTTAGCTGTAATAAAATCAGTTGAGACTGAAACATTTTATGGAAAAACATGTCTTTGCTTAAATAATTAACACACCGTTGTATTTATTGTTTACTATTTTTTTATAGATTGTGCTGATGGATTCTATGGATCGGGATGTAATTATACATGCTCTGAGCATTGCTCAAACGTGTGTGATGGAGTGTCCGGGAACTGTTCCTGCATTGGCAACTATGGCGGTTCAAACTGCAGAGGTTTCTGTCTTCGGTTTCTTGGCTTGTCATACAATCATTAGCTTCTCTCAGCATTGATTGATCACACTGTTTGTTGATATTTTAATAATAATCAAATGCTCAAAGTGATGAATCCATACACCATTTGCTTTCTTTCTTTCTTTCTAGCGTTCTTTCTTTCTGACATTTTTGTGTGTGCATTTTCTCCGTTTCTTTTTTTTAAGATGTATTATTATTTTCCTTGCAGAAGTTTTATTTGTTCACTGTTTATCACATTCTAACCATTTTGCTCATTTCTTTAGACACGTTTGCATAATTAGAATGCCAATACATATTTCATTGATTTATTTTCATTAAATAGTAACTCAAGTAAAATCTTACTTAATAATGTTAATGTAAATATATTTTGAAGATGCTGCAATGAAATACGTATTGAAACACCTAAAGTATCATGTTGTGCATACACATGCATTTCAAGAACATAATAGGAAATAATCGGAATATAATTTTGTTTACAATTCAAAATTAATTTCATTTAAATTTGAAGGTTACTGAATAAACTAAAACATCTTATTTGAATCATATTTGAATACGTTTTGTCTTCGTTTAATAACCTGAACTTGATGTATCAGCAACATATATATTTAACTCTACACTTTCTGTGTTTTCACAATAATTTCTTCAGTGACCAGTATGTTTGATAGTGGCTTCTCTTTTTCGTCGCTTAATGGGAATTTTGTTTTGCATCTGCTGTACATCTCATATCTGAGATCAATTCCGATTTCACTGTGTGCAATAACATGAAATTGTTATTAAATGTTGCCAAGAGAAAATGCTAAATGTAAAACTGATCACAAGGAAAACATTTTGAAGAATATTGATTATATTCACAATTGAATTGGGTTCAAAAGACAGGGCATGCTTAGTAATAGATTCACCAGAGGTAGCAGCCAACATAAACATTTCTTGCACTTTTTATTGTTATACAATTATATTCCGTGGTTGTATTGTGAAAAGGTCGTGGACATATTGTTGAGTGAAAAATAATAGATGAGGGGAGAATTCGATCATCAACATGATACAAACTAACACAAATTTAAACATTCGCAGTTTGCATTAAAGGTATGAGATATATCATCAACTAGTCGCTTATCATTTGCAGATGGTTACATTCATCACATCCTGTCAGAAAGAATCTCTATTTCTACCCATACCTTCTACTTCTTCTATTGTAAAATTTAATGGTCGCCTTTATGTTTTGACCTTCCTCTTGGTCTATCAAATTTGCGGCTATCAGGAATACACATTCATATTCTGTTAAACATTTAACGTTCAATTTGAGAATGCAAAATCCATAGCACGAGAATAAGCACTGAAAAGACATAAATCATATCAACATATATACTAAAGAATATACAAATCATAGATATAGGACAAACTAGGTTGTAAAACAAGTAATAAACTGTAACTATCTGGGAACAACATTTTCTGATGTTTATAAAATCGTGAAAGAAATAGACACTCGAAGAAAAGGAAAATGAAATGTTGAGTCAACTGTCCATTATACTACAATACAATGCAATACTTATTGCCACCAAGAAACATCTCACACAAAGTATAATCATCACCACATTGTACAATCAATGCGTGATCAAAAACGTTGTCTATTACGACCAAGTATAAAATAAAGTTTGTCAATACATAAATTAAATGCCTGAGAAAAGCGCCTTTAGTTACCAATAAAGACATAATCAGAAATGATATTATATGAGAATGGGCAGGCAATGAATCAACTCTATGCTACAAACAGAAATAAAATTACAATTGTTTGCCCATCTAGAAAGAATGCCGTGTTATTCATTGCCATACAAAGCATATTATACAATAGGAGAAGAAAGAAGAACAAGGCGCAGACCAAAAGTAAGCTGGGGAAAACTTCAAAGAAACGTTGCGACAACATCAATTGATATTGAGTGAAGTCGTTAAAAGTGGCAAGATCTAGAACTTCCTATCTTCCTCGACACCCGAACGAATACAAGAGAAAGTGAACCACGAAAGGAAGAATGTTTAATGTCTTGTGTCCGCATTTATTACTTATTAAATAATATGGAAGTGCGGAAACGAAAAGCACAGTTTTAATTAAGGAAATTGGCAAATTATACAGTGAAAAACATAATACATGTTTTCATTCATAACAATATTACATTGTAGAAACACATTTTCATATAAGTAATTCAATTTATTATCTGTCTGAAACCACTGATAGAAAAAAGAGGCCACATTTTGAGAAAAGATTGAGCCAGTCGTATGTACTTTAGCTGTGATAAATGTCAGTTGAGACTGAAAAATTTAGGGAAAAACATGTCTTTACTTAAATAATTAACACACTGTCTTATTTATTGATTACTATTTATTTAATAGCTTGTGCTGATGGGTTCTATGGACCAGGATGCAATGATGCCTGCTCTGATCATTGCTCAAACGTGTGTGATCGAGTGTCCGGGAACTGTTCCTGCATTGGCAACTATGGCGGTTCAAACTGCAGAGGTTTCTGTCTTCGGTTTCTTGTCTTGTCATACAATCATTAGCTTCTCTCAGCATTGATTGATCACTCTGTTTGTTGATATTTTAATAATAATCAAATGCTCAAAGTGATAAATCCATACACCATTTGCTTTATTTCGTTCTTTCTAGCGTTCTTTCTTTCTTACATTTTTGTGCGTGCATTTTCTCCGTTTCTTTTTTTAAAGATGTATTCTTATTTTCCTTGCAGAAGTTTTATTTGTTCACTGTTTATCACATTCTAACCATTTTGCTCATTTCTTTAGACGTGTTTGCATAATTAGAATGCCAGTCCATATTTCATTGATTTATTTTCATTAAATAGTAACTCACGTAAAATCTTACTTAATAATGTTAATGTAAATATATTTTGAAGATGCTGCAATGAAATACGTATTGAAACACCTAAAGTATCATGTTGTGCATACACATGCATTTCAAGAACATAATAGGAAATAATCGGAAATAATTTTGTTTAAAACTCAAAATTAATTTCATTTAAATTTGAAGGTTACTGAATAAACTAAAACATCTTATTTGAATCATATTTGAATACGTTTTGTCTTCGTTTAATAACCTGAACTTGATTTATCAGCAACATATATATTTAACTCTACACTTTCTGTGTTTTCACAATAATTTCCTCAGTGACCAGTATGTTTGATAGTGGCTTCTCTTTTTCGTCGTTTAATGGAAATTGTGTTTTGCATCTGCTGTACATCTCATATCTGAGATCAATTCCGATTTCACTGTGTGCAATAACATGAAATTGTTATTAAATGTTGCCAAGAGAAAATGCTAAATGTAAAACTGATCACAAGGAAAAAATTTTGAAGAATATTGATTCTATTCACAATTGAATTGGATTCAAAAGACAGGGCATGCTTAGTAATAGATTCACCAGAGGTAGCAGCCAATATAAACATTTCTTGCACTTTTTATTGTTATACAATTATATTCCGTGGTTGTATTGTGAAAAGGTCGTAGACTTATTGTTGAGTGAAAAATAATAGATGAGTGGAGAATTCGATCATCAACGTGATACAAACTAACACAAATTTAAACATTCTCAGTTGTCATTAAAGGTAAGAGATATATCATCAACTATTCGCTTATCATTTGCAGATGGTTACATTCACCACATACTGTCAGAAAGAATCTATTTCTACCCATAACTTCTACTTCTTCTATTGTAAAATATAATGGTCGCCTTTATGTTTTGACCTTCCTCTTGGTCTATCAAATTTGCGGCCTTCAGGAACACACATTCATATTTTGTTAAGAACATTTAACGTTAAATTTGAGAATGCAAAATCCAAAGCATGAGAATAAGCACTGAAAAGACAGAAATCATATCAACAGATATACTAAGGAATATAAAAATCATAGATATATGACAAACTAGATTGTAAAACATGTAATAAACTGTAACTATCCGGGAACAACATTCTCTGATGTTTATAAAATCGTGAAAGAAATAGATACTCGAAGAAAAGACAAATCAAATGTTAAGTCAACTATCCCTTATACTACAACACAAAGCAATACTTATTGCCACCAAGAAACACTCACACAACGTATTATAATTACCACATTGTACAATCAATGCGTTGTCAAAAACGTTGTCTATTACGACTAAGTACAAAATAGAGTTTGTCACCACAAAATTGAAATGCCTGAGTAAAGCGCTTGTAGTTACCAATAAAGACATAATCAGAAATGATATTATATGAGAATGGGCAGGCAATGAATCAACTCTATGCTACAAACAGAAATAAAATTACAATTGTTTGCCCATCTAGAAAGAATGCCGTGTTATTCCTTGCCATACAAAGCATATAATAAAATAGGAGAAGGAAGAACAAGGCGCAGACCAAGAGTAAGCTGGGGAAAACTTCAAAGAAACGTTGCGAAAACATCAATTGACATTGGGTGAAGTCGTTAAAAGTGGCAAGATCTAGAACTTCATATCTTCCTCGATATCTGAAAAAATACAAGAGAAAGTGAAACAAGAAAGGAAGAATGTTTAATGTATTTAATCCGCATTTTTTACCTATTATATAATTTGAACGTGCGGAAACAAAAAGCACAGTTTTAATTAAGGAAATTGGCAAAAGATACAGTGAAAAACATAATACATGTTTTCATTCATAACAATATTACATTGTAGAAACACATTTTCATATAAGTAATTCAATTTATTATCTGTCTGAGACCATTGATAGAAAAAAGAGGCCACATTTTGAGAAAAGATTGAGCCAGTCGTATGTACTTTAGCTGTAATAAAAGTCAGTTGAGACTGAAACATTTTATGGAAAAACATGTCTTTGCTTAAATAATTAACACACCGTTGTATTTATTGTTTACTATTTTTTTATAGATTGTGCTGATGGATTCTATGGATCGGGATGTAATTATACATGCTCTGAGCATTGCTCAAACGTGTGTGATGGAGTGTCCGGGAACTGTTCCTGCATTGGCAACTATGGCGGTTCAAACTGCAGAGGTTTCTGTCTTCGGTTTCTTGGCTTGTCATACAATCATTAGCTTCTCTCAGCATTGATTGATCACACTGTTTGTTGATATTTTAATAATAATCAAATGCTCAAAGTGATGAATCCATACACCATTTGCTTTCTTTCTTTCTTTCTAGCGTTCTTTCTTTCTGACATTTTTGTGTGTGCATTTTCTCCGTTTCTTTTTTTTAAGATGTATTATTATTTTCCTTGCAGAAGTTTTATTTGTTCACTGTTTATCACATTCTAACCATTTTGCTCATTTCTTTAGACACGTTTGCATAATTAGAATGCCAATACATATTTCATTGATTTATTTTCATTAAATAGTAACTCAAGTAAAATCTTACTTAATAATGTTAATGTAAATATATTTTGAAGATGCTGCAATGAAATACGTATTGAAACACCTAAAGTATCATGTTGTGCATACACATGCATTTCAAGAACATAATAGGAAATAATCGGAATATAATTTTGTTTACAATTCAAAATTAATTTCATTTAAATTTGAAGGTTACTGAATAAACTAAAACATCTTATTTGAATCATATTTGAATACGTTTTGTCTTCGTTTAATAACCTGAACTTGATGTATCAGCAACATATATATTGAACTCTACACTTTCTGTGTTTTCACAATAATTTCTTCAGTGACCAGTATGTTTGATAGTGGCTTCTCTTTTTCGTCGTTTAATGGGAATTGTGTTTTGCATCTGCTGTACATCTCATATCTGAGATCAATTCCGATTTCACTGTGTGCAATAACATGAAATTGTTATTAAATGTTGCCAAGAGAAAATGCTAAATTTAAAACTGATCACAAGGAAAACATTTTGAAGAATATTGATTCTATTCACAATTGAATTGGGTTCAAAAGACAGGGCATGCTTAGTAATAGATTCACCAGAGGTAGCAGCCAACATAAACATTTCTTGCACTTTTTATTGTTATACAATTATATTCCGTGGTTGTATTGTGAAAAGGACGTAGACATATTGTTGAGTGAAAAATAATAGATGAGGGGAGAATTCGATCATCAACATGATACAAACTAACACAAATTTAAACATTCGCAGTTGGCATTAAAGGTATGAGATATATCATCAACTAGTCGCTTATCATTTGCAGATGGTTACATTCATCACATCCTGTCAGAAAGAATCTCTATTTCTACCCATACCTTCTACTTCTTCTATTGTAAAATTTAATGGTCGCCTTTATGTTTTGACCTTCCTCTTGGTCTATCAAATTTGCGGCTATCAGGAATACAAATTCATATTCTGTTAAGAACATTTAACGTTAAATTTGAGAATGCAAAATCCATAGCATGAGAATAAGCACTGAAAAGACATAAATCATATCAACATATATACTAAAGAATATAAAAATCATAGATATAGGACAAACTAGGTTGTAAAACAAGTAATAAACTGTAACTATCTGGGAACAACATTTTCTGATGTTTATAAAATCGTGAAAGAAATAGACACTCGAAGAAAAGGAAAATGAAATGTTGAGTCAACTGTCCCTTATACTACAACACAAAGCAATACTTATTGGCACCAAGAAACATCTCACACAAAGTATAATCATCACCACAATGTACAATCAATGCGGGATCAAAAACGTTGTCTATTACGACCAAGTATAAAATAAAGTTTGTCACCACAAAATTGAAATGCCTGAGTAAATCGCTTGTAGTTACCAATAAAGACATAATCAGAAATGATATTATATGAGAATGGGCAGGCAATGAATCAACTCTATGCTTCAAACAGAAATAAAATTACAATTGTTTGCCCATCTAGAAAGAATGCCGTGTTATTCCTTGCCATACAAAGCATATAATAAAATAGGAGAAGGAAGAAGAACAAGGCGCAGACCAAGAGTAAGCTGGGGAAAACTTCAAAGAAACGTTACGACAACATCAATTGATATTGAGTGAAGTCGTTAAAAGTGGCAAGATCTAGAACTTCCTATCTTCCTCGACACCCGAACGAATACAAGAGAAAGTGAACCACGAAAGGAAGAATGTTTAATGTCTTGTGTCCGCATTTATTACTTATTAAATAATATGGAAGTGCGGAAACGAAAAGCACAGTTTTAATTAAGGAAATTGGCAAATTATACAGTGAAAAACATAATACATGTTTTCATTCATAACAATATTACATTGTAGAAACACATTTTCATATAAGTAATTCAATTTATTATCTGTCTGAAACCACTGATAGAAAAAAGAGGCCACATTTTGAGAAAAGATTGAGCCAGTCGTGTGTACTTTAGCTGTAATAAATGTCAGTTGAGACTGAAAAATTTAGGGAAAAACATGTCTTTACTTAAATAATTAACACACTGTCTTATTTATTTACTACTATTTATTTAATAGCTTGTGCTGATGGGTTCTATGGACCAGGATGCAATGATGCCTGCTCTGATCATTGCTCAAACGTGTGTGATCGAGTGTCCGGGAACTGTTCCTGCATTGGCAACTATGGTGGTTCAAACTGCAGAGGTTTCTGTCTTCGGTTTCTTGTCTTGTCATACAATCATTAGCTTCTCTCAGCATTGATTGATCACTCTGTTTGTTGATATTTTAATAATAATCAAATGCTCAAAGTGATAAATCCATACACCATTTGCTTTATTTCGTTCTTTCTAGCGTTCTTTCTTTCTGACATTTTTGTGTGTGCATTTTCTCCGTTTCTTTTTTTTAAATGTATTATTATTTTCCTTGCAGAAGTTTTATTTGTTCACTGTTTATCACATTCTAACCATTTTGCTCATTTCTTTAGACGTGTTTGCATAATTAGAATGCCAGTCCATATTTCATTGATTTATTTTCATTAAATAGTAACTCACGTAAAATCTTACTTAATAATGTTAATGTAAATATATTTTGAAGATGCTGCAATGAAATACGTATTGAAACACCTAAAGTATCATGTTGTGCATACACATGCATTTCAAGAACATAATAGGAAATAATCGGAAATAATTTTGTTTAAAACTCAAAATTAATTTCATTTAAATTTGAAGGTTACTGAATAAACTAAAACATCTTATTTGAATCATATTTGAATACGTTTTGTCTTCGTTTAATAACCTGAACTTGATTTATCAGCAACATATATATTTAACTCTACACTTTCTGTGTTTTCACAATAATTTCTTCAGTGACCAGTATGTTTGATAGTGGCTTCTCTTTTTCGTCGTTTAATGGAAATTGTGTTTTGCATCTGCTGTACATCTCATATCTGAGATCAATTCCGATTTCACTGTGTGCAATAACATGAAATTGTTATTAAATGTTGCCAAGAGAAAATGCTAATTGTAAAACTGATCACAAGGAAAACATTTTGAAGAATATTGATTCTATTCACAATTGAATTGGGTTCAAAAGACAGGGCATGCTTAGTAATAGATTCACCAGAGGTAGCAGCCAATATAAACATTTCTTGCACTTTTTATTGTTATACAATTATATTCCGTGGTTGTATTGTGAAAAGGTCGTAGACTTATTGTTGAGTGAAAAATAATAGTTAGTTAGTCGAAGTTAGTCGAAAGATCATCCTCCTTGCACAAGGGGCATACCCATAAGTGCTCCGATTTCCTTTCGAGTAAATTCACAAGTGTGTGACGGCTGATCGTGCCGGTTCGCAGTTGGTTAACCATACACCTCTGGCGTCCTGAAAAATGTTCGCTCTTAGCTGTGCCAAGCCTTACGCGACTATGCGTTAGTCTCGCCATTGCGTTTGAATCCTTGTCGTCTCGAAAGTCTGCTACTCTTCCCGCCTCGCGGATTGCGTGTAAAATGTCCGCGTTGTCCATGGCGTTGCCAACTGAAATTTTATCCTTTTCAGCAAGCTTGTCAGCTCGTTCGTTCCCTTGCACTCCAGAGTGGCCAGGCACGTAGATGAAGACGATTTCTTTTAAAGTTGACAGCTGCAGGGATTTCAACCACTCTCTTCGCCTCCACCCAGCCTCAACCTTCTTAAGCATACTCATAGAGTCACTGAGAAAACATACTCCTGCGAAAGACTGTGTTTCGAGCCATGTCATTGCCTTAGTGACTGCTAAAACCTCCACTGTCATGCTGCTCGTTGTCTGCGAAAAAGCACCACTATCCTCATGCACCATTTGCCCTTTCACCTGCGCTGTATATGCCCATGAACATCGTTTATTTCGTACAACCGAACCATCTGTGTAGATAATAATATTTCCGGGCGTTACGTTTTCTTTGATTAAGGCCTGAATCTTATCCTCTACGACCTTGGGATTCATCGTTCTACATTCTTTATTCAGTGTTATGCAGACTTTGATAGTAATTGTAGAAATGTCATTTGGCCATTGCCGCCATTCTTCTCCACGCTGCAAGTCATTTAGCATGCACACCTTTTGAATGGATTTCTCTGCCCTGCCCATCCACGACTGGCCTCGCTCGAGTCTATCACCTTTTGGTGCTAGCGCTACAGAATTTAAAGGATGTCTTTCATCAGCAAGAATGTTCAGAAAAGCGCGTGCTCTACACACCTCGATTCTACTTTCTATGGTTGGAATGTCAAGTAGGTATCTTAACGCTCTGCATGACGTGTCTCTAGTGCAGCCAAGAATAATGCGCATAGCCTCGTTCTGAATTTTTTCGAGCCTCTCTAACTGAAGTTTGCTGAGAGTTTGAATCTCCAAAGCGTATTCAAGAACAGAAACAACCAGTCCCTGGTATAATGTATGCAGGTGCCGCTGTTCACTGCCTGCAGCGGCCATTACTTTCATAGCAGCAAGACCCTTTTTTGCTTTCTCTATCACGTTATCAATGTGCTTTACGAAAGCAAGGCTTCGATCTAAATGAATACCTAAATATTTCATTGTCATAGATCTTGGCAAAGTGTCTGAAAACATTTCTACAGATGGAGTATCAATATTAACGATGTTGTTATATAGTGAGAACCAAGTTACTTCAGCTTTTGATGGGTTCACGTTGGCACCTGCCTCGTCACACCACTTTTGTGTGCGCCTGAGTTCTGATTGTAGGTCCGCAGTTATTTTGTTTCGATCTTTTCCCTGTCGATAAACCAAAATGTCATCGGCATAAGAAAGAATAGACGAGGGGAGAATTCGATCATCAACGTGATACAAACTAACACAAATTTAAACATTCTCAGTTGTCATTAAAGGTAAGAGATATATCATCAACTATTCGCTTATCATTTGCAGATGGTTACATTCACCACATCCTGTCAGAAAGAATCTATTTCTACCCATAACTTCTACTTCTTCTATTGTAAAATATAATGGTCGCCTTTATGTTTTGACCTTCCTCTTGGTCTATCAAATTTGCGGCCTTCAGGAACACACATTCATATTTTGTTAAGAACATTTAACGTTAAATTTGAGAATGCAAAATCCAAAGCATGAGAATAAGCACTGAAAAGACAGAAATCATATCAACAGATATACTAAGGAATATAAAAATCATAGATATATGACAAACTAGATTGTAAAACATGTAATAAACTGTAACTATCCGGGAACAACATTCTCTGATGTTTATAAAATCGTGAAAGAAATAGATACTCGAAGAAAAGACAAATCAAATGTTAAGCCAACTATCCCTTATACTACGACACAAAGCAATACTTATTGCCACCAAGAAACACTCACACAACGTTTTATAATTACCACATTGTACAATCAATGCGTTGTCAAAAACGTTGTCTATCACGACTAAGTACAAAATAGAGTTTGTCACCACAAAATTGAAATGCCTGAGTAAAGCGCTTGTAGTTACCAATAAAGACATAATCAGAAATGATATTATATGAGAATGGGCAGGCAATGAATCAACTCTATGCTTCAAACCGAAATAAAATTGCAATTGTTTGCCCATCTAGAAAGAATGCCGTGTTATTCCTTGCCATACAAAGCATATAATAAAATAGGAGAAGGAAGAACAAGGCGCAGACCAAGAGTAAGCTGGGGAAAACTTCAAAGAAACGTTGCGAAAACATCAATTGACATTGGGTGAAGTCGTTAAAAGTGGCAAGATCTAGAACTTCATATCTTCCTCGATATCTGAAAAAATACAAGAGAAAGTGAAACAAGAAAGGAAGAATGTTTAATGTATTTAATCCGCATTTTTTACCTATTATATAATTTGAACGTGCGGAAACAAAAAGCACAGTTTTAATTAAGGAAATTGGCAAAAGATACAGTGAAAAACATAATACATGTTTTCATTCATAACAATATTACATTGTAGAAACACATTTTCATATAAGTAATTCAATTTATTATCTGTCTGAGACCATTGATAGAAAAAAGAGGCCACATTTTAAGAAAAGATTGAGCCAGTCGTATGTACTTTAGAAGTAATAAAAGTCAGTTGAGACTGAAACATTTTATGGAAAAACATGTCTTTGCTTAAATAATTAACACACCGTTGTATTTATTGATTACTATTTTTTTATAGATTGTGCTGATGGATTCTATGGATCGGGATGTAATTATACATGCTCTGAGCATTGCTCAAACGTGTGTGATGGAGTGTCCGGGAACTGTTCCTGCATTGGCAACTATGGCGGTTCAAACTGCAGAGGTTTCTGTCTTCGGTTTCTTGTCTTGTCATACAATAATTAGCTTCTCTCAGCATTGATTGATCACACTGTTTGTTGATATTTTAATAATAATCAAATGCTGAAAGTGATAAATCCATACACCATTTGCTTTCTTTCTTTCTTTCTAGCGTTCTTTCTTTCTGACATTTTTGTGTGTGCATTTTCTCCGTTTCTTTTTTTTAAGATGTATTATTACTTTCCTTGCAGAAGTTTTATTTGTTCACTGCTTATCACATTCTAACCATTTTGCTCATTTCTTTAGACACGTTTGCATAATTAGAATGCCAATACATATTTCATTGATTTATTTTCATTAAATAGTAACTCACGTAAAATCTTACTTAATAATGTTAATGTAAATATATTTTGAAGATGCTGCAATGAAATACGTATTGAAACACCTAAAGTATCATGTTGTGCATACACATGCATTTCAAGAACATAATAGGAAATAATCGGAATATAATTTTGTTTACAATTCAAAATTAATTTCATTTAAATTTGAAGGTTACTGAATAAACTAAAACATCTTATTTGAATCATATTTGAATACGTTTTGTCTTCGTTTAATAACCTGAACTTGATGTATCAGCAACATATATATTGAACTCTACACTTTCTGTGTTTTCACAATAATTTCTTCAGTGACCAGTATGTTTGATAGTGGCTTCTCTTTTTCGTCGTTTAATGGGAATTGTGTTTTGCATCTGCTGTACATCTCATATCTGAGATCAATTCCGATTTCACTGTGTGCAATAACATGAAATTGTTATTAAATGTTGCCAAGAGAAAATGCTAAATTTAAAACTGATCACAAGGAAAACATTTTGAAGAATATTGATTCTATTCACAATTGAATTGGGTTCAAAAGACAGGGCATGCTTAGTAATAGATTCACCAGAGGTAGCAGCCAACATAAACATTTCTTGCACTTTTTATTGTTATACAATTATATTCCGTGGTTGTATTGTGAAAAGGACGTAGACATATTGTTGAGTGAAAAATAATAGATGAGGGGAGAATTCGATCATCAACATGATACAAACTAACACAAATTTAAACATTCGCAGTTGGCATTAAAGGTATGAGATATATCATCAACTAGTCGCTTATCATTTGCAGATGGTTACATTCATCACATCCTGTCAGAAATAATCTCTATTTCTACCCATACCTTCTACTTCTTCTATTGTAAAATTTAATGGTCGCCTTTATGTTTTGACCTTCCTCTTGGTCTATCAAATTTGCGGCTATCAGGAATACACATTCATATTCTGTTAAGAACATTTAACGTTAAATTTGAGAATGCAAAATCCATAGCATGAGAATAAGCACTGAAAAGACATAAATCATATCAACATATATACTAAAGAATATAAAAATCATAGATATAGGACAAACTAGGTTGTAAAACAAGTAATAAACTGTAACTATCTGGGAACAACATTTTCTGATGTTTATAAAATCGTGAAAGAAATAGACACTCGAAGAAAAGGAAAATGAAATGTTGAGTCAACTGTCCCTTATACTACAACACAAAGCAATACTTATTGGCACCAAGAAACATCTCACACAAAGTATAATCATCACCACATTGTACAATCAATGCGGGATCAAAAACGTTGTCTATTACGACCAAGTATAAAATAAAGTTTGTGACCACAAAATTGAAATGCCTGAGTAAAGCGCTTGTAGTTACCAATAAAGACATAATCAGAAATGATATTATATGAGAATGGGCAGGCAATGAATCAACTCTATGCTTCAAACAGAAATAAAATTACAATTGTTTGCCCATCTAGAAAGAATGCCGTGTTATTCCTTGCCATACAAAGCATATAATAAAATAGGAGAAGGAAGAAGAACAAGGCGCAGACCAAGAGTAAGCTGGGGAAAACTTCAAAGAAACGTTGCGACAACATCAATTGATATTGGGTGAAGTCGTTAAAAGTGCAAAATCTAGAACTTCCTATCTTCCTCGACACCCGAACGAATACAAGAGAAAGTGAACCACGAAAGGAAGAATGTTTAATGTCTTGTGTCCGCATTTATTACTTATTAAATAATATGGAAGTGCGGAAACGAAAAGCACAGTTTTAATTAAGGAAATTGGCAAATTATACAGTGAAAAACATAATACATGTTTTCATTCATAACAATATTACATTGTAGAAACACATTTTCATATAAGTAATTCAATTTATTATCTGTCTGAAACCACTGATAGAAAAAAAGAGGCCACATTTTGAGAAAAGATTGAGCCAGTCGTATGTACTTTAGCTGTAATAAATGTCAGTTGAGACTGAAAAATTTAGGGAAAAACATGTCTTTACTTAAATAATTAACACACTGCCTTATTTATTTATTACTATTTATTTAATAGCTTGTGCTGATGGGTTCTATGGACCAGGATGCAATGATGCCTGCTCTGATCATTGCTCAAACGTGTGTGATCGAGTGTCCGGGAACTGTTCCTGCATTGGCAACTATGGCGGTTCAAACTGCAGAGGTTTCTGTCTTCGGTTTCTTGTCTTGTCATACAATCATTAGCTTCTCTCAGCATTTATTGATCACTCTGTTTGTTGATATTTTAATAATAATCAAATGCTCAAAGTGATAAATCCATACACCATTTGCTTTATTTCGTTCTTTCTAGCGTTCTTTCTTTCTTACATTTTTGTGTGTGCATTTTCTCCGTTTCTGTTTTTAAAGATGTATTATTATTTTCCTTGCAGAAGTTTTATTTGTTCACTGTTTATCACATTCTAACCATTTTGCTCATTTCTTTAGACGTGTTTGCATAATTAGAATGCCAATACATATTTCATTGATTTATTTTCATTAAATAGTAACTCACGTTAAATGTTACTTATTAATGTTAATGTAAATATATTCTGAAGATGCTGCCATGAAATACGTATTTAAACACCTAAAGTATCATGTTGTGCATACACATGCATTTCAAGAACATAATAGGAAATAATCGGAATATAATTTTGTTTACAATTCAAAATTAATTTCATTTAAATTTGAAGGTTACTGAATAAACTAAAACATCTTATTTGAATCATATTTGAATACGTTTTGTCTTCGTTTAATAACCTGAACTTGATGTATCAGCAACATATATATTGAACTCTACACTTTCTGTGTTTTCACAATAATTTCTTCAGTGACCAGTATGTTTGATAGTGGCTTCTCTTTTTCGTCGTTTAATGGGAATTGTGTTTTGCATCTGCTGTACATCTCATATCTGAGATCAATTCCGATTTCACTGTGCGCAATAACATGAAATTGTTATTAAATGTTGCCAAGAGAAAATGCTAAATGTAAAACTGATCACAAGGAAAACATTTTGAAGAATATTGATTCTATTCACAATTGAATTGGGTTCAAAATACAGGGCATGCTTAGTAATAGATTCACCAGAGGTAGCAGCCAACATAAACATTTCTTGCACTTTTTATTGTTATACAATTATATTCAGTGGTTGTATTGTGAAAAGGTCGTAGACATATTGTTGAGCGAAAAATAATAGATGAGGGGAGAATTCGATCATCAACATGATACAAACTAACACAAATTTAAACATTCGCAGTTGGCATTAAAGGTATGAGATATATCATCAACTAGTCGCTTATCATTTGCAGATGGTTACATTCATCACATCGTATCAGAAAGAATCTCTATTTCTACCCATAACTTCTACTTCTTCTATTGTAAAATTTAATGGTCGCCTTTATGTTTTGACCTTCCTCTTGGTCTATCAAATTTGCAGCCTTCAGGAACACACATTCATATTCTGTTAAGAACATTTAACGTTAAATTTAAGAATGCAAAATCCATAGCATGAGAATAAGCACTGAAAAGACAGAAATCATATCAACAGATATACTAAGGAATATAAAAATCATAGATATAGGACAAACTAGGTTGTAAAACTAGTAATAAACTGTAACTATCTGGGAACAACATTCTCTGATGTTTATAAAATCGTGAAAGAAATAGACACTCGAAGAAAAGGCAAATCAAATGTTGAGTCAACTATCCCTTATACTACAACACAAAGCAATACTTATTGCCACAAAGAAACATCTCACACAAAGTATTTTCATCACTACATTGTACAATCAATGCGTGATCAAAAACGTTGTCTATTACGACCAAGTATAGAATAAAGTTTGTCAATACATAAATTAAATGCCTGAGAAAAGCGCTTTTAGTTACCAATAAAGACATAATCAGAAATGCTATTATATGAGAATGGGCAGGTAATGAATCAACTCTATGCTACAAACAGAAATAAAATTACAATTGTTTGCCGATCTAGAAAGAATGCCGTGTTATTCCTTGCCATACAAAGCATATAATACAATAGGAGAAGGTAGAAGAACAAGGCGCAGACCAAGAGTAAGCTGGGGAAAACTTCAAAGAAACGTTGCGACAACATCAATTGATATTGAGTGAAGTTGTTAAAAGTGCAAAATCTAGAACTTCCTATCTTCCTCGACACCCGAACGAATACAAGAGAAAGTGAACCACGAAAGGAAGAATGTTTAATGTCTTTTGTCCGCATTTATTAATTATTAAATAATATGAACGTTCGAAACGAACAGCATAGTTTTAATTAAGGAAATTGGCAAAAGATACACTGAAAGAGGCGTGACTGGGGTACGTTACTTTTTTTACACTGAAAGACATAATATATGTTTTCATTCAGGACAATATTACATTGTATAAATACATTTTCATATAAGAAATTGAATTTATTATCTGTCTGAGACCATTGATAGAAAAAAGAGGCCACATTTTGAGAAAAGATTGAGCCAGTCCTAGGCACTTTAGAAGTAATAAGTCAGTTGAGATTGAACAATTTAGGGAAAAACATGTCTTTAGTTAAATAATTAACACACCGCAATAATATTTATTACTATTTATTTAATAGCATGTGCTGATGGATTCTATGGACCAGGATGCAATGATGCCTGCTCTGAGCATTGCTCAAACGTGTGTGATCGAGTGTCCGGGACCTGTTCCTGCATTGGCAACTATGGCGATTCAAACTGCAGAGGTTTCTGTCTTCGGTTTCTTGTCTTGTCAAACAAACATTAGCTTCTCTCAACATTTATTGATCACTCTGTTTGTTGATATTTTAATAATAATCAAATGCTCACACTGATAAATTCATACACGATTTGCTTTCTTACTTTCTTTCTAGCGTTCTTTCTTTCTTACATTTTTGTGTGTGCATTTTCTCTGTTTCTTTATTTTAAGATTTATTATTTTTTTCCTTGCATAATTTTTATCTGTTCACTGTTTATGACATTCTAACCATTTTGCTCATTTCTTTAGACGTGTTTGCATAATTAGAATGCCAATACATATTTCGTTGATTTATTTTCATTAAATAGTAACTCACTTAAAATCTTACATAATAATTTTAATGTAAATATATTTTTTAGATGCTGCAATGAAATACGTATTGAAACACCTAAAGTATCATGTTGTGCATACACATGCATTTCAAGAACATAATAGTAAATAATCGGAACATAATTTTGTTTAAAACTCAAAATTAATTTCATTTAAATATGAAGGTATTTGAATAAATTAAAACATCTTATTTGAATCATATTTGAATACGTTTTGTCTTCGTTTAATAACCTGAACTTGATGTATCAGCAACATATATATTTAATTCTACAACTTTCTGTGTTTTCACAATAATTTCTCCAGTGACCAATATGTTTGATAGTGGCTTCTCTTTTTCGTCGTTTAAATGGGAATTGTGTTTTGCATCTGCTGTACATCTCATATCTGAGATCAATTCCGATTTCACTGTATGCAATAACATGAAATTGCTATTACATGTTGCCAAGAGAAAAGGCTGAATGTAGAGTTGATCACAAGGAACAAATTTTGAAGAATGTTGATTCTATTCACACTTGAATTGCCCTCAAAATACAGGGCATGCTTAGTAATAGATTCACCAGAGGTAGCAGTCAATATAAACATTTCTTGCACTTTTTATTGTTATACAATGATACTCTTTGGTTGTATTGTGAAAAGGTCGTAGACATATTGTTGAGTGAAAAGTAATAGATGAGGTGAGAATTCAATCATCAACATGATACACATTAATACAAATTTAAAAATGCACATTTGTCATTATAGATAACACATATATCATATATAGGGCGCCTATCATTTGCAGATCGTTACATTCATTACAGCTTGTCGGAAAGAATCACTGTCTCTACCCAGATCTTCTAATTCTTCTATTGTAAATTTCAAGGTCGCCTTTATGTTTTAGCTTTCCTCTTGGTATATCAAATGTGTATCCATCAGGAACACAAATTAATATTTTTTTCAGTTAAGAACATTTAATTTTAAATTTGAGAATGCGAAATCAATAACATAAAAAAGCACTGAAAAGACAGCAATCATATCAACAGAAATAGAGAAGAATAAAATAATCATAGATATAGGACAAACTAGGTTGTAAATCTAGTAACAAACTGTAACTATCTGGGAACAACATTCTCTCATGTTTATAAAATCGTGAGATAATAGATACTCGACGACAAGGCAAACCAAATGTTGAGTCAACTATCCCTTATACTACAACACAAAGCAATACTTATTGTGATCAAGAAACATCTCACACAACGTATAATCATTACCACATTGTACAATCAATGTGTGATCAAAAACGTTGACTAATATGACTAAGTATAAAATAAATAGTGTCACCACATTAATTTAATGCCTGAGAAAAGCGCTTTTAGTTACCAATAAAGACATAATCAGAAATTATATTATATGAGAATGGGCAGGCAATGAATCAACTCTATGTTATAAACAGAAACAAAAATTACAATTGTTTGCCCAATTAGAAGGAATGCCGTGTTATCCCTTGCCATACAAAGCATATAATACAATAGAAGAAGGAAAAAGAACAAAGCGCAGACCAAGAGTAAGCTGGTAAAAACTTCAAAGAAACGTTGCGACACTATCACTTGACATTGATTGAAGTCGTTAAAAGTGGCAATATCTAGAACTTCCTATCTTCTTCGACACCAGAACGAATACAAGAGAAAGTGAAACAAGAAAGGAAGAATGTTTAATGTCTTTTATCCGCATTTATTACTTGTTATATAATGTGAACGTGCGCAAACAAAAAGCAGTTTTAATTAAGGAAATTGGCAAAAAGATATAGTGAAAAACATAATACATGTTTTCATTCATGACAATATTACATTGTAGAAACACATTTTCATATAAGTAATTTAATTTATTATCTATCTGAGACAAATGATATAAAAAAGAGGCCACATTCTGAGAAAAGATTGAGTCAGTCGTATGTATTTTATCTGTAATAAAAGCCAGTTTAGACATTGATAAATTTATGGGAAAACGTGTCTTTACTTAAATAATTACACACCTCAGTATATATTTATCAATATTTATTTATTAGCTTGTGCTGATGGATTCTATGGACCAGGATGCAATGCTGCCTGCTCTGAAAATTGCTCAAACGTGTGTGATCGAGTGTCCGGGAACTGTTCCTGCATTGGCAACTATGGCGGTTCAGACTGCAGAGGTTTCTGTCAACGGTTTCTTGTTTTGTCATACAATCATTAGCTTCTCTCAGCATTTATTGATCACTGTTTGTTGATATTTTAATAATAATCAAATGCTCAAAGTGATAAATTCATACACGATGTGCTTTCTTTCTTTCTTTCTTTCGTTCTTTCTTTCGTTCTTTCTTTCGTTCTTTCTTTCGTTCTTTCTTTCATAACTTTTTGTGTTTGCATTTTCTAATTTTCTTTTTTAATGATTTTTTATTCTTTTCTTTGCAGAATCCTTACTTCTTCACTGTTTATAACATTTTAACCATTTTGGTCATTTCTTGAAACGTGTTTGCATAATTAACATGCTAATCCATATTTCTTTGGTTTATTTTCATTAAATAGTAACTCACGTTAAATCTTCCTTAACAATGTTAACGTAAATATATTCTGAAGATGCTGCAATGAAATAAAAATTGAAACACCTAATCTATCATGCTGTGCATGCACATGCATTTTAAGAATATAATAGGAAACAATGAGAATATAATTTTGTTTAAATCTCAAAATTAATTTCATTTAAATTTGAAGGTTACTGAAAACACTAAAACATCTTATTTGAATCATATTTGAACATTTTTTGTCTTCGTTTAATAACCTGAACTTGATGTTTCAGCAACATATATTTTGAACTCTTCACTTTTTTCTTTTTTCACAATAATTTCTTAAGTGACCAGTATATTTGATAACGGCTTCTCTTTTTTCGTCGTTTAATGGGAATTGGGTTTTGCATCAGCTGTACATCATCTTATCTTAGATCAATTCCGATTTCACAGTGTGCAATAACATAACATTGTTATTAAGTGTTGCCAAGAGAAAATGCTGAATGTAGAGTTGATAAAAAAGAAAGCATTTTGAAGAATGTTGATTCTATTCACATTTGAACTGTGCTCAAAAGACAGGGCATGCTTAATAACAGATTCTCCAGAGGTAGCAGTCAATATAAACTTTTCTTGCACTTTTTATTGTTATACAATGATATTCCGTGGTTGTATTGTGAAAAGGTCGTAGACATGTTGTTGAATAAAATATTATAGAACAGAGAGAATTATATCATCAACACGATACACAGTAGCACAATTTTTAAAAAAAAAACATAATTGTCATTAAAAATAAGAGACATATAATCAACAGGTCGCATATATTTTGCAGAACGTTGAATTTACCACAGACTGCCTGAAAGAATCGCTGTCTCTATCGAGATATCCTACTTCTTCTATTTTAAAATTCAATGTCTCCTTTATGTTTATCCTTCTTCTTGGTCTGCCAAAGTTGCGTCGCTCAGGAAGACACATTCAGATTTTTCTTCACTTAAGAACTTTTAATTTTAAATTTGAGAATGTAAAATCAATAACATGAAAATAAGCATTGAAAAGACAGAAATCATATCAACAGAAATACAAACTAATATAATAATCACATATATAGGATAAACTAAGTTGTAAAACAAGTAACAGACTGTAACTATCTGGGAGCAACATTCTCTGATGTTTATAAAATCGTGAAAGAAATAGACACTCGACGACAAGGCAAACCAAATGTTGAGTCAACTATACCTTATACTACAACACAACGCAATACTTTTTGCCACCAAGAAACGTCTCACACAACATATAATAATTACCATATTGTACAATTAATGCGTGATCAAAAACGTGGTCACTTACGACTAAGTATTAAATAAAGAGTGTCAATACATAAAATAAATGCCTGAGAAAAGCGCTTGTTGTTACCAAAAAAGACAGAATCAGAAATGAATTTATAAGAGAATGTGTGGGCAATGAATCAATTCTAAGCTACATACAGAAAGAAAATTACAATTGTTTGCCCATCTAGAAAAAATGTCGTGTTATTCCTTACCATACAAAACGTATAGTAAAGAGAAGAAAGCAGCTGCACAAGGTGGAGACCCAGAATAATATGGGAAGACACCAAAGAAACGCTCCAACAACATCAATTGACATTTATTGAAGCCGCCAAAAGTGGCGAGGTCTAGAACGTCATATCTTCCTCGAAACCCGATTGAGTACAAGAAGAAGTGAAAAACAAATAAAAGAATGGTTAATGTCATTTAACCGCCTTTTTTAAAACTTATAAAAAATCTGAAAGTGCAGAATGAAAAGGCAAAGTTTTAATTAAGGAAATTGGCATAAGATACAGTGAAAAACATAATATATATATTTTCATTCAAGACAATATTACATTGAAGAAACACATTTTCATATAAGTAATTGAATTTATTTTCTGTATGAGACCAATGATATAAAAAAAGCCCAATTTTTAGAAAAGGTTGAGCCAGTCGCATGCACTTCAGCTGTAATAAAAGTCAGTTGAGGCTTTGAAAACAAGGTCGCCTTTATGTTTTGACCTTCCTCTTGGTCTATCAAATGTACGTCCTTCTGGAACACAAATTCATATTCTATTAAGAACATTTAATGTTAAATTTGAGAATGCAAAATCAATATCATGAAAATAAGCACTGAAAAGACAGAAATCATATCAACAGAAATACTAAAGAATATAATAATCATAGATATAGGACAAACTAGGTTGTAAAACAAGTAACAAACTGCAACTATCTGGGAACAACATTCTCTGATGTTTATAAAATCGTGAAAGAAATAGACACTCGACGACAAGGCACCCCAAATGTTGAGTCAACTATCCCTTATACTACAACACAAAGCAATACATATTGTGATCAAGAAACATCTCACACACCGTATAATCATTACCACATTGTACAATCAATGTGTGATCATAAACGTTGTCTATTATGACTAAGTATAAAATAAATAGTGTCAACGCATTAATTAAATGCCTGAGAAAAGCGCTTTTAGTTACCAAAAAAAGACATAATCAGAAATGATATTATATGAGAATGGGCAGGCAATGAATCAACTCTATGCTACAAACAGAAAAAAAAATTACAATTGTTTGCCCATGGAGAAGGAATGCCGTATTATTTCTTGCCATACAAAGCATATAACACAATATGAGAAGGAGGAAGAACAAGACGCAGACTAAGAGTAAGCTGGTAAAATCTTCAAAGAAACGTTTCGACAACATCACTTGACATTGAGTGAAGTCGTTAAAAGTGGCAAGATCTAGAATTTCCTATCTTCCTCGACACCCGAACGAATACAAGATACAGTGAAACAAGAAAGGAAGAATGTTTAATGTCCTTTATCCGCATTTATTACTTGTTATATAATATGAACGTGCCCAATGAAAAGGCAAAGTTTTAATTAAGGAAATTGGCAAAAGATACAATGAAAAACATAATATATATTTTCATTCAAGACAATATTACATTAAAGAAACACATTTTCATATAAGTAATTGAATTTGTTATCTGTCTGAGACCAATGAAAGAAAAAAGGCCACATTTTTAGAAAAGGTTGAGCAATTCGCATGCACTTTAGCTGTAATAATAGTCAGTTGAGGATATGAAAAAGTTAGGGAAAAACTTGTCTTAACTTAAATAATTAACACACCGTAGTACTTATTTATTACTATTTTTTTAATAGATTGTGCTGATGGATTCTATGGACCAGGATGTAATTATACATGCTCTGAACATTGCTCAAACGTGTGTGATGGAGTGTTCGGGAACTGTTCCTGCATTGGCAACTATGGCGGTTCAAACTGCAGAGGTTTCTGTCTACGGTTTCTCGTTTTGTCATACAATTATTAGCTTCTCTCAGCATTTATTGATTACTGTTTGTTGATATTTTAATAATAATCAAATGCTCAAAGTGATAAATTCATACACGATGTGCTTTCTTTCTTTCTTTCTTTCGTTCTTTCTTTCGTTCTTTCTTTCATAACTTTTTGTGTTTGCATTTTCTCAGTTTCTTTTTTTTGGATTTTTTATTCTTTTCTTTGCAGTATCCTTACTTCTTCACTGTTTATAACATTTTAACCATTTTGCTCATTTCTTGAAACGTGTTTGCATAATTAACATGCTAATCCATATTTCTTTGGTTTATTTTCAGTAAATAGTAACTCACGTTAAATCTTCCTTAACAATGTTAACGTAAATATATTCTGAAGATGCTGCAATGAAATAAAAATTGAAACACCTAATTTATCATGCTGTGCATGCACATGCATTTTAAGAACAGAATAGGAAACAATCAGAATATAATTTTGTTTAAATCTCAAAATTAATTTCATTTAAATTTGAAGGTTACTGAAAACACTAAAACATCTTATTTGAATCATATTTGAACATGTTTTGTTTTCGTTTAATAACCTGAACTTGATGTTTCAGCAACATATATTTTGAACTCTTCACTTTTTTCTTTTTTCACAATAATTTCTTAAGTGGCCAGTATATTTGATAACGGCTTCTCTTTTTCGTCGTTTAATTGGAATTGGGTTTTGCATCAGCTGTACATCATCTTATCTTAGATCAATTCCGATTTCACTGTGTGCAATAACATGAAATTGTTATTAAATGTTGCCAAGAGAAAATGCTGAATGTAGAGTTGATAAAAAAGAAAGCATTTTGAAGAATGTTGATTCTATTCACATTTGAACTGGGCTCAAAAGACAGGGCATGCTTAATATCAGATTCTCCAGAGGTAGCAGTCAATATAAACTTTTCTTGCACTTTTTATTGTTATACAATGATATTCCGTGGTTGTATTGTGAAAAGGTCGTAGACATGTTGTTGAATAAAATATTATAGAACAGAGAGGATTATATCATCAACACGATACACAGTAGCACAATTTAAAAAAAAACGTAATTGTCATTAAAAATAAGAGACATAATCAACAGGTCGCATATACAGGGTGTTTCTAAAGTCGCAGTGCAGTGAATTTATACTCTCGGAAGAAAAAACGTCACGTCACACAAATTGTAAAATAAATGGTATTATTAAAAAATACTTGACTGCTATCGGCGAGCTTATAATGGGTAATGTTGGTATTAACACAATAAAGTTGTGTTAACACCATTGTAAGCCAGATCTATCATGTAGCAGTGATGTTTAAATGAACACGTAAATGGTGCTTCAACTATTACGTCATACATAGATACAATTTAGGTGCGTAATTATTTCAACAACAAAAAATGCACAGTCATTAAAGAGACACCCTATATTTTGCAGAACGTTGAATTTACCACAGACTGCCTGAAAGAATCGCTGTCTCTATCCAGATATCCTACTTCTTCTATTTTAAAATTCAATGTCTCCTTTATGTTTATCCTTCTTCTTGGTCTGCCAAAGTTGCGTCGCTCAGGAAGACACATTCAGATTTTTCTTCACTTAAGAACTTTTAATTTTAAATTTGAGAATGTAAAATCAATAACATGAAAATAAGCATTGAAAAGACAGAAATCATATCAACAGAAATACAAACTAATATAATAATCACATATATAGGATAAACTAAGTTGTAAAACAAGTAACAGACTGTAACTATCTGGGAGCAACATTCTCTGATGTTTATAAAATCGTGAAAGAAATAGACACTCGACGACAAGGCAAACCAAATGTTGAGTCAACTATACCTTATACTACAACACAACGCAATACTTTTTGCCACCAAGAAACGTCTCACACAACATATAATAATTACCATATTGTACAATTAATGCGTGATCAAAAACGTGGTCACTTACGACTAAGTATTAAATAAAGAGTGTCAATACATAAAATAAATGCCTGAGAAAAGCGCTTGTTGTTACCAAAAAAGACAGAATCAGAAATGAATTTATAAGAGAATGTGTGGGCAATGAATCAATTCTAAGCTACATACAGAAAGAAAATTACAATTGTTTGCCCATCTAGAAAAAATGTCGTGTTATTCCTTACCATACAAAACGTATAGTAAAGAGAAGAAAGCAGCTGCACAAGGTGGAGACCCAGAATAATATGGGAAGACACCAAAGAAACGCTCCAACAACATCAATTGACATTTATTGAAGCCGCCAAAAGTGGCGAGGTCTAGAACGTCATATCTTCCTCGAAACCCGATTGAGTACAAGAAGAAGTGAGAAAACAAATAAAAGAATGGTTAATGTCATTTAACCGCCTTTTTTAAAACTTATAAAAAATCTGAAAGTGCAGAATGAAAAGGCAAAGTTTTAATTAAGGAAATTGGCAAAAGATACAGTGAAAAACATAATATATATATATTTTCATTCAAGACAATATTACATTGTATAAATACATTTTCATATAAGAAATTGAATTTATTTTCTGTCTGAGATCAATGATATAAAAAAAGCCCAATTTTTAGAAAAGGTTGAGCCAGTCGCATGCACTTCAGCTGTAATAAAAGTCAGTTGAGACTTTTAAAAAGTTAGGGAAAAACATGTCTTAACTTAAATAATTTATACACCGTTGTATTTATTTATTATTATTTTTTTTTATAGATTGTGCTGATGGATTCTATGGACCGGGATGTAGTTATACATGCTCTGAGCATTGCTCAAACGTTTGTGATGGAGTGTCCGGGAACTGTTCTTGCTTTGGCAACTATGACGGTTCAAATTGCAGAGGTTTCTGACTACGGTTTCTTGTCTTGTCATACAATCGTTAGTCATTCTGAGCATTTAATTATCACTCTGCTTGTTTAAATTTAATATTTATCAAATCCTCAAAGTGTTAAAACCATACAGGATTTGCTTTCTTTCTTTCTTTCTTACATTTTTGTGTGTATGAATTTTCTGTTTCTTTTTTTTTAAGATTTATTATTATTTTCTTAGCAGAATTCTTAAGTGTTAACTTTTTATTACATTCTAACCATTTTGCTAATTCCTGTAAACATGTTTGCATAATTAAAATGCCAATCAATATTTTATTGATTTATTTTCATTAAAAAGTAACTCACGTTAAATCTTCCTTTATAATGTTAATGTAAATATATTCTGAAGATGCTGCAATTACATAAAAATAGGAACACGTAAACTAGCATGTTGTGCATATACATGCATTTTAAGAAGATAAAAGGAAATAATCGGAATATAGTTTTGTTTCAAACTAAAAATTAATTTCATTTAAATTTGAAGGTTACTGAATACACTAAAACATCTTATTTGAATCATATTTTAATAAGTTTTGTCTTCGTTTAATAAACTAAACTTGATATGTGTAGAATTGAAATCAAAAGACAAGTCTGGATTAGTAATAGATTCACAAGAGGTAGCATTCAATATAAACATTTCTTGCACTTTTTATTGTTGTACAATGATATTCCGTGGTTGTATTGTGAAAAGGTCGTAGACATATTGTTGAGTGAATAATAATAGATGAGGGGAGAATTCTATCATCAAAATGATACACACTAACACAAATTTAAAAATGCAAAGCTGTCTTTAATGGTGAGAGATATATCATCAACAGGTCGCTTATTATTTGCAGGTGGTTACATTCATCACAGCCTGTCTGAAAGAATCACTGTCTCTACCCAGATCTTCTACTTCTTCTATTGTAAAATTCAAGGTCGCCTTTATTTTTTGACCTTCCTCTTGGTCTATCAAATGTACGTCCTTCTGGAACACAAATTCATATTCTGTTAAGAACATTTAATGTTAAATTTGAGAATGCAAAATCAATATCATGAAAACAAGCACTGAAAAGACAGAAATCATATCAACAGAAATACTAAAGAATATAATAATCATAGATATAGGACAAACTAGGTTGTAAAACAAGTAACAAACTGCAACTATCTGGGAACAACATTCTCTGATGTTTATAAAATCGTGAAAGAAATAGACACTCGACGACAAGGCACCCCAAATGTTGAGTCAACTATCCCTTATACTACAACACAAAGCAATACATATTGTGATCAAGAAACATCTCACACACCGTATAATCATTACCACATTGTACAATCAACATGTGATCATAAACGTTGTCTATTATGACTAAGTATAAAATAAATAGTGTCACCGCATTAATTAAATGCCTGAGAAAAGCGCTTTTAGTTACCAATAAAGACATAATCAGAAATGATATTATATGAGAATGGGCAGGCAATGAATCAACTCTATGCTACAAACAGAAAAAAAATTACAATTGTTTGCCCATCGAGAAGGAACGCCGTGTTATTCCTTGCCATACAAAGCATATAATACAATATGAGAAGGAGGAAGAACAAGACGCAGACTAAGAGTAAGCTGGTAAAATCTTCAAAGAAACGTTTCGACAACATCACTTGACATTGAGTGAAGTCGTTAAAAGTGGCAAGATCTAGAATTTCCTATCTTCCTCGACACCCGAACGAATACAAGATACAGTGAAACAAGAAAGGAAGAATGTTTAATGTCCTTTATCCGCATTTATTACTTGTTATATAATATGAACGTGCCCAATGAAAAGGCAAAGTTTTAATTAAGGAAATTGGCAAAAGATACAGTGAAAAACATAATATATATTTTCATTCAAGACAATATTACATTAAAGAAACACATTTTCA
Source organism: Megaustenia siamemsis (assembly GCA_032433765.1). NCBI lineage: Eukaryota > Metazoa > Mollusca > Gastropoda > Stylommatophora > Ariophantidae > Megaustenia > Megaustenia siamemsis. Next base: position 53,179,304 of record JAVIAB010000001.1, read on the forward strand.
TATAAGTAATTGAATTTGTTATCTGTCTGAGACCAATGAAAGAAAAAAATGTCCACATTTTTAGAAAAGGTTGAGCAAGTCGCATGCACTTTAGCTGTAATAATAGTCAGTTGAGGCTTTGAAAAAGTTAGGGAAAAACTTGTCTTAACTTAAATAATTAACACACTGTAGTACTTATTTATTACTATTTTTTAATAGATTGTGCTGATGGATTCTATGGACCAGGATGTAATTATACATGCTCTGAACATTGCTCAAACGTGTGTGATCGAGTGTTCGGGAACTGTTCCTGCACTGGCAACTATGGCGGTTCAAACTGCAGAGGTTTCTGTCTACGGTTTCTTGTCTTGTCACACAATCATTAGCAGAATTTCTCAGCACTTATTTATCGCTCTGCTTGTTTATATTTTAACATTGATAAAATCCTTAAAGTGTTAAAACCATACAGGATTTGCTTTCTTTCTTTCTTTCTAGCGTTCTTTCTTTCTTACATTTTTGTGTGTGCATTTTCTCTTTTTTCTTTTTTTTTAAGATTTATTATTGTTCTTAGCAGAATTCTTAATTGTTAACTGTTTATTACATTCCAACCATGTTGTTAATTCCTTTAATCGTGTTTGCATAATTAAAATGTCAATCCATATTTCATTGATTTATTTTCATTAAACAGTAGCTCACGTTAAATCTTCCTTTATAATGTTAATGTAAATATATTCTGAAGATGTTGCAATTAAATAAAAATAGAAACACCTAAACTGTCATGTTGTGCATACATCTTCATTTTAAGAACATAATAGGAAATGATCGGAATATAATTTTGTTTTAAACTAAAAATTAATTTCATTTAAATTTGAAGTTTACTGAATACGCTAAAACATGCTATTTGAATCATATTTGAATATATTTTGTCTTCGTTTAATAGTCTGAACTTAATGTATCAGCAACATATATTTTGAACTCTACACTTTCTGTGTTTTCACAATAATTTTTTCTGTAACCAGTATGTTTGATTATGGCTTCTCCTTTCCGTCTCATAATGGGAACTGGTTTTTGCATCAGCTATACATCGTATATCTGTGTTTAATCCCGATTTCGCTGTGTTATAATATTAAATTGTTATTCAGTGTTGCCAAGAGAAAATGCTGAATGTAGAGTTGATCACAAGGAAAGCATTTTGAAGAATGTTGATTCTATTCACGCTAGAATTGAGATCAAAAGACACGTCTGGATTAGTAATAGATTCACAAGAGGTAGCAATCATTATAAACATTTCTTGCACTTTTTATTGTTATACAATGGTATTCGTTGGTTGTAATGTGAAAAGGTCGTAAATATATTGTTGAGTGAAAAATAATAGATGAGGGGAGAATTCTATCATCAACATGATACACACTAATACAAATTCAAAAATGCACAGTTGTCATTATAGGTAAGCGATATATCACCAACAGGTCGCTTATTATTTGCAGATAGTTACATTCATCACAGCCTGACTGAAAGAATCACTGTCTCTACCCAGATCTTCTACCTCTTCTATTTGTAAAATTCAATGTCTCCTTTATGTTCTAGCCTTCCTCTTGGTCTATCAAATGTACGTCCCTCAGGAACACAAATTCATTTTTTTCTTCTGTTATGTACTTTTAGTTTTAAATTTGACAATGCAAAATCAATAACGTGAAAATAAGCACTGAAAAGACATAAATCATATCAACAGAAATACAAAAGAATATAATAATCATAGATATAGGACAAACTAGGTTGTAAAACAAGTAACAAACTATAACTATCTGGGAACAACATTCTCCGATGTTTATAAAATCGTAAAAGAAATAGACACTCAACGACAAGGCAAACCGCTGGTTGAGTCAACTATCCCTTATACTACAACACAACGCAATACTTACTGCCACCAAGAAACATCTCACACAACGTATAATAATCACCACATTGTACAATCAATGCGTAATCAAAAACGTTGTCTATTACGACTAAGTATAAAATAAAGAGTGTCACTACATAAATTAAATGCCTGAGAAAAGCGCTTGTTGTTACCAAAATAGACAGAATCAGAAATGATATTATAAGAGAGTGGGTGAGCAATGAATCAATTCTAAGCTACATACAGAAATAAAATTACAATTGTTTGCCCATCTAGAAAAAATGCCGTGTTATTTCTTACCATACAAAACGTATAGTAAAGAGAAGAAAGCAGTTGCACAAGGTGGAGACCTAGAATAATATGGGAAGACAACAAAGAAACGCTCCAACAACATCAATGCACATTTATTGAAGCCGCCAAAAGTGGCGAGGTCTAGAACGTCATATCTTCCTCGACACCCGAATGAGTACAAGAAGAAGTGAAAAACGAAAGAAAGAATGTTTAATGTCATTTATCCGCTTTTTTTTTTTTTACTTATTATATAATCTGAACTTGCAGAATGAAAAAGCAAAGTTTTAATTAAGGAAATTGGCAAAAGATACAGTGAAAAACATAATATATATTTTCATTCAAGACAATATTACAGTGAAGAAACACATTTTCACATAAGTAATTGAATTTATTATCTGTCTGAGACGAATGATATAAAAAAGTTCACATTTTTTAGAAAAGGTTGAGCCAGTCGCACGCACTTCGTCTGTAATAAAAGTCAGTTGAGGCTTTGAAAAAGTTAGGGAAAAACATGTCTTAACTTAAATAATTTATACACCGTTGTATTTATTGATTATTATTTTTTTTATAGATTGTGCTGATGGATTCTATGGACCGGGATGTAATTATACATGCTCTGAGCATTGCTCAAACGTGTGTGATGGAGTGTCCGGGAACTGTTCTTGCTTTGGCAACTATGGCGGTTCAAACTGCAGAGGTTTCTGACTACGGTTGCTTGTCTTGTCATACAAACATTAGCTTCTCTCAGCATTTATTGATCACTCTGTTGATATTGTAATAATTATCAAATGCTCAAAGTGTTAAAACCATACAAGATTTGCTTTCTTTCTATCTTTCTAGCGTTCTTTCTTTCTTACATTTGTGTGTGTGTGCATTTTCTCTTTTTCCTTTTTTAAAGATTTATTATTTTTTTTAGCAGAATTCTTAATTGTTAACTGTTTATTAAATTCTATCCATTTTTTTAATTCCTTTAAACGTGTTTGCATAATTAAAATGCCAATCCATATTGCATTGATTTATTTTCATTAAACAGTAACTCACGTTAAATCTTCCTTTATAATGTTAATGTAAATATATTCTGAAGATGCTGCAATTAAATAAAAATAGAAACACATAAACTATCATGATGTGCATACACATGCATTTTTAGAAAAAATGCCGTGTTATTACTTACAATACAAAGTGTTTAGTAAAATAATAGAAAGAAGAAACACAAGATGTAGACTCAGATGTAGATAAAATGGGAAGACATCAAAGAAACGCCCCAACAACATCAAATGACATTGAGCGAAGTCGTTAAAAGTGGCGAGATCTAGAACATCATATCTTCCTCGACACCCGAACGAATACAAGACTAAATGAAAAAAAGGAAGGAAGAATGTTTAATGTCTTTTATCCGCTTTTTTTTACTTATAATATATTCTGAACGTGCGGAAAGAAAAGGCACAGTTTTAATTTTTAAAAATTTGCCAATTTTACAGTGAAAAACATAATATACATTTTCATTCATGACAATATTACATTGAAGAAACACATTGTCATATAGGTAATTGAATTTATTATCTGTCTGAGACCAGTGATAGAAGAAGAGGCCACATTTTGAGAAAAAGGATGAGTCAGTCACATGCACTTTAACTGTTATAAATGTCAGTTCAGGCTTTGAAAAGTTAGAGAAAAACATGTCATAATTTAAATAATTAACAAACTGCAGTATTTATTTATTACTATTTTTTTAATAGCTTGTGCTGATGGATTCTATGGACCAGAATGTAATGATGCCTGCTCTGAACATTGCTCAAACGGGTGTGATCGAGTGTCCGGGAACTGTTCCTGCATTGGCAACTATGGCGGTTCAAACTGCAGAGGTTTCTGTCAACGGTTTCTTGTCTAGTCATCCAGTTGTTTGCCTTGCTCAGACATTTTGTTATCACTATGTTTGCTGACATTTTTATAATAATCAAATGCTTGAAGTGACAAAATTATACACGATTTCCGTTCTTTCTTTCTAACTTTCTTGCTTTCTTACTTTCTGTTGTGGGCATTTTCTCTGTCTCTTTTTATGATTTTTTTTCTTTTATTTGCAGAATTCGTACTTGTACACATCTTATTACATTCTAACCGGTTTGCTCATTTATTAAAACGTGTTAACATATTTAAAAGGTTAACCCATATATCATTGATTTATTTTCAATAGATTGTAAATCACGTTAAATCTTCCATAATAATTTGAATGTAAATATATTCTGAAGATGCTACAATTAAATAAAATTAGAAACACCTAAACTATCATGTTGTTCATACACCTGCGTTTTAAGAACATAATAGGAAATTATCGAAATATAATTTTGTTAAAAACTCAAAATTAATTTCATTTAAAATTGAAGTTTACTGAATACACTCAAACATCTTGAATCACATTTGGTTATGTTTTGTCTTCGTTTAATTAACCTGAACTTGATGTATCAGCAACATATATTTTGAACTCTACACTTTCTGTGTTTTCACAAAAAATTCATCAGTGCCCAGTATGTTTGATAATGTCTTCTCGTTTTCGTCGTTTAATGGGAACAGGGTTTTGCATCAGCTGCAAATCCTATATCTGAGTTTAATTCCGATTTCGTTGTGTTATAATATAACATCATTATTCAGTGTTGCCAAGAGAAAATGTGGAATGTAGAGTTGATCAAAAGGAAATCACTTTGAAGAATGTTGATTCAATTCACAGTAGAAGTGAGCTGAAAAGACAGGTCATGCTTAGTAATAGATTCAGAAGAGGTTGCATTCACTATAAGCATTTCTTGCACCTTTTTATTGTTATACAATATTATTCCATGTATGTATCGTGAAAATGTCGTAGACATATTGTTGTGTGAAAAATGATAGATGAGGGGAGAATTCTATCATCAACGCGACACACCCTGACACAATTTGCAGAGTTGTCATTAAAAATAAGTGAGATATCATCAACACGTTGCATATCGTTTGCAAAACGTTGAATTCACCACATCCTGCCTGAAAGAATCTCAGTCTCTGTCCAGATCTCCTACTTCTTCTATTTAAGGTTATTGAATGCACTAAAACATCTTATTTGAATAAAATGGCGAGATCTAGAACTTCATATCTTCCTCGAAACCCGAATGAGTACAAGAGGAAGTGTGTTATGAAAGGAAGAATGTTTAATTTTTGTTTATTTACTTTGTTTACTTATTATATAATCTGATCGTTCGGAAAGAAAAAGCATAGCTTTTATTAAGGAAATTGGCAAAAGATACAGTGAAAAACATAATATATATTTTCATTCATGACAATATTATATTGAAAAACACATTTTCATATAAGTAATTGAATTTATTCAATCTGTAACAAATGATAGAAGAAGAGGCCACATTTTGAGAAAAGGTTAAGCCGGTCGCATGCACTTTAGATGTTATAAAAGTCAGTTGAGACTGAAAGTTAGGGAAAAACATGCTTTAACTTTAATAATTAACACATTGCGGTATTTATTTATTCCTATTTTGTAATAGCTTGTGCTGATGGATTCTATGGACCAGGATGCAATGATACCTGCTCTGAGCATTGCTCAAACGTTTGTGATCCAGAGTCCGGCAACTGTTCCTGCAATGGCAACTATGATGGTTTAGACTGCATAGGTTTCAATCTACGATTACTTGTTTAGTCATCCAATCGTTTGCCTCTCTCAGACTATTTTTAAACAATGTTGTTCTTTTTGTGGATATTTTAATAATAACCACATTTTCTATGTTACAAAATCATGCACGTGTTTCTTTCTTTGTAGCTTTCTTTCTTTCTTACTTCTTTGTGTGAATTTTCTCTGTCTCTTTTTTTAAGATTTACTTTCTATTTTTTTTTGCAGAACTCTAACTTGTACTCTTTATTACATTTTAACCATTTTGTTCATTTCTTTAAATTTGTTTGCATATTTAAAATGCCTATCTATATTTCATTGAATTGTTTCATCATAAAGAAACTCACTTTATTCCTTCCTTAACAATGGTAATGTAAATATATTCTTTTGATTTTGCATTTACATAAAATAGAAACACTTGGACTACCATGATGTGCAAACAACTCCAACTCCTCTTTAAGAGCATAACAGGAAATAATCAGAATATAATTTTGATTAAAACCCGCAATTAATTTCTTTTAAGATTGAAGGTTACTGAATACACGAAAACATATTGTTTGAATTATATTTGAATATGTTTTGTCTTCGCCTAATAAGCTCAACTTGATGTATCAGCAACAGATGTTTTGAACTCTACACTTCCTGTGTGTTAACGTCAGTATTGTGTTGTGTTCCTTCATTGTAAAGCTGTCATAATACCTTAGAGTGTTTAACACTCCCCACCACTGGCTCCTTGCTACCAGCTTTACCGCAGCATTGTAATTATTTGCTTGTTCCCTACCCATTGATATCGCTGCTAATTTATGTTTGTTTAACGTCATACAACTATGTGTACTTTAGTTAGAATTATTTCCACTGCTCTCTGTTACATCTTAACACTCATCCTACCTCCCCTCATGTAACTTTCTTTTTTTTTATTTTTAACATCCTACTTTCTTCTTTTCTGTCCACCTCTCCCTTCATCTGAACATCTAACATGTAGTTATAGATAATTGTGCTTCACCGTTTGTTGTCGTTGTCCTTGTACTCTGAAGAAGGCCACAGGCCGAAACGTCAGTATTGTGTTGTGTTCCTTCATTGTAAAGCTGTCACCTTAGAGTGTTTAACACTTCCCACCACTGGCTCCTTCACAGAAATTCATTCAGTTCCCAGTATGTTTGATAATGACGGTCTGTACTTCTCATTTTTGTCGTTGAATGAGTATTGGATTTTTGCATCATCTGTAAATCTCATATCTGAGTTCAATTCCGATTTTGCTGTTCAATAATATATAGCATTGCTCTTCAGTGTTCCAAAGAAAAAATGCTGAATGTAAAGTTGATCATCAGGAAAGTATTTTGAGGAAGGTGGATTCTTTTTACGCTAGAAGTGGGCTCACCAGGAATGTCATGTTTATAATAAGATTCACAAGAGATAGTAGACATTATAATTATTTCTTGCATTTTTCATTGATATATAATGATACTCTATCGTTGCTTTGTCATACTGTCGTAGACAAATTGTTGAATTAAAATTTTAGATGGGAGAGAATTATATCATCAACACGATACACACTAACAAATTTTTTTTTAAATGCATAGCTGTCATTAAAAATAAGAGACATCTCGTCTGAAAAAATCTCTATCTCTATCCAGATCTCCTACTTCTTCTATTATAAAATTCAATGTCTCCATTATGTTTTGGTTTTCTTCTTCGTCTGCCACTAATGCGTCGCTCAGGAATATAAAATCATATTTTTCTTTGATTAAGAATTTCACATTTTAAATTTCAGAAGGTAAAATGAATAACATCTACACAAGCACTGAAAATACAGATATCATATCAAATGGAAGATAAAGGAATATAATAAACATATAGAACACACTAGGATATAAAACAAATAACAAACTGTAACTATCTGGGAACAACATTCTCTGAAGATTATTAAATCGTGAGAGAAATACACACTCCACAACAAGGCAAACCAAATGTTGAGTCAACTATCCCTTATACTACAACACAAAGCAATACCATTATTGCCACCATGAAACATCTCACACAAAGTATATTCTTTGTAGTACCAATGCAAAAAGTGGCCACTTACAACTAAGCATAAAATAAAGTTTGTCACAACATAAATGAAATGTCTGAAAAAAGCGCTAGTAGTTAACAGAAAAGACAGAATCAGAAATGATTTTATAAGAAGAAGGGTAGCCAATAAATCAATGGAAAGCTAAACATATATATTTTTTTTCTCTTTGCCTACTCTGCCTAGGTACGGAATATGGAGATAGTGCTTTATCCAGTAACACTATCCCCATCTCGACTTCGTTTCAAGAATTATCGAAAGAGGGACGTAGTCCATATGTTCCGAATTGAAAGAAGATGCAGGAGATGCCAGAAAAACGGTTAGCGCCGTCTACTGCCTTAGGGCCGCTCCCTCCGGATTTCTACTCTACATACAGAAACAAAAAATACAATTGTTTGCTTAAAATAATGTCGCATTATTTCTTACCATACAAGGAGAAAGAATAACAAGATGCACATTCAGAATATGATGGGAAAATATCAAAGGAACGCTGCAACAACATTAATTGACAATGAATGAAGCCGCCAAAAGTGGCGACAACTAACTTGATATCCTCTCGACACCCGAATGAGTACAAGTGGAAGTGAAAAAAAGAAATGAAGAATTTTTTTATGTTTTTTCCCTCTGTTTTTTGTTATTATACAATATGTACAAATAGCATAAATTCAATTAAGGAAATTGACAAAAATTATTTTTTAATAGTATGTGCTGATGGATTCTATGGACCTGAATGCAATGTTACCTGCTCTGACCACTGCTCAAACGTGTGTGATCAAGTCACCGGGAATTGTTCATGTTATGGCAACTATATCGGGTCACACTGCACAGGTTTCTGTCTACGGTTTCTTGTCCAGTAATTCAATGGTTTGCCTCTCTGACTTTTATTTATCATTATGTTCAGATCATATTTTAACAATAATCAAATTCTCAAAGTGACAAAACCATACAGTGTTTCTTTCTTTCCATCTTTCTTTCTTTCTTTCTTTCATTCTATCTTTATTTATTTATTTCTTGCTCTCATTATTTTGTATGCATTCCTTTGTTTAATTTTTCTAAAATTTATTTTCTACTTTCTAACGTGTATTTGTCATTATAAATAGGAGATTTCATCCACAGATCGCTTAACTTTTGTAGAACGGCGCATTCACCACAGCCTGCTTGAAAGATCTTTGTCTCTAGCCTCTCTCCTACCTCTTCTATAGTCACTTTCAATGTCTACATAATATGCTTACCTTTTTCTTGGTCTGCTTCTGATGCGTCCCCCAATATGAACCATGCCTTTCATTATTGATGTTCCAGCACGCTGTGTATTTTGACGAGGCCTCAATATTTTAATTTCCTCTGTAGAATGGTATTTTTAGCCATTTATTTTAAATATTTATGTCTTTTAACATGATTACATTGCTCTGTTTCATTGTCCATGGTATTGTGTAACGGACACATCAAGGTTATTATAATTCTATCACTTATTTTTTTCTGTTTTGAATGTCTTAACTGATTAGTGTCCGTGATATCATCGCCGTCAGTAATTTGAGTATGTTGTTCATAGCGAAAATCTTCTCTGTGATTGAAGCTATGTATCTGGTGCCTCTCTTTTCTCTCTGTGAATACTATCTTCCCTGTGGCTATATGGAGACTACCGTCAGAGTTCCTGATGTAAAGCCATTCGTGATCGTATGTTTATGTTCTCATTAAATAATTCTTTCACTGGTTACCGACTATAAGAATTAATTACATCTGATTCCCAGTGCAAATTTCAAAGATTTCGTCAATGCATGTTAACCTATTCAAAGTCTAAGTTCTGTTGCAATATCCTCGTTGTCGAACTGACATTTTATTTTTTTTTATCTATTACTGTCAATAACTAGCTGTCTCTAACTTCACTAATCTAAACACATGTCAGCATTATTCATTCCGCACGTTCCATTATGATCCGTTTTCGATTCTTTTAAGGTCTTTTTAATTGTCCAGATAAATTTCAACATTCTTCTGAGAAATCTCATATTTGTTTGTCTACCGTCCACGATTCGATTCCTTAGGTCAGAATTGGCACTATATAGCTCCTATGAACTCCCGTTCTCACTTCTACTGACAAAGGTGTGTAGCATACGATGTTTTTCATTTTCTAAAATGCTTGTTTTGTCTGCTATTAAGACTGTGACATCCGCATATTATTTATATTGTGACCGTTGACTTCAATTCCTTTATTTGTCTACTATTGGTCTCATACTATTATCGCTGTAAAGTGAAACAAATCCGGCGACAGACCACAGCCTTGTCAGACTCATTGTTTTATATTTTGTAACATGTCCTGCTTTGTTGCTAATTCTAATGAATGCTGTTTGTTGCCAGCACATGTTTTTATCATTTACAGCTCCTTGCCATCAATGTTTAATTTCTACAGCATATTGATTATTTCCACATGTGTTACTTTGTTAAGTGATTTTGCGTAGTCTATAATGCACATATACATATATTTGTTTATTTTACCTCTATAGCTTTTTCTAACAATGTACTCATGATGTATATTTTGAAAAAATGTTACTTGACAATATAAAAAGGTGGTTTGCCATTACTTTTCTTCTTGGCAGTGACTGTACTAGTCGGAGATCGCAGACATTATTTATAGAGCCGAGATCCACTGCCTGCCATCACCACGGAATGGAGAAGGGGGTGGGGGGGAAGGACTATACTCAGGACTGCTTGTCGCTACTCCCACAACACCACTCACCACTTGCTCCAATGGCTTCACCTAACTCTGGTTAAGGGGGGAGGAGACGTAAACGGGAGCTCCGCCTCGCTCAAAGGTGTCCCGAATTAGTGAAGGAATAAATACATTAATAAAGGTGCTAGATAGGAAATATAGAACATGTCCGGTACAAGCATGCGAGTGGCGTTGTGTAATTGAAAGAAAGGACGCGACATTTCTTTCAGCTGCGTGCATAACCACAAAGTCAGCTTGTTTAAGTTTATTGGTCGTTGAAAAAATGTGGCTATTGTGTTTCTTTCTTCAAATTGTGTTAATAAAATTATATGATTACTGTCTGCAAAAGTAACTGATATTATTGCTGTGAATATAGCAGTAAATTTTTATTTCAGAAATAGGGAACGTGAATTTCAGGAAAATGAGAAAATTAAAAAAAAATTGCTACTGTCTGCAAAAAGGAAAATACTGTGAGAGCTTCCTTTGAAGTGTCTCATCTTATAGCAGGAGCGGGAAAACTGTACACACAAGCTAAATAACTTATATTGCATTATGGAAAAGAATGGTTTCAGCACTGATCAACAAGGAAATTGTCAAGGACCGTTTTGTAACATCTTTGTCAAATTATACTGTGGAAAGGCGAATCGACAGTTTGTTAGCCAATATGAATGAACAATTATTAGAAAGACATCGCCTATCCCAACAATTTTGAACTATATTTAGACGATAGCATAGACATAATAAACAAATGGATCTTCCTGAGGTACTATAAGTATGACAACGAGAGAATTGTTTTTGAAGACATACCGTTGATCTGCAAGTGTCAAATTGACAAAATTTCTTTATTCCTGTCTTTTTCTTTCATTCATTATTTCTATCCACCATTTCTTTCTTCCATTCATTATTTTATCCTCTCTTAATATTTGTTTCCTATAATTATCTTTCTTTTTGAAAATGTATCTTGTTCATTGTTTTCCCTCATTATATTAGTTATGTACTGAAAGTCCTTATTTCTATTTTCATCTTGTATCCGTATATATTATACAATATTTAAATTCATACGAGAACACTCTTCCTAGCCTTTGTATTAACATCTGTTGGTATGTACAGAAGTGTAATTTGTCTCGTCTATCCACAAGTTTAATTTCTTATACCAATTTATATTTATTTTACAATGTTAAGTGGCAGAGCTTCGTTCATAAATGCAAATAATATGAATTTTGAGCTAGAATATTCAAAGATTAGGAGCTTAAAGTGCATTAAGATTGAACGATTGTACTTATAACACCGAGAAATCAAGGGTAAAAATAAGCACGTCAGAGCGAATATTATTTAAGTTACAATTAAACGATCGAAAATAAAAGAATCACGTCTGAATTAAGAGGTATAGATGAACACGAAAAGAAGCGTGAAGATCGAGTAAAAGATGAAGAAAGAATTGGAACACTTTTAGGAAACGAGTTAGTGAGCAAGGCCGTGTTAGAAAGTATAACACCTTCAAATTTTTTTTAAATAAATAAGTATTGATTTCAATTTGAATCAGAATAGTTAAAGCAGCAATGTGTTTCAGAAGCCTTGAAAAGTTGTGGAAATCGAAACTCATCAGCACAAACACGGAACTTAGACTATTCAAATCAAATGTACTATCACCCCTTACGTATGCGTGTGAGAGCTGGAAAACATGAGACATAGAAAAACATTTGAACGCATTAGAAAATAAATGTATAAGGAAAATACTTGGTATAGCGTGGAACGAATTCAAAACTAACGAGGAAATTATGGAAATCGCCAATCAACCACTAATATCTTCAGTAATCAAGAAAAGAATATAGTCATATGTTGGACATGTGATGAGAAGAGATAATAACCGAATAGCAAAGCAAGCCCTCATGTGGGAAACAACAGGTAAGAGGAAAAGAGGAAGACCCAGAGAGGCACTGAGAAGAACATTGATCAGAGGGGCAAGAGCAATAGGAATCAGCTCACTCAATGTGATATAGTTGCTTGCACAGAACAGAGACAAATGGCGAGGTTTAATAAAAGATCTTTACAAGGATTGAAAACTGCTAGAATAAAAAATTAGATAAAAGAAAGAGTGTCTGGGTCTACGCCCTATGGGCCGGCTAAGGCTCGAAAGGTCAATAGATAGATAGATATGATTTCAACTTCGGCAGAAATTAATTAGATATCAAATATGACGTTTTAGCACCAAGTTATTATATTTGATAATGTGGTACAGCCATGACAAAAGTGTGATCTATTTGTGTCATGTAATAAACAGTTATGCCTCAAAGCTGTTAACAACTGACTCACCTTCGTGTTGTAACTTGTTCATTCTTGAAAGTATAATTGTCACTACTATACAACTACGCCGCTATCCAGCTATAAATATTTGATTCAATTGTATGACCACGGACCGTCAGAGGTTGTCATTTTACCACACCATGAACCACATCGACAAGTGTTTTGAGCGTCAGTGTGTCAATGTGAAGGTGGATGAAGCAATAATCCAAGACTACAAGATAACAACAATAACGGAGATGAAATTGTTATGTTTGAACCATTCCAATAGTTTGTATTTTAATTTCTAATTGGTCTATAATGTTTACAATAGATTTGTACTAAAATAATATATATAGCTACTTTTTGTTTCTTTTGTAAAGCTAGAAGTAAATAAAAAAAAGAATTTGTAGATCGTCAAAACTTTTAGTGATTTGTTCATTCCTAATGTCAATATATTGATCCGTTATTAACATGAGATCTGGACATCTAATTATGTGCAGGTACTTTCTGAGACTAGCTACTGGTTTTTATTTTATAGTCAGTAAAGATTTCACTAAAATGGCATTCCATGACTGGTAATTTTTTTCGTCAATGCTTGGTAAAACTTCACTGTATTTATTATTTATTATTCTATTGTTTGGTAGAAGTAGCCCAGTACAGACACCATTTCTTCTTTATTCTTTACTGTCAATGACCATATGCACAGTGTATCTCTAGTTACTTTTCCACTATCATAATTCATTCTTTAACAATCAAGTTAAGAGGCGTTATCAGCTCTCGTTTTAAATTCGGATAAAAGACGTTGCGTTAGTTTAGTGTTCTGATTTTCGATTTTAATGGTGTTTTCTGTTTACACTATAACATGCACAGAAACGTCTTACAGGATTAACTCAGGAAAGTGTGGTTTAAAATGTATAAGAAAAATTGCAAGAGTTTAATATAAGGAAGAGAGCTAAATGGGAAACCTTGAAATGAGAAATTCTACAGACGGAAACGAATTAATGATGAAACGAAATAGTTTGGACACGTAGCTCGAACATCTGACCGGGAAACTATGGACTGAGGAAGAAGGGGATGTAGACAGGGATCTAGACTGCACAAAAACTTAAATATTTGGATTGGTCTCAAAGAATGATTGAAAAAAAGCGAAACAATGGAACGAGTTATTGAAATATGTCAGTTGTGACCCAACGGCCTAAAGTGTTATGGAACGAAGAAGAAGGTAGCAAAATATGTACAAGAATGGAGTTAAAATTCCTCAGTCAAAGAACTTAAAATAAGTTCATTTCTCCCCGTTTTATTGTCTGTAGTTTTACGGTTAACTCAGTGCAATAATATGTTCCTTTACAGGTTGTGCTGATGGATTTTTTGGGCCAGGTTGTGTTACTCCCTGCTCTGATCACTGTTCCAACGTGTGTGATAACGAGACAGGGGACTGTTCCTGCAAGGATAACTATAGCGGGCCACAATGTACAGGTTTACATCTCGTTTTTTACACTTCATTTTTCATCTGTTGTCATTTTATATATAAAATTCCAAATAGCATCAAGTATCAAACTAAAGATATACCTTATTTCTATCTTTCTTTCTTGCTTTCTATCTTTAGTTCTTTCTTTTCTTTTGTTTGTTTGTTTCTTTTTCTTTCTTTAATTTCTACTTTGTTTTTTTTTTCTTTCCTTTCTTTGTTTTTTTCTTTCTTTCCCTCTATCTTTCTTTCATTGACATTCTTTTTTCCTTTCATTATTTTTTTTCTGACTTAATTCCCCCACCCCTCTATATTTTATTTGTTTCATTCCTTTTTCTCTTATTTATATACTGAATTTCCTATCTTTTTTTCTTCAATTCTATATATCATAATATATTCAAATGCGTACAAGAACATTGTAAGTACGCAGTCTGTGTCATGTTCCAGGTAAAGATCTTACTGTCGTAAAAACAAATAGTATGAAGTGTACGTTAATATATTTCAAGAACAAGAGCTCATAGCACGTAGGAAAAAAAAAACACATACACGATACCTACCCACAGGACTCTTGGTCCCACATATACACAAATGACTGATACAAATGCCACCAGAAATGGAGGGGGTGTTGTGTTCTTGACGCTGAATAGCCAGGACGAGATCACCAAGTCAATAGCTACTGGGAAATTCTCAAACATAGGCATCAGAGATGCTGCAACACCGGCTACTCAACATAAAAATAGCATGCACAATAAAATGGTGATTCTGACTGATGCTCTGTCAGTACTATCAGCTCTAAAAAGCCCCAAGAACAATGAACTAGATGACCTGAGAACAACCCTGGACCAACTATGCAAGAACTACCAGAGAGTAGTCGTTCAGTGGATACCATCACACTGTAATATACACGGGAACGAACGCGCAGACAAATTAGCTAAAGAGGAAGGGAGATTACCACAAAAGAACCATCCGCTCAGTTATGATAAAGCCAAATCCATCCTCAAACTTCAGTACCAAAAAAATGGAAACGAGAACACCCAAAGCATAATGAGAGGGACGGTTACCATCAACTATCAAGGATAGATCAGGTCATCATGCTTCGCCTGCGCACTGGCCACAATAGAATGAGGAATCACATGTTCACCAAATTCAAAATAGATACAACCAGCTTATGCCACTGTACACTAGACAATATGACTACAAAACATGTTCTACAGGATTTCCCCCAGTACACAGACCTCAGAAGAGCAATGTAATCCACACCCACCTCCCTGGAAGAGAAACTATATGGGACAATCGAATCACTCAGACTGCTGACTTCATGAGTGAGGCTGGAATCCTACTCTGATTGAGTCTTGATCGCAGAAAGAGAGAGATACATTTAAATGTGTTCCATTCGTCTCTATTAGACGCGTGCTTTCTTATTTACATTACGTATGGTTGCAAAACTCAGACAACCTACAACTGATGTTTTTATTAACAATTTATTTTTACTTATAGAGACATTAAACACCATGGAGAGAGAGAGAGAGAGAGAGAGAGAGAGAGAGAGAGAGAGAGAAGGAACGGTTGTACTTATATAATTGCATAGTTAAGTCAAGAGTTCAAAAACACACTACAAAGAGAATGTAAGGTTACAATTAAACGAGAGAAAATGATGGATTCACGTCGAAATTAAGAAGGATGCCTGAATACCGGAGGAAGAGAAAGGTACGGAAAAGAGTGGGAAAAAAAGAGAATTGGAAAGATTATTTTAAGAAACGAGCAAGTTAGTAAGATCATGCCATAAGGCAATGATAAATATGCATTATTAACGAAGATGACACCAGTAAGACGGATTTATTTAGTTTGAATAAGCATTAGAGACATGATTTAAAATCAAATGTACTATCAACCCTTACGTATGCGTGTGAAAGCTGGAAAACAACAAGAGATATAGAAACAAAGTTGAACGCATTCGAAAATAAATGTCTAAGGAAAATACTTGGTATAGAATGGAACGAATTCAAAACAAACGAGGAAATTAGAGAAATCGCCAATCAACCACTAATATCTTCAGTAATAAAGAAAAGACGATGGTCATACGTTGGACATGTGATGAGAAGAGATAATAATCGAATAGCAAAGCAAGCCCTCATATGGGAAACAACAGGTAAAAGAAAAAGAGGAAGACCCAGGGAGACACTGAGAAGAACATTGATGAGAGAGGCAAGAGCAGCAGGAATCGGCTCCCTCAATGAGATAGAACTGCTTGCACAGAACAGAGACAGATGGCGAGATTTGATAAAATATCTTTAAAAGAAAACTGCTAGAACAAAAATTCATATAGGAGAAGGTGTATCTTGGTCTACGCCCTATGGGCCGGTTACGGCTCGAAAGGTCAATAGATAGATAGAGATTAATTTGAAACCAAGAATGGGTTTCGGTACCAATTTATTATATTTGAGGATGTGTAATTTATACAAATATTTAATTTGCGAATTCACACAGCTGTAAGTGTTATATGCAGTCAATTGTGAGACGTATTCGTAGTTTAATGCTTGTACTTTCTAATTATTAGATATATATGACTACCTTAAAACTACATTAATTAGCAAGCAATTTCGAGTGAGAATGATGCTTTTACAGCCTGTAAGTAATGTTGGACAGCGCCAGAATGGACAAGAACTGCCATACAACTTAAAGTCAAGTTATGTTACAGTTGTTTACAGTAGTAGGAGAACGCTTGTCAAGAAAATGTAAGGAATGTCACGAAGTGTTTGGCTCAAGTGTTACGGCCATGACAGAAAGTACGATGTATTTTTGTTACGTAATTAACATTTATACCTCAAAGCTGTTATTACGTGACGCAAGTTCGTAATGTAACTTGTTCATGCTGAACAGTGTAACTATCATATATACGTCTATTACCCAGCTATAAATCCTTTATTCACATTTATAAGCACGGACCGACAGGATATTTCTCTTTACAACAACAGCAGGCACAACGACAAGTGTTTCGAGAATCAACGTGGCACTTTGACGGTAGATGAAGGGACTTCGTCAGAGGTCAAAAGCTGACGAAAGCGAACGATGAAGCAATAATTCATGACTACAAGTTAACAACAATAACGAAGATAAAAGTGTTATGTTTGAAACCGCACTAAAGGTTTATATTTTAATTTACATTGTTCTATAATTTCTGCGATAACGTTGTGCTTATACAATGTATAGATTTTTTTTTTAACTGGAAGAAATCTATACACCATTACTGCTTTTATTGATTTCTTTAGTCTTAATGTTGATATGAATATTTCTTTCTAACTTTAGATCTAAACATACTAGTTATGTGGATATGCTTATTGAGTCCGGCAATTTATTTGTTTTTCCTTTTATGATCAGTTTAAATTTAAACGAAACGACATGGCAGAACTTGATTTAGAAAGCATATGCTTGATAGTATAAATAACCTCAGATTTGCTGATGATACAGTATAATCGCTAAGAGTGAAAATGAGTTACAAGAAATGTTATATATTATAATGAAGGAAAGCAAAAATGCAAAAATATAGAAGTAATGGTAGCAACAAAGAAAAAACGTGTAAATGAATTTAAATATTTTGGACCAATGTTAACCTCAAATAGTAGATGTAGTACAAAGGTGAGATGCAGAATAGCTCAGACAAAAGCAGGTGTCCTAAAAATGAATAAGTTATCGTGCAATTCATTTTTGACAAAAGCAACAAGAACAATAATTATTAAATGTTATGCAGAGTCAGTTTTAACATGTGGATGGGAACCCCACGTATAACAGGACAACAGGCAAGAAAATCACTGGAGGCTGTAGAAATGTGGTTTTACAGAAAAATATTGAGAATACCATGTACAGCTAAGAAAAGTAATGAAAACGTTCTGAAAGAGGCCAAAGCAAAATAAGAACTAATTTCCAATATTAGGAAGAAAGAATAATAATTGTCTGACAATTTAATGAGAAAGGAACGACTGTAATATATTGTGACAACTGTGAAAATAGAGGATCGAAGAGATAGAGGGAAGTAAAGAGAAAAGATACCAGACAGCTTAAGAGAATGGTTTAGCAGAAGGTCAACAACAGAAATAATAAACAACTATCGAGATCGAAAGTTGCGCAGAGACGTGATCACCTACACCAGCAAGCATAGTATTTTATGATGATGAGTATTGATTATTCAATTTACATTTGTTAGTAGTAGTAAGTAGGGAAACTATTTCCTGTCTGTTCTATGATTTAACAGCAATGACCATAGTGTAGCTCTAGTTACTTCTCCAGTCCGGTTACTCATTCATTAATATTGAAGGCAAGTAACAATTAGTTTAGTATTCTGCTTTTCTAGTTTGTTTCGAGACATTGATGGTGTTTTCTGTCTACACTATAACATGCACAGAATTGTTTTACATGAATAACTCTGGTAGGTGTGGTAAAACACATATAAGACACATTGTTTAATATAAGGAAGAAACCTAAAAGGGAGACAGAATGACAAATTCTAGAGACGGAGACGAGTTAGTAATATTGAGAGTTAATATATTATTTTGTTGACTAGAGATTTCTTACTGATTTTAGTTGAAGTAACATTTTCGTGAAATCAGTTTCTAAGAAAATAATATGTATATGCAATGTTGCTGTATTTTCAAAATGTTTTCATCCATTGTAAGAATAGTTCGATGGAATATGACAATGCACATAGAACAGACTTCATTATCAAAACATAAACTTGTAGAATGCCTCTTTAATCTGAAAACACTACCACCAAAGAGGTGCATGTATGAGTGTTAAATATAAATATGGTCAGTACGGTGACCCCGTACCATTGTGAGGAAGCAAAAACTGAGGTTGTATTTAATACGCTCATCAGATGTGACAAAAATCATCACAGATGGCACAGTGAAGGGTGTGAAAGGTAAGCACATTCTGAAACAACTAGAATGATGAGATCACAGAATGGGCGAGACTACATCTCCAAATCGCAAACATCATTAGACAGATACAACTGACGCTGATAGTCGCATCAGTTGAACGCAGCGTTATAACACAATCACACACACATAAACACACGCAAACATACACGCACACCTACACACAACACACACACACACACTCACACATCACGTTAAGGTAAAGTTGATTGGTCAAGTTAAGATAAAACAGATACCTCAAGGTTTCATAAGGTCACATACTATACTCGCTTTCGATACATTGTTTGCTGTCAAGAGGACTACATAAATCAAGGGCGTAGACAGTTCCATGATCAATGTGATAGTGTAAATGCTATATTTTTTAATGAATTAATGCATCTGATAGTCCTCAATAATGTGATGAAAGCAGTATAGTGACATTTCTTCAATATTGAACTTTAAAGATTTGGAGGTAAAGTGAAATAAAACTTCTTTCTCTATATATATTTGTATACGTTGTATGCAATAAATCCTAAATATATTTAACAGATATAGCGGAATACAACGTGCCATATACCAGTATACAACTTTGGCCGTATTTTGTAGCAGTGGCAACCCTCTTTGTAGGAATGTTTGTGAGTCTTCTCTTCTGCATAAGAAAGGATAAAGACTATCAGATGGATGAAAGGAGTAGCCTTTAATAAAATGATAAAAATCTGTTCACATTATGCTTTATAGACATTTAAATATGTTCTATTCTTTTCTTTTAGACATGTATTTTCATATTTAAATTCATTATGTTTGCAAAACTCAAACAGCTACAACAGATTACTTTGTTAACAATTTATTGTTATGTATGGAGACATTATGCAAAAGGGAAAGCAAAAGGATGAGTGGACATCAAAATTAAAGGCATAGACCTGGAGACAGTTCAGAACTACAACTACCTTGGACATACAATAACGGTTCCGGTTCCAAGATGGTGGAACTAGTTCACGTTCTCTCGATCGCTGCAGAAAGTGCATTAGGGGACTGATTAATTTCGGCTCTCCATTGCAGTTTTCTGCGTTAAAGTCAAAATGATGTTCTACTTAACACATCTGCGCCGATGAAGCGGAGTAGTACGCACGGCAATATTCCTTTTTGACACATCAAGTGTTGTGAATGCGACTTTCCACCGTCTAGAGTTGATCTGTGCTTTACGTCACATTGAGTGCTGTTCATGACCGCTGTTGGAATTGCTTGACGCAAGTTATTTACACGTTACAAATCAGTAATGGGAACTGCTTCGTCAAATCAGCCGCAGTTTTATCTCATTAGGAAATTTGCACCGTGTTTCGTTCGTTGTAGGCTGCATTCACTAGAGTAATCAGGAATCTAACGGCGCTGCCATTGTTATGTGCGCCACTTCATCATAATGGCTCATCGTATATTCCAAGACCGGCCATACTTTAATCTTACGGTCTGTTGTTTGATGTACGACGGGGATAATCTGACGACTAACTGTGTTTTATATGTTCGGATCTGGAGTCAAAAAAGATGTCTTAACATCGTCAAGCACCATACATTAAAAAAAAAAAAATATGACGATCATCATTTTCAGGACGACGTGAACGTCTGGTCAATATGGTGGATAGGCGGCAGGAATCATTGAAGGCAATGTATGAAAGTGTTCCTTGTTGCAGTTTCCTCATGTCCCAAGTCCGGCATGTTGCAGGAGCTACAGAGTTAGGTGCTCTGTGCACACCATGAGCTGTGTGTTTCATCCGTTTTGATCATTTTTCGATATTCCAATTGTTTACGATGAAAGATGATACCGTATGACAGGGAACAGTTGACTGTGTTCACTTTCTGTGCGGTTTCGCCTTATGTCTTTTGGCGTGTGCTGAGGCAGCTATGATGGGGACTACAGCTACCTTTCTTTTTTTGGGAGATGATATATTAATTCGGATGATTTCACTGGCACGGGCGGTTGAGCAATTATGGATTTTAATTCGTTTGCAGTGATACCAGGGCTTTCCGTAACCAAAGAACCAAAGAACAATAACCACTGATGGAAAATGTACAAATGAAATAAACAAAAGAATAGGAATGGCAAAAAATTATTTTTATGTCATGAAAAATATACTAGCATCAAAGCAAATGAAAGTAGGGCTAAAACTAAGAATAGAAAATGTTATATCATCTTAAAATTCCTATATGGTGCAGAATCATGGGCATTAGACAGGAAAACAGAACAGATAATTGAAGCCTTTAAAATGTGGATATATAGAACAATAGGTAGAATTGGATGGAAGGAAAAGAAAACAAATGATGAAATCTTAGAACAACTAAAAAATGAAAAGAGAAGTGCTTAAACACAATTCAAACAAGACAAATGCGATTTGTGGGCCATGTTAAAAGACACAACAGCCTACTAAAAGTAAGCTTGGAGGGGAAAATACAAGGTAAAAGAGACAGAGGCAGACCAGGACTAACATGGACGATTAACATAAAAAGATAAACAAATCAGCCAATGACAACGTGCACCATCAAAGCAAAAGACAGAGTAGAATGGCGCTCCATGGTAGCCAACCTCAGTATGGGAGATGGCACTCGATGATGATGATGAATAAAATGCAATGAAGAAAAAGAAGCATGGCTAAAAGATAAGATGCATGCGAAGAGATTGAAGTGCAAAAAAAGAGATGCCAAAGCTATATACAAACTGAAGAATTAACAGGAAGATAAACACAATCAAAAACTGGATGTTTAAAATCAAAGGAGAATTGTTGATGGAACATGAAAGCATAATGGATCAGTGAACAGAATACATTAAAGTTCTTTATGATGATGACCGAACAGAAGTAAATATTAAGGATAATGGGGAAGGACCAGAAATATTCAAAGAAGATATGGAAGACGCTTTGCGCAATATGAAAGCAGAAAATTCCCTGGACCAGATAATATAACTAAAGAAAAGATTGAAGCAATGGGGGATTTTGGAATAGAAAAAATAATAATGTTAAACGATATCTACAACAGCGAATATATACCAGATGGCCTGCTAAAATCAATATTCATAGCCCTGCCAAAGAAATCTGGTGCAACTGAATGCTATGATCATCGCACAATAAGCATTATGAGTCACATGACTAACATATTACTAAGAATCATCAAGCGAAGAGTGCGAAACAAAATCAGTCCAGAAATTAATGATACAAAGCGTGATTTTGTTGGACGTAAAGGTACAAACAATGAAATATACATCATACGATATTTAGTATAAAGAGAGCTATAACAGTGAAAACAGATCGATACCTATGTTTCATAAATTATACCAAAGCATTTGACATAAATAAATTACTAAGAAATAATCAAAAATAGAAAGAATAACCGTAAACAGCAAAGAGCTACGAATAATAAAAACATGTACTGGCAATAAACTGCAGCCATAAGAACTGGAAATCATTTAGGAATGTTTCAACAAATAAAACAGGGTGTCTGGCAAAGTTGTGTGCTATCACTAGATGTATTTAATATGTATAATGAGATTATTTTAAGATCCACAAGGTGCATGACTGGAATATCAATTGGAGGTAATAACATAAATAATATAAGAAATAAATGAGTAAAGATATTAATCTGATACTAGTTTATGCACCAACAGCAGACAGTCTAAAAGAAACAATTGATAAATGATGGTACAATATTAATTGCTAAGAGCGAAAAGGTGTTACAAGAAATTTTAGACATTTTTGTGAAGGAATGCAAAAGTAAATGATACAGCCTTAATAGTGAAAAAAAGATATAATGGTAGCAAAAAAGAAACCACGATGCGCAATAAAGACAAGTGGAAAAATATAATATAAAAGAGGTAAATGAATGTAAATATCTCGAAACAATGTTAACTTTAGATTGCAGATGTACAACAGAGGTGAGAATTTGAATTGATCAGGCAAAAGTAGCTTTCTAAAAAATGAGGATGATGCTGTGCAATACATTTTTGACAATAGAAACAAGAAAAAGAGCTCCTAAATGTTATGTAGAACTAATCTTAACATTTTGATGTGAATTATGAACACTGGGACTGCAGACAAGAAATTCACTGAAGGCTGTAGAAATGTGGTTTAACAGACGAATGTTGAGAATACCAATTCATAGCTAAAAAGAGTAGTGAAAACGTTCTGAAAGAGGCCAAATAAAAAAGAGAGCGAATTCCCAATACTAGGAAGAAACAATCATCATTTTTTGGTCATGTAATGAGAATGGAACAACTATAATATATTGTGACAACTGGGTAAATAGAGGGACGAAGAGATAGAGGGAAGCAAAGAGAAAAGATAACATACAGCTTAAGAGAATAGCTTGGCAGAAGGTAAACAACAGAAATGATAAATAACTGTCGAGGTCGAAGGTTGTGGAGAGACATGATCACCTACGCCAGCAGGCATGGTACTTCATGATGATGTGTTGATGGTGGAGACATCAAGCACTGTTGATGGAGTAAGTTTTTGCAGTTAAACAAGATTAGCATAAAAATAAAGGATATACTTACATATCTACAAAAATAAGCTGAATTATAACTATGAGTAATAAAGAATTGTTATCTAATTAATATTCATGTTTCGTGAAGAAACAAAAAAAAAACACTAAATTAAATGTATTGATTATATATATATATATATATATATATATATGTGTGTGTGTGTGTGTGTGTGTATATATATATATATATATATATATATATATATATATTGAAGACCTTGATAAGTGGATTTATTTAAGAAGGGGAGAAAAATACAAATAATGAATGTTTGAAAAAAGTGAAAATGAAGAAATGTCTTTGTTAAACGATTAGAACAAAATATGTAAGAATTTTAAGGACACATAAAAAAAAAAAATACTTGATGAAATTCATCTTAGAGAGTGTAATACAGGATAAACGGCGCA
Organism: Megaustenia siamemsis; assembly: GCA_032433765.1. Classification (NCBI taxonomy): domain Eukaryota; kingdom Metazoa; phylum Mollusca; class Gastropoda; order Stylommatophora; family Ariophantidae; genus Megaustenia; species Megaustenia siamemsis. The sequence continues at coordinate 53,203,479 of JAVIAB010000001.1, forward strand.
AAGACAGACATGCACTAAAGTTGAGTGACAAAACCAAGATAAAGACAGAAGAAACTGCGACAGTGTGCACCAAGATAAAGACAGAAGAAACTGCGACAGTGTGCACCAAGATAAAGACAGAAGAAACTTCGACAGTGTGCACCAAGATAAAGACAGAAGAAACTGCGACAGTGTGCACCAAGATAAAGACAGACGAAACTGCGACAGTGTGCACCAAGATAAAGACAGAAGAAACTGCGACAGTGTGCACAAGATAAAGACAGAAGAAACTGCGACAGTGTGCACCAAGATAAAGACAGAAGAAACTGCGACAGTGTGCACCAAGATAAAGACAGAAGAAACTACGACAGTGTGCACCACGATAAAGACAGACGAAACTGCGACAGTGTGCACCAAGAAGACATGAGACGGGGTGAAATGGCGAGCCTTGAAAATCAACCTTTGTTATGGGCACTGCATATAAGGATGCGCAGAATGAGACGAAAGCCTTCTATCAGAAAAAAATACATTAATCAGCCTAGATGTCAAGTCATTCTATAAATGTGTTTCTTTGTCTTTAATATTATTATTATTTGTGTGCATAATTTGTAAATATATAAAAGATATGTGATCATTATTAATAAGCAAACAAATAATAAGGCAAAGTTGAGATTCCAAATAGAGAAGCTTTCTTTTAGTAAAACCTGAGCGAGCATGTTAACAATGTCCTGTAAATACATGATTTTAAACTTTTGTTGCCATTTCGGATTTGTTAACTTTAGAGAACTTTAATTTTTAAATATTGTGTTTATAATTCCGATATTTATGTTTAACAAGAATCGGGTCTTTGCTACTCAAGTTTTAATCTGTTTTATTTTAAATGCATTTACTTTTTTATTCTCAGATAATATTCTAAATTGGTTGCAAGGGAATACAAAATGGTGAAAGTAATGGAGTTAAATTTGAACATGAATCTGAACGTGAACGTGTTTTTTTGTGTGCTTGAGATAGTGGTTGTTATTGATTGGGGGATGTTTAATTGATAAATAAAAATGTTTCATTTTGTTAGATGTTTATTACAAGTGTTATTTTGTTCTACGTTGCGCTGAAAATGTTTTTTTTTCAAAACTGTTTTTCTTGCAACCATGGATATTTATCATGTTTCCAGTAATAATACATGCTCTTATTTAAGAGCAGGTCTAAATGTTTACAAATTAAATACAAATATGTAGAATATTGTAAAAAGTTTTCTCCATTTTTGTCCAATTTGGTTCAATTAACTATATATGTTTCTAGATTTATTTTTTTTCCTAATCTGTTTATCTGGTTTGTCGAATCCATTTTACAATCAATGAAAATAAGTTTTGAATTTTGGTTCATGTTAAAGTCTTTCATTTTTGTGAATTGAATTTTATTTGTTAAGTTAAAGATGGTGTACATAGTTTTTTTTTTTTTTTTTTGTTTCCCTCAACATTGATGTTCAGTCATTGTGAGTTAGTTATTAATCATACTGAACAAAGATTGGAATGGTTTGGACATTTGTCCAGAATAAAACCTAATCAACCTGCAGCTCGAGAACATTATATTTAAACATTAAGTTATAGAGCAAAAGTGACAACCAGAATGAGATTTATAGATGGAATTAAAGACATCAATTAAATTCGGAATTATATCAGTTCAAGTCAAAAAAAAGAGGACAGTTACATCTTCCTGCTCTCTTCAAGCGTAATCTGCCACCATAAGCTCGTCCATTTTATTCTAGTTTTTGTAATGACTTACTGTAACAACCTTAGACGTACTATAACCAGTAACGGAAAATGTAAAACAGAAATAAACAAAGAGATACGAAAGCTCAAAAGCAATGTTAATGTCATGAAAAATATCCTAAGATCAAAACAAATAACACCACGGCTAAACTAAGAATAGCAAAATGTTATATCGTCTCAACACTACTGTAAGATGCAGAAACATGGGCATTAGAGAAGAAAACAGAACAGAAACTTGAAGCCTTTAAAATTATATTCATAGAAAAATTTGTAGAATTAAATGGAAAAAAGAATAGAAATGATACCATGTTAACACAACTAAATATGAATAACGATATATTAAACAAAATTCAAACAAGAAAACTGGAATTTGGGGGGACATAGTATTATAAACAGTACCCTACTAAACGTAATCTTGGAAAGGTAAAAAAGGCAGACCACGACTAACATGGACAAATAACATCAAAAGATAGGCACGTCTGCCTATAAAAACCTTCACTACCAAAGCAAGAGGCAGAGTGGAATTGCGCTCAATGTTAGCAATCCTTCAATGCGGTACTCAATGATGATGATGAATCTGGATAACATATCATTGAGAATGTTTCTATGTTTTAAGACTTCTGTCTATTTGACCTGGAGACTTCACCTCTATAAATGTTAAAATATTTACTAAAATCCCACCTATTTATTTAGGTCTTGAGAGCTCACCCGAAGGCAGCTGTAGAATAATCATGAAGACAATGGGATATGGTGGCAAATTTAGTAGATTCACTAGAAAAGTCTTATATATCTTTGCTAAAGAGTCACGGTAAACAATAAAACCTTTCGATACTCAGAGATCTATACCGAATCATAAATACAAGCAAGACAATTAAAATTTACACATGTTCTATGAAATATTAAGTCTGTAAGACGGATGTGACACTAAATATGAGTACGCAATAAATATAAAAATAAAAAATAAAAAAACGCGATCGGATGATTCCACTGTCACTGGCGGTTCAGCAATTAAAGATTTTAATTCATTTTCAGTGATGCCGTGACCTTCGACTAACTATATCTAAAACACAATACATGAAATGTTGCATGACATTCATTGGTGTCAGAAGAGTGGCTCTAAAAATATACGCTGACAAATGACTGAAAAGGTTGCACAAATCCATAAAAGGAATGTCAAGGGTCGTTAGAAAAAAAAAAGAATGAAACTAATTAATTTCATCAATTTTCAAAGACCCATTGTGAGTTATCTCTCTCTCTCTGCGTTCAGGACTCAATCAGAGTAAGGATTCCAGACTCTCATATGAAGTCAGCTGTCAGGCTAAGTGTGTTGATCGCCCCCACAGACAGAACATCACAATTAGAGTCTGTCAGATCCACTCTGACTGAACACCCGTTAATACGTTGCACTGTGTTCTGCGCCAGTGGCCCAGTGCATCCGATTTCAGCCAGCATTTTATTCGGGTTTGCTTTCCCTAGCCTTTGATTGTCCCCCATCATCCTGCAATGCAGCAGATGATCTTTTCTGTAGGGGGATTCTGCCCTTAGATGGTCGGCCCTCCCAGGTTTACGAGCACCATCTACCCGAGTCACTAGAGGTGACTAACACAGACACGGACACACAAAGATGTGAGATGTGACTAACACAGACATACACACACAAAGATGTGAGATGTGACTAACACAGACATGCACACACAAAGATATGAGATGTGACTAATGCAGACATGCACACAGCGATACGAGGCATGACTAACACTGACACACATCAAGATATATGACACATGACTAACATAAACATGCACATAAAGATATGAGATATAACTGACTTTGATATGCACACACAAAGATATGACACATGCCTAACATAGACATGCACACAAAGATAAGAGATATGACTAACATAGATATGCACACACAAAGATATGAGATGGGACTAACATAGCCATGCACACACAAGGATATGAGATGTGACAAACACAGGCATGCACACACAAAGATATGAGATATGACTAACATAAACATGCACACAAAGATATGAGATATCACTAACCCAGACATGCACACACAAAGATATGACATATGACTAACACTGGTACACACTAAGGTATGAGATATGACTAAACCCAGACACACATAAAGATATGAGACATGATTAACACGGACACACCGAGATATGAGATATGACTCACATGACACACACCAAGATATGAGCCATGGCCAGCACACACAAGCTAAGATATAAGCCATGGCTAGGACAGAAACACAGCAAGATATGAGCCATGACTTCACTAAAAAACACCAAAAAATGAACTATGTCTAGCACAGAAACACATTAAAGTATCCATATGCTTGGGCTTGTTGTAGTCGACAGACTCTTCTGAACGTGGGAATCACAGGTTTCGTTAAACAGTTGTCCGGAGATTTGAGAGTGCCGTCTGACCCATAGAACGTTCTCTTGCATGTACAGATTCCCAATCGAATGTTGACAGGTGTCGTTGAAACAGTTGTCCGGACATTTGAGAGTACATATGATGTCACAGCCATCAGAACACATCTGTTCGCACTGTAGCCCAAAATTACCATCTGGACAAGTGTCATTACAGGTATAGCCAAGATGTTTACATTGTAGGCATTTTCCAGATTTTTCCTCAAATAAAGGACAGACACTGAGACAAGACCCGGAACAGTCGTGTCCATAGATCCCATGTGAACAGTAGCCGTGACAAGTACCGATGATGACATTGCAGCCTTTACTACACCCAATACACACTGCACAAAACGACAAGAATGCTCATCCAGACAATAGGTGTCTGTAAATGTTTGCACCTCACAAACCGTCAGTCCACTGTCGGTCTGCGAAATGGTCGGTGAGAACTCAATCTTAATGTGTGCCATTGACGTTTGTGTTTTGACTACAATAGTGTTCACAGATAAATTAGGGTATCATTATACTGGAACACTACTCCGCCACTGTCAGAGAAAGCCTTTAGAGTGGCATTCTTTATCCGAATCATAGTGCTAGGTCGATGATAGATTCGAATGATGTGAGTCTTCTGGGGCGTTGCAAAGTTCAGATACCAGTAAACAGAATTGGTTCCACTTCTCCAATTTGTGTGTTTGCAGTCATTGTCATAGAGATTGGTCTTTGTTTTGCTATTAACTGCGGCCTCTGGTCCACATCCTTTTCCTGTATAACAAGCATCACATGTTTTGTGCATTAAATCGGTCTGGTTTGTGTTCTGTTTGAGAGCCACTTTCCGACCCCCGCCAATGTAGTTGGAGCAGATATTTGCAACTATCGCCCTTTCAATCCGTTATTTGTTGATCAGACCAGCCCCAGGGCAGAAGGCATCAATCTCGTGCGGACTAACTACAAACCTTGATACATTGTTACATGAGGCAGAACCATTCAGTTTTACCGTGAAACTGTCCAGATATTTTAAGTCATTCGCATAAATCCTAAACCAGGAGCACGGCACAGATTGATTGAGAGTTGCCTCAACTGATGTAGAATCTGTATCCGGATTACATGAGGTGTCGTTGCCATCAAACAGGAAAGTAGGTTCATTTTCATTTTTCATTTTTGGGCATATTTGCAAAAAAAATCCAAGTACTGACACTGGGGTCCGAAAATTTTGTGCTGACAACTGTCATTGTTTGGGCATGTCTCTGTAGTTTTGTCACAAACTAAGCCATTATAGCAGTGACATTGTAACGTACAATTTGTCCCAAACCAACCGGCTGCACAAGTAAGGTCATTAGCTTCCATTGTTGCTAACGAAGCCAGCGAATAAAGACTTGATCTACAGCGATGGTTAACGAACTGTGTACACACATTTATTATCAAACCCGTGTTTACATTTCAAAAAAATCCGTCATCTCACTGTGGTAACAGATAGAGTGTAATTCTATAATAGAATGAGGTAAACCGTTGGAGACAGGGAAAGTCAACATTGTTTACATGGCTTGGGCGCAAGAAGCGTCCATTTTGGTGCCATTGTGAGTTATGAAGCGGTTCTCAAAGACGATCAGAATACAGGTAATAAAACTAATCAAGGTAAAGAGATTCAAACAGGAGCGGTTGCACACATCGATCGTATCCTTCCCACGACGTTAGACATTGCATTTTTTGAAGTTATGTTTTAGATTGTCTATCTAATCTCTCTGCCTGGAAAATTTGCTTGTCTATACGTGTTCTTTTCAGTGTCTCTCTGTCATCCACTGTTTCTGTATCCTGTTGTTTCCTATAGAAAAGCATCTTTTAGAATTCTCTTGTTATCGCTTCTCTGCACAAACTACAGTATGAAAATAAACACAGCAAAAACAGAGGCTATAAGAATAAGCAAATTAAGACACCCATTAAACGTCAAGATCAAAGATAAAGAAATAAAACAAGTAGAGGAATTCAAGTATTTAGGCACAATGTTCATAGAAGATGGAAAACTAGACAGAGAAATTGACATGAGAATACAAAAAGCAAATGCTGTCACATACCAGCTTTCACCATTGCTAAGACATCCAAATATTTCTATGCCAGCTAAACAACAAATGATAAATAGCATCTTCATACCAACTTTATGCTATGAAAGTCAAACATGGACCCTTTCAAAATCACATTTAAGAAAGATCAATACATGTGAGATGCGTTGCTTGAGAAAAATAACAAACAACACAAGAAGAGATAGAATACCAAATGAAACCATAAGAAAAATAGTAGGAACAAAACCCTGCCAAGAATATATAGAACAACAACAACTTAAATGGTTTGGTCACCTGGTCAGAATGAATCCTCACCAATCACAATCAAGGGCGTTCTTCTCGTGAATGCATGGAAAAAGATCAAGAGGAAGACCCAGAAGAAGATGGATAGATGCAGTGACAGAGTCATGTAACAACAAAGGAAAATCACTAATTCAGACAATTCGAGCAGCACAAGAACGACAAATGATATAAACCACGACACCTTTTAGGTATCAGTGAAAAGAGAAAAGTAGAAGAAAAAACCACATATATTTCTAGGTTATTTTCTACTCTGTTAATCTGGTTTGCCCATGTCATTTTACGATTAATGCCAAATTGTCTTGGATTTTGGTTAATATTAAAGTCTTTCATTTTTGTTGTTTGAGTCTTATTTGTTAAGTTAAAGATGGTGTTAGTGGTTCCCCCCCCCCTCAACATCGATGTTCAGTCATTGCGAGATAGCTATTAATCATACTGAACAAATATTGGAATAGTTTGGATATTTGACCAGAATTAAACCTGGGCTATGGCTTCCAAATCACACCTTAGCAAAATTAACAGAATACAGAACCAAGCTGCCCGTATCATTAGTGGTGCGATGAAATCTACACCTATCAAGACTCTAGAAACAGTTACATGTTTACAACACTTAAATGACAGACGGGTCACTAAAGTTTTGCAACAAGCGGAGAAATATAGAAGGCTCCATAGCCACCCCATGCACCAAAGAATATCTGGTTCCGGAAATGCACGACTAAAGAGGAACAACTTCGCCGCAATTGCCAATGAACTAACTACTGGAGACCCAGTTCTTTCCCAAACAATATCGAAACCCATGGGTCCATCTGATATGTCTCCTCACGAAAAACATAAAATACCAGAACTTCAGGAAAACAAAACAGGAATCATGAAAAAAGGCACCCAATCAGACACAGAAAGAAAATACGTAGCAGAAAAAACATATACACGATACTTACCAACAGGACTCTTGGTCCCACATATATACAGATGGCTCTGCTACAAATGCCACCAGAAATGGAGGGGGAGGTGTGTTCTTGACGCTGACCAATCAGGACGAGATCACCAAGTCAATAGCTACTGGAAAATTCTCAAACAACTTTAAAGCAGAGGCTGAGGCCATCAGAGAAGCTGCAACATTGGCTACTCAACACAAACATAACATGCACAATAAATTGGTGATTCTGACTGATGCACTGTCAGTACTATCAGCTCTAATAAACCCCAAGAACAATGAAGTAGATGACTTGAGAACAACCCTGGACCAACTATGCAATAACTTCCAGAGAGTAGTCATTCAGTGGATACCATCACACTGTAACATACACGGGAACGAACGCACAGACGAATTAGCTAAAGAGGGAGGGATATTACCACAAGAGATCAATTCGCTCAGTTATAATGAAGCCAAATCCGCCCTCAAGGGTCAGTTCCATGAAAAATGGAAACTTGAACACCCAAAGCATAACGAGAGTGACGGATAACACCAACTATCAAAGAGGGATCAAGTCATCATAATTCGCCTACGCACAGGCCACATTAGAATGAGAAATCACATGTTCACCAAATTCAAAATAGGAACTATACCAACCTATGCCACTGTTCACTGGAAATTATGACTACAAATCATGTTCTATGGCAATGCCCCCAGTACACGGACCTGAGAAGAGCAATGTGGTCCACGCCCACCTCACTGGAGGAGAAATTATATGGGGCGATCGATTCGCTTAAACAGACAGCTGACTTCATGAGAGAGACTGGAATCTTACTCTGATTGAGTCTTGATCGCAGAGAGAGAAAGAGAGAGAGAAAGAGAGAGTGAGAGAGAGTGCATGACAAAACAACAGGGATATGCCCAAACAATGACAGTTGTCAGCACGAATATTTTGGACCCCAGTGTCAGTACTTGGTTCTCGTGTACAAATACGCCCAAAATTCTGAACCTACTTTCCTGTTTGATTACAACGACACCACATGTAATTCATACACAAACTCTACATCAGTTGAGGCAACTCTCAACCAATCTTTGCTGTTCTCCTAGTTTAGGATTTATGTAAATGACTTAACAGTTCCGGACAGTTTCACAGCAAAAGTAAATGGTTCTGCCTCATGTAGCAATGATTCAAAGTTTGTAGTTAGTCAGCACGAGATTGATGTCTTTTGCTCTTGGGCTGGTCTGATCAACAAGATATGGATTACAGGGGCGATAGTTGCAAATATCTGCTCCATCCACATAGGCGGGGGTCGGAATGTGGCTCTCAAATAGAACACAAACCAGGCCGACACTTTTAATGCTTGTTATGCAGGAGACGGATGTGGACCAGAGGCCGCAGTAAATGGCAAAACAAGGACCAATCTCTATGACAATGACTGCACACACATAAAACTGAGAAGTGGAAACAGTCTTGTTTACTGGTATCTGAACTTTGCCACGCCCCAGAAGATTCACACCATTCGATTATATCATCAAGCTAGCACTATGATTCGGGTAAATGAATGCCACTCTAACGGCTTTCTCTGACAGTGGCGGCGTAGTGATCCAGTCTAATGATATATCATACCCTAATGTTTCTATGAACACTATTGTAGTCACCACACAAACGTCAATGGCACACATTAAGATTAAGTTCTCACCGACCATTTCGCAGGCCGGCAGTGAACTGACGGTGTGTGAGACGCAAACTTTTACACACACCTATTGTCTGGACGGGTATTCTTGGTCGTTTTGTGCAGTGTGTAGTGGGTGTAGCAAAAGCTGCGACTTTATCATCGGTACGTGGCACAGAAAATGTTCACATGGGATCCATGGACACGATTGCTCCAGGTCTTGTCTCAGTGTTTGTCCTTTATGTGGAAAAAATCCGGAAAATGCCTACAATGTAAACATCCTGGCTATACCTTTAATGACACTTGTCCCGATGGTAATTTTGGGCTACAGTGCAAACAGACGTGTTATGATGGCTGTGACATCATATGTGACCCAGAAAGTACAGACTGTACGTGCAAGGAAATGTACTACGGGTCAGATTGCACTCTCAAATCTCCGGACAACTGTTTGAATGAAACCTGTGGACTGTTAATAGAAGCCTGCGTCTCGTATGTTGATTATTCACACGTTAAGAAGAGTCTGCAAACTAACCCAAGCATATGGGTACCTCAATGTGTTTATGTGCTGGACTTGGCTCGTTTCTTGGTGTTTTTCCGTGAAGACATGGCTCATATCTTAATGTTTTTCTGTGCTTGTCATGGCTCATATCTTGGTGTGTTTCTGTGCTAACCATGGCTCAAGTCTTGGCTTGTGTGTGTGTGTGTGTGTGTGCTAGTCATGGCTCATGTCTAGGTGTGTGCCATGTTGGTCATGTCTCATGTCTTGGTGTGTCCGTGTTGATCATGCCTCTTTCTTTGTGCGTCTGAGTTTAGTAATATCTCATAACTTAGCGTGTCTGTGTTGGTCATGTGTCATATATTTGTGTGTGTGTGTCTGGGTTAGGGATATCTCATATCTTTGTGTGCATGCTTATGTTCGTCATGTCTCATATCTTTGTGCGTGTATGTCTGTGTTTGGCACATCTCATATTCTTGTGTGTGCATGGTTATGTAAGTCACATCTCATGTCTTTGTGTGTTCATGCCTATGTTAGTCATATCTTATATCTTTGTGTGTATGTCTATGTTAGGTATGCGTCATATCTTTAGGTGTGCATGTCTAAGTCAGTCATATCTCATATATTTATGTGCATGTCTATGTTAGTCATGTGTCATATATCTTGATGTGTGTCGGTGTTAGTGATGTCTCGTATCGCTGTGTACATGTCTGTGTTATTCACATCTCATATCCGTGTGTGTGCATGTCTGTGTTAGTCACCTCTAGTGACTCGGGAAGATGGTGCTCGTAAACCTGGGAGGGCAGACCATCTAAGGGCAGAATCCCCCTACAGAAAAGGCAATCTGCTGCCTTGCAGAAAGATTGGGGACCATCAAAGGCTAAGGAACGTTCTGTCTGTGGGGGCGATCAACACACTTAACCTGACAGCTGACTTCATGTGGGAGTCTGGAATCCTACTCTGACTGAGTCCTGATCGCAGAGAGAGAGAGAGAGAGAGAGAGAGAGAAACCTATTGAGTTATTTGCGGGTCATCATCATTGCACTCTGAACATGTCCATAGGTGCTCAGATCCCTTCCTCAGCAATTCCCGCAGTGTCCAGTGACTGACGACTCCAGTTCTATGTTGGTTGATAAGTCTTCTTACACGGCCACTAAGTTTCTGATTTAAAAGTCTGTGCCGATCTTAACTACTATTTCCATCATCCGAAGAAGTGACGTAGATCTATGTTTAAATAATACATAATAAACCTACAGATCGAATATATTATATTAAGTGATAACCAGAAGTAGATAGATAGTATGAGTTAATTATTTTTCTTTTATTTAGCTCCCAGTGGAGCATTGCTCTTCAACAAACACTTTACAAGTCGTTCTGTTTTTTGCCATTCTTTTAATATCATTCCATTTCTTCCCCATCATCTTCATCTCTGCTTCTATCTGTCTTCTCCAAGAATTCCTTGGTCTTCCTCTTTGTCTTTTCCCATGGGGATTCAAAAAAGGGCCTGTTGTGTAATACTCTTAGTTGGCTTACGTAGTGTGTGTCCTATCCAGCGCCATCGTCTTCGCTGTAACTTTATCCAGTGGTATTTGACTGGTACATTTCCATAATTCTATGTTAGTGATTTTGTCCTGCCATTTCCATCCTTTTATTCTGCGTAAGCATCCATTAATGAAAGTCTGTATCTTCGTGATTGTCAATTTTGTTGTTCTCCATGTTTCACAGCCATATAATAGGACCCACTTAACATTTGAGTTGAAAATTTTTATTTTTGCATTTAACCTAATTTCTTTGGATTTCCATATGTTTCCCAGTGCAATAAAAGATCCTCTTGCTTTTGATATCCTTCTTTTAATATCATTTTCTGTTCCTTATCTTTATTTATATTACTGCCCAGAGATATGTAAGATTGTGCGTCTAGTAGAGGTATTTCTCCTAGTTTTATTTTTGGTTATTGCCAACTGTATTAATTCTCATAATGTTGGTCTTATCTCTATTAATCTTCAGTCCTAGCTGTTGTGATCTCTCACCAAGTATGCTCATTTTATCCTGCATCTGTTGATCGCTGTGTGATAGGAGAGCTATGTCATCAGCAAAGTCTAAATCATCAAGTTGTTTGATCAGTGACTACTGTATCCCATTTCTGCTATTTTGAGTTATTTTCATAATCCAATCTATGGCCAGTAGAAAGAGAAATGGAGACAGAAGGCATCCCTGCCTTACTCCTGTTCTTATTTCAAATGCTTCTGTAAGCTGTCCTTCATGCACCACACTACATTTTGTTCCTTCATACATTGCTTTTATCAGGTTAATAAACTTTATGGGGATTCCGTAATGACTCAACAACTTCCAAAGCATTCTTCTGTATAAACTACCAAATACCTTTTCGTAATCTATGAATCCAATGTAAAGTGGGGATTTTAGTTCTAAACTTTGTTCAACTATTATACGTAGAGTAGTTATTTGATCAGCACATGATCTATTCTTCCTAAAACCTGCTTGTTCATCTCTCAAATGTTTCTCTATGGCCTCTTTTAGTCTCTCTAGAATGATTCTGCTTAATATTTTTCCTGGCACTGATAGTAGCATAATTCCCCTATAATGTATGCACTCCTGTAAACTTCCTTTCTTTGGTAGTTTGATCATATAACCTTCTTTCCAGCATTTCGGTATTTCTTCCCTCTCCCAAATGTTATCTAATAGATTATGTAACATCTTGGTAGAGGTGTTAATATCTGCTTTGATGGCTTCCGATGGAATTTCATCTGGTCCTGTGGCTTTACCATTTTTTATAGTTTGATGGCTTTCATTATTTCTTCTTTGCTTGGTTTTCCACAGTCAAAGTGTAACTCTTCCTCTGCTGGTAGTATATCTGGAGGATTATTTGAGCCGGGTCTATTCAAATGTTCTTCAAAGTGCTCTTTCCATCTCTCCATTTGTTTCCTTATATTACTAAGCAGATTTGCTTTCTGATCTTTAATAACGGTGTTGATCTGTTTGTATTATCCACTTAATTTCTTTGTCCTGTTGTACAGTTCTTTCATATTCCCTTTATTTGCTGCTTCTTCTGCCTTTTTAGCTAGTTCATCTATCTATTTCGTCTTATCCCTTTTAATGCATATTCTCTCTTCTGTGTTCACCTCTTTGTAAGCTTCCTGTGTCTTGGCTTTATTACTTCTCGTTTTGCTTTTATTTATGTCTGCTTTCTTGTTCTTTCTTTCTTTAATTTTATCCAGGGTCTCTGCTGTCATCCATGCCTTATTCTGGCGTTCTCTTTTCTTCTGCTCTGCAAAATGAAAGAAATATGACAAGTGCAACATATGAATTATATATGAATATCATAAATACTAAAACTATGATCAATAACAAAGATATAACACTTAAAATGTACAATCTAAAAGGTGTATATCAAAGTTGAAGGAACATACCTGGAGACAGTTCAAACTTACCTGGGATATGCTCTAACCAGTGATGGAAAATGTAAAACAAAAAAAGAGATAAGAATCTGTGTCCGTCACATCAATTGACTCAATTAAGCGACGGAGAATGCCACGAATTCTGACGCACGTTATTTTAAGCTTTTTATGAACATATTTCCTCATGTCATCTATACTTCTTCCAACAGTCCAGCGCGATAAACTTACTTGATGAAATAAATAACTTTTATCAAGACACAGTACTTTAGCAGTTGCTTGGAAGCACTCTTTCACAAATTCTCCATCGCAAAGCGATTTCAAACTCTCGGCAATTTTTTAAATAAAAATATCGTTTAAATAAACAGCTTTCTCTGAACATTTATTTGCATTATAGAGCACCTTATGGTTGACCTTCAAATGACTTCTTTACATGTGTCATTTTGTAATATCTAACTTTCCCTGCAAGTGAACTGTAATTTTCATGGTTGGATTGTAAGTGAAGTTTCATGTTGTTTTCTTTAAGAACATACATTTTATTTCATACATATTATACATACGGGGTAATCGCGATACAGAATACAGAAAAAGTCGCTCTTGAAAAGTATTTAACTCTGTATCCACTTTGCTCCGTTTGCTTGATAGTGTCAATATGTAAATAAATGGTGACAACAGATTACTAACTTTAAATGTATTAGTATTTAGTTTAACATTACATAAAATTCGTCCAGCACCACAGTTTGTAATCGCTACTAAAACTGTGTGCTAAAGACAAAGACAGAATCCCTTTGATCTGTCTCAGGACTGTCATCAAATAAATGTATCGACCTATTCAATACCACCAGCCACTCCAAAAGGCGACGATTTCTACCCGTAGCAACATGAACAACAAAGGCTACTCCACTCTTGTGAGCTCAACAAATGAACGAAATTAGAAGAACTGCCAACCAGCACGGTGTTCACCATTAAAGACAATGAACTTTACAGTCTTGGCTTGTAACACGTAGCTACTAATATTTCAAAGATATAACAAGCAGTATTTCGTTTGGGCGAATTCGTAAATGAAATTACTATTTTTAAAAGGAATTATTCATTTGTTAATGACATAGCTAGCGACCTCGAGAGGACACTCTGTCTTCGGAATGTGGGTGTCGTAATAATAATATGTCTATAGCTCGTTTCAAATCACGTACCCAACTTCAAAACGCTATTACTCAGTAACCGTTTGTTAAAAACTGTTGAAATTTTCCAAATGTTATTAGAATGCAAAAGACCCTTTAAATGTATATTTAACAAATATCTTGCAGCTGCAGTTTTCTTAAAGCGGCGAATTTCTTTGATGTATGTCAAAATTGTAAATTGTGAACCCCTAAATAATAGAAATTACCGTAGTTGCTGGTCTATGATTAATTTTCACTAGATAAAGGCGTGGCCGTAATGGGGAAATAACCTAATAAGACAAAACACCAGGAGAATTATTGTCTGCTCAGTTCGAGGACGGACGATAATATCAAGGTATACCTGTATGTCCAATTTTCATAGTTGTGTGGTCCTGAAAAGGACCGTTTGTTGAACTAATTTAAGGTAATATAGGGGCCAACATTGTGGGGGCTATATACTTTTATTCTGAATCAGACGAGTCTAAAAGATTAATAACTGTTTGGGGTTGAACATTCCACAAACCATCATTTTTTCCAATATTCCTCTTCCTGTTTAAGACGTGGTCTTCACATTTAGCCCAATAATCTTTGTCTATATTTAATAAAACGAGATTAGCAAGAGTCTTTACATCGCATATTTTGAATGTTGTATATTCATCTGCCACTTGTCCTTTTAATTTTGCCCAGATTAGTTATATTGGATTTAAAGAGCATGGTAAGGTTGCGATCTCAAACTTATATGACCGTGCTCTTGGATAATCTTATCTATTTGAACAATCTTTGTCCTTTGTTTTTGCTTTACTAGAGATAGTAATTCAGGTTTTAAGTACATGTTATTAAATTGTATGTGCTCCTTTGTGAGCCATATCTTAATAGCATCTTTTGTACTGGATGACGTCGGGACTTTATCTTCAAGTGCAACAATGTTGTGGTACGCTGCATTGTCCATTATTAGGCAAGATGGTCGATCTAGTGATGGGAGAATAGAATTTTCAATCCAATGTCTAAATATGTGACCATTCATCTCAGAGTGATAATCCCGATTGTCTATGGATTTTGAAAGAAAAATGAGCTCTGCATTCTGTATTAGTCCATGTTGTCGACTATCTGCATGAGCAATTATCAAGCGCTGTCCTTTGCTGCTAGGTATTAATCTCTTAATCTTTCCATCTGATGACTGCCATTCCCTTTGGTTAGTGTGGTGAGCATTGATCCATGTTTCATCCAAGTACACAATATCATAACCTTGCTTGCGCACCTCTTTTACTTCACGTAAGTACTTGCTTCTCATGACTACTATATGTGGCTTCTCACAGATGATGTTTCGTCCATTGGAATACTTTCTGAATGTAAAGCCTGCAGCTCTCACATTCCTCCATAATGTAGACTTTGATATTTCAATACTGTTCTTTTTCAGCGATACTTTTAATTTTCTTATTGTAACAGTTTCATTCATACCCAACATTTTGCGAATTTCACTTCTAATAAGTTCACTGTCGAAATTATCCAACATTTTTGCTCTTCATTGTGATTTTGTATATTTTGAACATTGACGGTCACGTGCTTGAATCCAGCGATTAAATGACCGTTTAGTTAAATCCAATAGTGTCTTGTCCTATTCTCAGGGTTTTCTAAAGAATGAAATAATCTTCCTCGTTTAGCCTCTTTGCAAAAATAGTCATACATTTTTATTGCGATGTTTTGTAAACTGCAGAATTTCATTTTAAGTCTCATGATAAATGTTATTATTCCACGTCTCCACCTATAAATGAACGGAAATGGAACACACCATTTCTCGTGTTTTTTACAAGTGTCTAATTGTGTCAAAAAACCACGGTAAAAGCGTGCAAACACATCAATTTTACCGTGTATGGATTTTTAATCGCTATTTTTAACTTAAAATACTGTAAACATCAAGTTTTGACTACATCAATGGGTCGTTATAAATTTATATAAATCAAATAAAAAACAATAATAACCAAATGTTTCTTTTAATGCAATTAAATCCCTGTTGGGTTCTAATCATTATAACTTTACATGCAAATTTTGAACAACTTACAACAAGCGGTTAAAAAGCTATCGATTTTAAAAGTTGGGCACGAGTTATGAAACAAGCTAATATTTAGTGGTGCTGTAAAATCAATAGTCAATTAAGATTGAGAGAGACTACTATAATATATATATATATATATATATATATATATATATATATATATATATATATATAGACTAGACTGAAAGTAGACTGAAATATCGTGTGCATGTGTGAGTTACTTATTATTTAGTATTTTGAGCGCAAGGGATATTGTGTATAGAACTTTACAAAACAAGCGATACGATCGGTCAAAAAATTTCACGGACCATTGTTGGACCGCGTGTCTTGCCTTGCCCACCATTGAATTATACAGAAAAAGGATTGTGGAATATATTGAAAGTAGTAGTGACGCTAGAAATAACTATTCTAACATCATTGCATTGTTAGTCTTCTCTGGTAATGGACAATGTATCTCAGCACAACATTGCGGCTAATGATGATTATCTCCCGGCATTATCAACGAGAGAAGCTGTTCAACAAAGCAGCATCCACCATAAGACACTAACATTTTTACCAAACTATTGACTTATCAGCATTGATGAACAGTGAGAAATGCTAAAAGAATCAATGCAGCAAACATCAAAAGGTTCATACCACAAGTGAGGACAAATTAAAGAAATAAATGGATGATAGATGACATTTTACAGCCTATGAATACAAAAAGAAGAAATTAGGTTAACAACATAATAGATTACATAAAGAAATTGTAATAAAAGGCATCGACGCAAAGGAAGTAGGGATAAAACACATACAAAGGAATTGAAATACAGCAACAACAAAAAGAAGCAAAGCTATATACAAATACATAATCGTGCACAGTGGATTTTTGTTGGTGTTAAAGGTACGAACAAAGCCATCCATATAATAAGATATTTAGTAGAAAGAGCAATAGAGATGAAAACAGATCTATACCTATGTTTCAGAGATCACACCAAAGCATTGGAAAAAGTAGAGCACCAAGAAATAATCAAAGTTTTAGAAGGCATACACGTTGACAGCAAAGATCTACGAATACTAGAGAATATATACTTGTAACAAACAACGGCCAAAAGAACTGGACAACAATTGGGAATGTTTCAACAAATAAAACATGGTCTTAGGCAAGGTTTTGTGCTGTCACTATATTTATTTAACATGTATAATGAGATTATTTTAAGACCCATAAAGGGCATGCCTGGAATAACAATCGAAGGTCATTATATTAATAATTTAAGGTAATGATACAGTCTTAATAGCTAAGATTGAAAATGAGTTACAAGAAATGTTAGACATTATCACAATGAAAAGCAAAAATAAAAGACTCAGCCTTAATATAAAAAAGACAGAAGTAAATGTAACAACAATAAAAAAAGACATCACTTCAATGCACAATAAAGACAAGTGAAAAAATATTAAAATAGGTAAATGACTTTAAATATCTGGAAAGAATGTTAACCTCAGATGGTAGATGTACACAAAAGGCGAGATGCAGAATAGTTCAGGCAAAAGCAGCGTTCCAAATGAAGAGGAAGATACTGTGCAATTCATTTCTGGCAACAGAAACATGAAAAAGAGTTTCAAATGTTATGTAGAGCCAGTCTTAACATATGGATGTGAATCATGGACAATGGGACAAGAGACAAGAAAATCACTGGAGGCTATAGAAATGTGGCTTTACAGAAGAGTGTTGATACTACCATGGACAGCTAAGAAGAGCAATAAAAACGTTGTTAAAGAGGCTAAAGCAAATAGAGGGGTAATTTCCAATATTAGGAAGTAGCAATCATAATTGTTTTTAAATGTAACGATAAGGGAACAGCTGGGATATATTGTGATAACTGGAAAAATTGAGCGTCGAAGAGATGGAGGGAAGCAAAGAAAAAAGAAACCATACAGTTTAAGAGAATGGTTTGGCAGAAGGATAACAACAAACGTGATAAATAACTGTCGAGATGGAAAGTTGAGGAGAGACATGATCACCTACGCTAGCAGGGATGGTACCTGCTGTTGATGATGATGATTGACTTAACATGATTGTTTGCTAACCGTCTTTCAAGACGCCAAAAACCATATATATATATAGTATTTCTGTCAACAGGCTAAACAACACTTGTAAACAATACAACATGAAGATCAACATAAACAAAACCGAAGTAATGGCAATAGCGAGAAAGAAAGAAAAACTAAACATCATTATAGATAATACATCTTTGAAGCAAGCTGACAATTTTAAATATCTGGGTAGCACGCTAACACAAGACAATAACCAAGAGACAGAGATAGATATAAGATGTAACAAAGCATGCCAAGTTATAGGCCAAGTATCAACACTATTGAAAAACAAAGCAATAACTACGGAAGCAAAAAGGGCAATATACAAATCAATTTTTCTACCAACTCTGTGCTATCAGTGCCAGAATTGGACGCTGGACTCTAGAACAATAAGAAAGATAACGACCACCGAAATGAAATGTGTCAGAAGAATGACAGGAAACAGCTTAAGGGACAGAGTAAGAAACACTGACCTGAGGAAGAAACTCGAAATTGAACCAGCCATCAAATACATAAAGAAACAACAGATAAATTGGTTCGGCCACATAACAAGACAGAAAGAACTAACAATGAATAAAAGAGCCATAAACAAACGCTACGAAAACGTCAGATTAAGGGGAAGACCGAGAAAGAGATGGATAAATGGAATACTAGAGTCACTAGGAGGAATAACATCAGAAGAGGCCAACAGAAGAGCAAAGAATCGCAGATTGTTTCTCCCCTCGACGCCAACGGCAACAGAGGAAGGATAGAAGAAGGAGAAGAAGAAGTATTTCTGTTTTTATGTTAAGCTCCTTCTTCGTCTCTCGCGTATATCTCTCTTTTTGTACCTCAACCACTCAACACTATCATGTCTTTTACTTTTCATCAATAGTATGATTTAAAAATTACAATAGTTTATTAAGTCAAATGAATTTGTATATGGACTTTCACAGATGGCAGCAACCGGCACTAGGAATCAACTGACACTTAGTATATGAAAGGCGGCCATACACTCCACGCCTTTAGAGTGTTGCTGTTAATCTACTTAAAAGAGCAATTTTTGAAATTAACTGTCACTGGACAGAGAATTCAGGCAACGTAATTCCTTGGTCGTTCAGGCAGAAGTGCAAGTCTTAATTTTACACAACCTTTCCGAGAACGACACAATCGTTTACATAGATTGGTCTTTTAGTCTGAATGTGGGAACTTGCGGGCTTTCACGAATCATGTTGGAGGAAGAACTGCGAGGAAAGACAGTGATGTTATTGCACTGACCATAAGTAGTTTGACCATGGAAATTATGTCTGTCACTAAAGCACTTCATGAGACACAGACTTTTGTTTACATATGTGTCTTGTTGGTGACTGAAAATGTTAGGTCAGAAAGGTCGCAACAGGCAGGACTTGACGGCAGTGGGTAGAGTATCTGAAGAGGTCAGTTTAACTTAAATTCGCTACATTTTCGGGCCAGGGCACACAGATGTAAGAGGTAACGAGTTTGCTGACAGAAGTGCCAGTTTAGTTGAAGACAAATAATAATAAATGAATATTATTATGAAGGGAAACTTCTGAAGCGATAATTCAGCGAATCGTAGGAGGAGAGAGATATGTTTACAGCACTCGGAAAAATGGCAAATAATTAACAACAGAAAAAAAGAAGAACAATATGTGGTCCGAAACAGGAACGAAATCGTACTCTATGGCACAGCGCCTTGCCAAGTAAAGCCAAACGATAGGGAACACAGCTAACTCAGCTAACTAAAAAGTAGCTATCTTTGGTGATGTCTTTTACGCAGGCGTTCTCATGGCTATAGTATAAGGTTACGATCACAACTCGGGAATAATATAATATATTAATTATATTATTATATTAATTATATTATATAATAAATTGTGTATCTGTATTTTCCTATTAAGAGAAGCATCTCCCGGTAAGGCTGAATACTTGTGCTGCAGACAAACATTTATATGACGAATAAGCACGAGTAGTACTGAAGGGAGGTCAAAAAGTAATGCACACCAATTTTTTTCTCGGCTAATAATAAAGATAGGAATATGAAATTTGGTACACTTGGAATATGACATGTTCCAATTATGTGCACCAAATTGCACAGCATTCTGATAAATATTACGCAATCTATGAACCGTTAAAATGGAGCTTGTCAACAATGTCCGTTACAAACAGGGAATTGTCATAGAATTTCTGGTTGCGGAAAAAGAAACTGTGGCAAACATTCATAAACGACTGTGTGCAGTGTACAAATGTTCTGCAGTCGATAGGAGCACAGTTAGTCGCTGGGTTCAGAGACTTAAAGATGCAGAAAGTGTACGAGTGGAGCTGCATGATTTACCGCGTTCTGGACGTGCTGCCTCGGCTACCAGCACAGACATGTTAAACCGGGCTGATGCCATTATTCGTAAGGATAGGCGTATCACTAGTCAGCAATTGGCATTGCAGCTTACAGTCAGGAAGGGAAGTGCAATCGCAATTTTTAAAACTCTCGGATATTCAAAGATTTGCGCTCGATGGGTTCCTCGGTGCCTAACAAATGATCACAGAGTTCAAAGGAAAAAACATTCTGTTCTGAATTGTTGGAGCGTTTCGGTGTTGAAGGAGAAATGTTTTTGTCAAAAATTGTTACCGGTGACGAAACGTGGGCACATTATTATGAGCCTGAAACAAAAATGCAGTCAATGGAATGGCATCATCCGCAGTCACCAAAAAGAAAAAAATTCAAAACATCTCCATCAGCCGGAAAGGTGATGATCACTGTCTTCTGGGACATTGATGGTGTGATTCTTGTTGATGTAATGACAAGAGGTAAGACAATCAACTCGACAGCTTACATCAATACACTGACAAAACTCAAACATCGGTTCCACAGAGTTCGGCCTAATAAGCCATCTGCAGATTTGTTGCTTCAACATGACAATGCACGCCCTCACACAAGTCTGGTAACACGGGAAGCAATCAACAAATTTTGTTGGACTGTACTGCCCCATCCTCCTTACAGCACTGATCTGGCTCCCTCAGATTTCCATCTGTTTGGACCACTCAAAAAATTCCTGCGTGGGACACACTTTGACAATAATGAGGATGTGATCCGTGCAGTTAAAAAATGGCTACGCGAGCAGGACAAAACTTGGTACAAACGAGGCATTCATGACCTAGTTTCGCGTTGGCGTAAGGCAATACGCTTGGACGGAGATTATGTTGAAAAATAGGTAGCGTAAAGGGGATGTTCAGCTACAATCTGTGAAAATTTCACACATTTTGCCCGAAAAGTTTCCGAGAAAAAAATTGGTGTGCATTACTTTTTGACCTCCCTACGTAGTTTCCAGTGCTTTAAACCCGAGACAAATAATAATAAATGAATAATATTATGGCGTGAAACTTCCGAGGCGATAATTCAGCGAATTATAGGAGGTCGAGGTATGTTTACAGCACTCGGAAAAAATGACAAATGATCAGCTGTGATCGCCACCTTATGTTATAATCAAAAGAACTATGACTTTTGTTGATGGCATTCTGGTATATCGACAGGGAAGAGACAGAAGTCAAATCGCCTCCACAATGCAAAACGAACTCGATTGCTTCTCTGTACGATGTGGAGTATCAGGTGCATTGGTTAATCCTAATTAACCATCAGTTGCATGGTTCTCACTTAACAATCATATCGTTACCACGGCAACACCGGTGGTACGAATGGGAGCTGATGAATTGACCAGGGACAGGGTGATGACGTACCTCGGAGTTAAGTTTGATCGCAGCCTGTGTTTCGGAGACCACGTCGACCATGTGATAACACAATCCCGCAAAAGATTAGCAGCTTTGAAGGTCATGGCAGTTGCCAACATTGAGCAGAGGCTACTTACCCTTCTGTTCCTGGGACTAGTCCTTGCACCGATCGAGTATGCCCTGGCAGTTCTTACAGTCAGTAAGGCGCAAATTGACAAGCTGGAGAAATTACAGAATCTCTCTCTCTCTCTCTCCCTCTGCGATCAGGACTCAATCAGAGTAGGACACCCAGACTCTCACACGAAGGCAGTTGTCTGTTTAAGCCTGTTAGATCCACTCCGCTTGAATACCTGTTAAAACGTTCCACTGTGTTCTGCGCAAGTGGCCCGGTGCATCCGATTTCAGCCAGCATTTTGTTCAGGTTTACTTTCCTTAGCCTTTTATTGTCCCCAATCTTCCTGCAAGGCAGCAGATGATCTTCTCTGTAGGGGGATTCTGCCCTTAGATGGTCGACCCTCCCAGGTTTACTAGCATATCTGCCAGAGTCACTAAAGGTGACTAACACAGACATGCGACTTGGAATATGAGGAAACTGCAACAAGGAACACTTTTCATGCATAGCCTTCAATTGTTCCCGTCGCCTATCCCCATATACCGGTAATTCACGTCCTCTTGAAAATGATGACCGTCGTAGCACTTGATTATGTTAGGCCATCGTTGTTGACTCCAATTCCGAACATATAGACACACAGTTAGTCGTCAAATTATCCCGTCGCACATCAAACAGCAGACCGTAAGATTAGCGCACGGCCGGTCTAGCGAACCATTACGATGACGTAGCACACAACAATGTCGAACACACAATCTCGCTCCCTTTATATTTCTGATTGACATTCTGATGACAACGATCATGAACAGCACCAGTGTGACGTAAAGCGCAGATCACGTCTAGACGGTGGAAGGTCTCATTCACAACACTTGATTTGACAAAAACGGACTGTTGTCGGTCTACGACCTAGCTTTAGCGGCACTGTTGTATTAAGTATATCATCATTTTGGCTTTAACTCAGAAAAGTGCAACGGAGAACCGAAATTAATAAGACGCTGGTTGCAATTTCTGCAGCGATCGAGAGAACGTGGACAAGATCCACCATCTTGGAGACAGAAGTCCAAAAATACAGAATCAAGCTATGCGCATTATTTTGGGGTGTACGAGGGACACTCCCTGTGTAGCAATGAGGTATCTTCTCGACTTTCCAACCATGAATGACAGGATCATTCCGGAGCGCACGACCATACCCGTAGATTAGTGCAGATAAAGAGCATCCATTGCAACATGAGCTCGAAACATCGAAGGGTATCAGGCTAAAAAGAGGCAAATCATGGGTGGGCCGAGCAGAAGATGTCATCAAACAGATCTGTGGGCTTACCAACATCAACGGTGGCGAGGAGCGGATACCGGTGCCTACGTCATTCAAGGGGACATTCTCGTATATTGTCACACTCGACTCGACAGGAAATGTAGGGAACAGAACTCTGTCCTGGTCAATGCGGAGGTCAACGGTTTCATCTGGGATAACACCGATGAGAAAGAAGCAGTTATCTATACAGACAGATATGTAATACGACACCAAAGAAGTGCATGGGCATTTACAGCACGCTCGGCAGGCAGAATAGTCAAGGAAGACAGCGGTGCATACGTTATGACCAGTAGTAGCATGACGATG